>VXCB01000106.1:0-139958 GCA_009613015.1 Mollisiaceae sp. DMI_Dod_QoI
GCGATCGTCGAAGGGACTCAATCTTAGCTCTGGGATACTATTGCAATCCAATCTGCAAGCAGACCAAGCTCTCAAAGGAGCTACAGGTTCGTAGGGGACACCAGCGTACAGGTGTTGAGTCTTCGTCGTCCTGCATTCTCTCAATGCTACCTCACTCTCAGCCTTTTTCTTACGTTCCAATAGGTGCGACGTAGTCTGAGTGTTTCCTCGGCCTTTCTTGTATGATGTAATCAAGTATGAAAGTCTACTTGCAAATTATTTCTGACTCGCGATGGCAAGAGCACATTGGTATGATATCGAAGCCGTGGTTCTCGCTAACGACCGAGGTTGGTTCCTGTTCTCGTGATGACTTGAGTTTGATGGATAAGCCATGAGATTTTCTTTCCCTACCTAGGTAGACTGGTAGGTTGGGTTTACGGAGAAGTCTTCGGCGAGACCACTTGGTTATTGATTCTACTTCGTAGCCGACAGCTGGGAATGGGATATTAATACTGTACTTCTATGAATTCTCCCTAAAAAGCGCTTAGGGCATAAGCGATGAACCCCTGATTCCAGTTCCGGACAAGAAGATGGGTCTTGAAGCGATGGATGCTTTTAACATAATCGAGAATATGCGTGCAAGACAAGTAGTCTTCATGACGCTGTTTATACACACAGCAGCAATAGTTCTTGGAAAGTGAGCCCACCTTCCCCGTAACGCAACCCTGCAGAGAGTTCGAGGATAGGAAGAAGAATAAGACGTCGTCCACTAGTCTTTCTACTCTGTATAAGCCGCTCTTGCGAGAGCAAGGAAGCAAGTTTAGGAAAGGATAATGAAATTGATATTGTCTGAATGATAGTGTTATAGTACTTTTATAAGATAGTAGTAATAATCAGAAATGCTATCGGTCCTTAGGACTTTCATTGACTCTCAGGAGTGTGAGCTTTTTCAAGGCTTTTGCGAAGTTGCCACGGTAATGTGCTCTGTTGGAACAGAGAATCTCTAGATGCTCCGTCCCTAGGCCCTATCACGTTCTAAAGCGACAAGATGTATACCTAATGATTTCCTAATCAAGGCTTTCACTGGATTTACGGCAACTTTTGAGGGTATCTAGTACAAGTTGTGATGTATGTAGAGTATAGTGCCTGCTTGTTCTCTGGTTATGCTATTTTCCCGAAGCTTCCCTCTCATTCATAGAATATCTATCTCCTCGATGGCCACGGACGTATATTCAGAATCAATCGATAGACTGATCTTTTACGCCCTCAGTGGCAGAACATGTTGCATCGCTACCTCTCTCCTGCAAAGAGGGCATTCTGGCTTCTCCCTAACCCAATCTCCAATACAAGTCCAACAGAAGATGTGACCACAGCTCACTGCACTTGGATCCTTCAACTCCTCTAGACACAACGTGCATTTCCGGTTTTGTCCCTTAATCCAAGGCATGACCTCTGCCTTCCTTAAATCATATCTCGGCCCCTTCAAAACGGTCGTGTGTGTCGTCTTTCCCACTTCTGCACTGCTATGTTGAACAACCCCTTCACCTCCAGACTCGAACAACAGTTCATTATTCGACGTCATAGCATGAGGGTCTAGGGAGATTTCTACCCCTCCATCCAAAACAACACTCCCACCCATCATAGAGTTCGCATTCGCAGGGACCGGATTGCGGAACGTATTATGTAGATGTAACCAGGTCTGGACACTCATCTGCAGCACCAACAGCACCCCTAGAACCTCGTACCCAACCCTAGCTTCTGAGGGCGCTATTCTCTTCGTAAAGATGTATCTGAGACCCCATAATCGTTTCGAGAGCTGATAATATGCGCCGGAGAAATAGAAAATTGTTAACGTCAGAGCATGAAGTGGTGATGGAGATGTGATTGTCGAGAGATGCTCGAGCATATATGCCTGGATTTTGTAGTTTCTTGTATTCAGCTGCTTATGCCTTCCCATTCGCCGTAGGTTCGACTCTAGTTTGTTTCGTATTCGCGACCTGAATCCAGGTAAAAGTTTCGTTAATGAATATGGTAGTAAGATGCTTGTGAGGATATATCCTGCTCGTCTTTCAATCGTTGGAAGCTTCAATGTGTCGTCTTCGATTTGAATAATATCGCAGTACTCTTCTCCCAGCGTCCTGTTCCCAATGAATGTTGTCAAGCCAAGATACAAGAGTTCCGAGAAGGTTCGAGCTTCGGAGGTATATGTATGCAGGAATCGTGCGCCATAGAGGCGTCTAAGAAGATTCGAGAGATGGTTGAGAAGGACCCCTTCAAAGTATGCATCTTTCTGATGAGCGCGAATAATGTCCGGAGCTGCAGCAAATGGATAATTGAACGTAGGCGCTTCAGTCACCTTCTCGGAAACATGGTCTGCCATCTTATAGATATTCCAAAGTCGGAACAAGTATTCAGAAGAAACACCGAGTCTGGAATTGTTCAGCAACGCGACTAACATTGACCTCGGCATCTCCAAGTCTCGGCAACATCCGCCGTTAAACTGTGGCTTGATTCAGCTGTGGCTGAAATCGTGGCTGTAAATTATTTCAGCCTCTATGATCTACGTAACCCATTCCTCCCTTTTCTCCCCTATACACGAACCGAGCTCGACTTCCCTCACTCCAGTCGTTCTTTCCCTTCGATGCGGCGCTCATTCCTACGATAACAATGGATGGAGACCCGGCTGTGGAACCTGAGCTTGACTCCTTCAGTTTGACGCTGCCGTTGCCTTATAGAGTTGCTTTAGTTGTAGTATTAGGTACGCTCCTCCGTCTCTGAGGCCTTTTCTTTGTCGCATTGACTCTCACTGACATTATATAGGCGTTTGGGCATGGGGCGCAAATTTACATTATCTTGCGCAGGCTAAAATTGTTCGTCTTTCCCAACGACCTCCCCCCTTTGCTCCCTATTCACACATCACTAACGCAATCCTCAGGACGTGCCTGCCCTCTTACACTATCCTCCGCGAACATCTCCTCGAACTGATCCGCCACACCATCTCTCTACCTACCGGCTTGCCTCTCTCCTCACAATCCCTCTCGCCATATCCCTCTTCCTCTTCTGGATCCTCTCCCATCGAAACCCGACCTTGGTAATCTACTATGATTTCCTCCCAATCTCCTACCTATGTCTCCTGCTGGGCCTCTTTGTCCTTCCATTAAGGCGCTTCAGTTCAGCAGGACGAACACGATTCCTCACCACCCTCCAACGAGTCTCCATTGGTGGGCTAGCACAAAGTCACGATGGGAAATTCGGCGACATCTTGTTAGCAGACGTGTTAACATCCTACGCAAAAATCATAGCAGACCTATTCGTTTCCCTATGCATGTTTTTCCGCCCTGACGGTTCCGCGACCAGACGACCAGATAGAGGATGTGGGGGCCAATATCTTGTTCCAATAATAATCGCAATCCCATCTCTCATCCGACTGCGCCAATGCCTCATCGAGTATTTCCGCGTGCGAGCCTTGAACGCTAGAAATGGAGGAGCAATAGGCCCCCAAGGATGGGGAGGTCAACATCTCGCCAATGCGCTGAAATACGCATCTGCATTCCCCGTCATCATCCTCTCCGCCTTACAACGAAACCTCTCAATAAACCACCAAAACCTCGGACTCACCGAAGTCTCCCTCTACCGCTTCTGGGTCCTATCCGTTTTCGCAAACAGTTTTTACAGCTTCTACTGGGACGTAGCCAAAGACTGGGACCTAACATTCTTCTCATCCCTCCACTCCCTCATCCGTCCCTCCTCAACCATCGCATACACGAGTCTCAACTCCTCGCCCTCATCCCACCAATCCCACCAATCCCAATCCCAAATCCAGACCCAACAACCCTTCGGTCTCCGTCCACGCCTCTACTTCCCCTCCCCAACCCTCTACTACGCAACCATAGCCCTCGACCTCCTCCTCCGCTGCACCTGGTCTCTAAAACTAAGCCCGCACCTAGACCATTTTGCCGATTTCGAAAGCGGCATCTTCCTCATGGAGTTTCTCGAGGTAGGCAGGCGATGGCTGTGGATATTCTTTCGCGTGGAGACGGAATGGGTTAGGAATACTAGTCAAGGGTCGTTAGGACTGGGAATGGGAGGAGATGATGTTTTGCTAGGCGAGTACGGGAAGGATGAGGATGACTGATTGATTGATGAATGAATTTCTGGGAGGAATTGCGATTTCTTGGATCTTGGTTTGGAAAGGAGATCCGAGATGGGTGATGTACGATATGTACTCAAAGAGAATAGGCTCAAGATGAGCTAAGAGCATCGATCGACCGATCCTCTAGTGTACGATAAGCGGAAGAAACGTGGAGCTGCGAATAGGGCAGCTATGAATGGTAGCAGTCTTTGGAGTACAAGAACTGTTTAGGAGGTAGAAGGACATGGAAGGCGTTGGATCTATATACCATTTACCACGGATTGAAACCAAATCTAACCAATCTTCCTGATCAAATCACAAGGCACAAGCACTTAATTCCCAAGCCTAGTATGCGGTATAAGCACTGAACTGAATAATATAATTGCTATCCACCCACTAATCTATTCTACGCCTGTCTGTCCCATCATCAAACCACACGACACCATCCCAACAAGACTGGAAAGGACGATGAGGGTATAACATGCAACAATAGCTCCAGTTCCAATTCCGATTCCAAGCCTAGATTATACTATTCTTCCCATCCATCCACAGGCACAAGCATCCTATCCACAAAGCAATCCCCGGAGGCCAGAGCCAAACCCGTAACGCCGACCTAGACCCACCGCTTTCCAAAAGATGAATAGATGAACTGGTGCTGGGCTGTGCTGTACGAGAGAGAAGGGAACAGACAATCTTTTAATAATACGCTGCGAACCTCCAAGCAAGAACGGAAGTATTAATAACTACGATCCTCAACATCAGACGGATATTGAAGATACTAACCACCCACCATCTGCTCTGTGTGGTGCCTGTACTTATTGAGGTAAAAGAAAAAGGCGAGATCGGAGGGAGGAAAAGAACCGCTCGTCGACTTCCGTTCTCGACTCGTGCCAGCATGCGAAGTAACAGACGATAGGTTCGAATATAAGGCAGCTAAGGCACAGGAGATGAGATCGGAATCGCGAGGATAGAAGCTGAAATCGGTTCAAAGTATCCTCCGAAAATCCGGGTTGATTTCTTGTAGAATTTACCTGAAAAAGCACAAGATCAGAATCAGTCATCCTCAAAATCCTTGTCCTTATCGCCTTTACCGGGCCCGTCCTTGCGAATAGGGATCTTAATACCTTGCGTAGCAAAGCATTTACTAAGATGCGTGCTCTCGACTACACCGGGAAATCTCTTGGCAGAGTACACGGTGAAGCTTTCTGAGAAGCACGATGCAAGGACGGGGGCGCGGCCGGTGTTGACGGCGGTGGTGGAGACATTCTTTCCTGATCCAACAGATCCAGGAGGAGGGTTTTGGACACCGACGTTGACGAAGGAGAAGCGAAGTCTGGAACGTGTTAGAAGGCTAGATTTTGTGAATGGAGATTGTACTTACCGGAAAGTGCCTTCTGTGCGGACAGAGAGATCTTGAAGGACGAACCAGATTCCAATCTTGTCATCTGGATCGGTCAATCTGAAAGCGCTCGCGGCAAGACTTCCGATGAGATTTCTGGTGAACATTCCTTGGGGTTGACCCGAGCTGACAGGTGTGCGTTGAACACCCATATCTGCTGGTGTGTATTGGCGGTTACCATATCCAAGTTGATGCTGGCTACCATACTCGGCTCCTGGAGGAGGTGGTGCAGCTCCACCATGAATTGCAGCTGCAGTAGTGTAGTATATTTGCTGCTGTGGTTGCGAGTAACCTTGTGGAGGATACGCTGATCCATTGGTAGGTTGTGCGTAGCCTTGATGGTAGGCAGGAGCACTATTATACTGAGGTGGCTGACCATTGCTGTAAGGATTTACTTGTGGTTGATTGGGGTAAGGATTATATCCGCCTTGTTGTCCTGGTTCGACCTTGAAAGGTTGCTGGGGTGCAATGGTAGAGTAGACACCAGGGGCTTCTTGATACGATGCTGGTGTGCCAGAGGAGATCCCTGGAGAGGAGCCTGAATGACGGACGAGATTAACCTCACGAAGTCCCTTCTCATCCCAAAGATCTACATTCAGAACGAACATTCCATGCTCGACCTCACTACAATTCATGAGCGAGCATTTTTTTCATAGATTTGTCACCACTTACTTGCAGTCTACCTCCTTTCCGGTCGCAGTATCAGTGATGATAAGTCGGACGCATGGTGGAGGAGTGATAGGTCGTCGATCCTATTTGATGTGAGCTGAAAAGACTATGGAATGCAACATCTGATTCGCGCTACGTACCTTGTCTCCAAAACCACACATTCGAGCACGCCGAGGTTGTTGGACTACGTGGAGCCTAGAAATAGTTTTAGCAGCTGGTCTACTCCAATCTCCAGGATATGACATACTCGTATTTCCTGCCATCCAACGTCTTGGCTTTTGCGGTGGGAGCCATTGCCTGCGGTGCTGTCCCAGGAGCCAAAGTCGCCAGCCCGTTGTCTTCAGCATGCGATGGTTCAGGCTGGGGAGCTCTCGAAACCATTGTGTATGGATCATAGGCTGGCTGGACATGCTGTGCAATTGGCACATTATGGGGCATGGCATATTGGGGCGCGCCCGAGACGGCAGGTCGATAACCATCATTGATATTCGGCAACGAGCCTCGGTGATGCATCTCGTGCGGTGGTGATGCTTGGGTATATGCAGACTGCATGCTTTTCGTTTTTGCTGCGATTCTCGCAGCAAGGAGAGTGCGTTCGCAGCTCGAGCTTCACGGAGAAGCTGTGTGGAAGGTGCGCCCGAAGCTGTGGGCTCGTCTGGTTCGGTGATGGCAGGGCAGTGGAGGTGGGACTTCGATAGCGACACTGGATGCGGCCGCAGTAGTTGTTGTTCTCTCGTTCTCGGCCTCTGTCTCTGCAATTGCGACAGGTGACTTGCAGGTGATGTAGCCGGCGCAGACCTGGTATTCTGATGGTGATGTGTGTGCGGGCACAATGATATTTGGGATGTGACGCGGTTTTAAAGGTCGGTAGTCGAGTGATGTAGTGAGCGAAGTAGGTTGCGGTTGCGTACCAAGTGAGGAAGGTTTAACAAGTGCGGGCCAGACGATTGGGAAGGAAGGGCAGCCCGAAGCTTTAATTGGTGTTAGCGCGTGCTAGGTCCTGCTGGGTGCTGCTGGGTCATGCTGGGTCATGCTGGGTCTTGCTGGGTCTTGCCTAGTCCTGCCAGGCTGCCACCCACCAGCTGCTGGGAAAAGCTAGTGCGGCCTGAGTGCGCGGCGGAGGCTTGGGGCGGGTGCTGAGGCGTGCGGCTTGGAGGGATGGGGATGGATGGGGTTGGGGGAGGGCGGATGGAGGGATGGAGGGATGGAGATCTCCCGGGGTTGGGAAGCAGCCCAGACGAACCAGGACCGCAGATATAGAGCACTCTCTGATATCTGATATCGACCCAGGACCGGAGCAAACACTGACGAGAGACTGAGTACGCAGTACGAGGAGAGACGGATAATGCCCTGGTAAAAAATTAAAAAAACTCGAGGTCCAGGTCGCCACGCTGGCTGCTACAGCGATTGTGCATATGGATGTGTGTGTTATATATGTAGTCTACAGAACAGGAAAGTCCAGGAGATATTCTGCGATGCTCGTCTGCAGAAAGAGATGGACGTGCAGCTGGTCGTCGTCGTCCGGGTTATTCTAGGCCCCCGTCCTATAGCTGGGCGTCCTCATGCGCAAGTGGCGTCCACTCCCCTCCCCTTCCCATCCCAGACGCTACCATGAGCTCGTCGGTCGTATGTGGTATTGGTGGACTTGGTATTCTTGGTGGTCTGGATTTTTCTCGAAGCTGCCGCGTGCAGCGGTTTCTGCACGGCCGTTGGGAGCCTATAGGGGGTTTTCTGCGTGGTCGGGTCCAGCGTCAACTGAGGCGTCGGCCTGAGTCCTGCGTGGAACACCTCCTTTCTGCAGAAGAAAGCCGGCTGCAGTTGTCGCACAAATCTGCAAATCTGGCCAGAGTGGAAGATGCGCGAGAGCGTGCGGTGAGGTGATTGGGGCCGGAGATACAGTCGCTGCCTCGACGTCGTGAGCGTGCTGCTGTTACGCTGCCGTGCGATTCCACGGGTCTGGTCATGCAGGGTAGGAACCCATGGTTCTGCACCACGATCGAAGGAGTCACGAAGAGGCAGATTTGGGAAACGCCCATCGAAGGCAGAGAAGAGGGGGTCTGAGGGCTGCTGATATCGGTATTCCAAATACACCCGTCCTCGCAATCTTGGACCTTGGACCTTGGACCTTGGGGATCAGGGAGGGCGGCGATCGAGCAGCGCCGTCCAAGCAGACTGTCAGAGAGGAATCGACGAATGGACGACTCTCCACTCGGACGAAGGTGTGGGGTAGTTCGAGCTTTAGGGGTCGGGTGTGGCTGGAGAATGACATGAGAGGGCATGAGCGAGGAGAGACATGAGGGGAGAGGAAGGGGAGAGGAAGGGGAGGCACAGATCAGGGCACGAACAGCAACCTCCTGCGCATTCCCGTCCCCGTCTTCACCTCACTCCGTCTCGCTCTCCCTCGCTCTCCCTCGCTCTCATCCTCTCCATCCTTCTTCACGACGTCTGTTTGCACCCTCTTTCCCATTCCTCTCGTCCACTTCAATCCATTCCATTCCATTCCACTCCACTCCAATCCAATCCCATCCAATATCGATATTGGCCGTTGTCACCCTGTCCCTCCCTTCATCTCAATCTCGGTCCCAAGTTCGGCTTCTCTCTCCGTTTGGTGTGCAGCATGCCAGCATCCCGTGTGCCGCCGTCACCGTTCCAGGGTTGATGCTCCCGAACCTTGCCCCAATATGGCCATTCGTCTCCAGTGGACGCTCATTTGGTACCACCAATTGCCGTTGTCTGGGTGCATGAAGCTATCGCAACGAACTGCTGTCCGCTCCCACATCATCGGCGAACGCGCAAAATCTATATTGCACCACCAATCAGGACCCGAAGAGGCTCCACGAACGCCGTTGTATGCTGCTTCCCCTCTCCTCTGCCCGGTGCAGAGGTCCCCGACGTTGGGCAGGTGCAGTATCAGTCCCTCCAGTCCCTTCAGTCTCTTCATTCCCAGAATTACACGAAAAATGCAGAGAGCAAGAGCAAGAGCACGCTTCTTCAGCACGAACTCAACGGTGTGACGGTTTCACCTGCACAACACAACCGCCTTGCATATGCCGAATCGACAGTTCGCTCAGGCAGCCATTCGGAGCGGCCATCTTCACTTCCGGAGCCCAACCACAAGGAGTTGGGTCGCCGACCTTGATGCGACGCTGTTCCGGGTCGCGATCATTCCTTTTTTATGTTACGAAGTATGATCCCTGGCATCGATAAGTGGCGGTGCAAGTGGCTACCTTGTGGCGAGAAGATAGTAGATGGTTGTTCTGATGTCAGCAGTAGATTGACATAAAGGTGTTAAAACCACAATTGTGATCCTTCGCTAAACTGGGCTTCCCTTGAATCTTGATATTCGATCGTGAGCTCGAGACCATTCTTCTTGCGAACCCGCACAGTAAGCGGGAAAATGTACTGAATTGGTGCAAGGAGCTTGGATCTCAAGGGTTGATTGGCTGACTTTCTTGTGCGTAAGTGCTGAATATGGCAATATTCCACCAGAGACCTTCAAGTACTCACACCTCTGGTGACGTCGGCGAGAATCAAAGCCAAAAAAACACCACATGACAGGGATGGCCCTAAAGATACATCACAACATCACTCTTACTGGTTGGCAACGTTGCTTTCACCCTGCATGTTTTGTTCCTTTGATTTTGCTTTTCTTTTTCCTTTCCAAGGTTGCTGCCGGTCCTACTTGTTAATCACATAACTCCGCCAGCCATCAATCACACTCAGGCAGACGAGGCACCTGTGATGCCCGAATAGTCAGGGCTTAGGGCTAGCAGAGAAAACGCAGAGCAAATCCTACGTTAAGCCTTGTCGATTCTGCCTTTTCTCGCTTTCAACATCGAGTCACCTGAAGCTTCTTCTTTGATCGGGTTATGTTCCGCCTTGAGTGCTGCACATAGCCTCGGCCCTGATTGGACACCAAGAGTATCTAATGATGCAGTGTCATGCACTTCCTCTGGATGTCTACTTCCACGCTGAAGGCAGTGCTCAGCAACAAAGGAACAGCTGTGTTAAGGTACTAAAAGCGATCCAAATCATAGACTAGATCACAATATGGCCAGAATGGCCTAGACGATACGTCTTCATCTTCGCCACCTTCTATTCCTCGTCTTCCTACGGCGAAAGGCTCAGCAGAATCAATAGCACTGTTGATCACGTGATTTAACTCGCCATCCATTCTGTCGTTAATTCTGTATGATTACCGGAAAGAATCTCAAGCCATTAGTTTTACAGGAGCTGTGTATAGAACAATCTCACTTTGCTTATGATCCGATCTGTTTTAAGCCATTTGTTTCTTCAATCCTTCGCTCATATGCGTCCATGGAAAGTCCACGGATTCCGCGGTCCATTTGTCTTAGTACAAAAGCCTCTATGGGCAGGGGATATCACTAAAAGACAACTACCCCAAATTTTGAGTGAAGCTCGTGTGAGCTTATGTTTTCCACTGGCTGCTGTGTTACCATGCAATGCCAATACGCCGTTGGAATGATCCGACACCACGGGTCCAGACCCTGAATCAATGCGCAAACTGAGTGCTTTGGTCGTACCAAACCTCTATAGGGCTGATAGACTCATTTTGATGGTCTTACAAGGTTTTGATAGGGCCGTGTTGGTGCCAAGCTCGTAGCCGGGAACATCAGTCCACGCCGATCGCCGATCAGACTGCTGCAGTTTGCCCTGCCCTTCTTAGGGGCCAACTTCTACAGCCCTCTTTGTGAGAATAAACCATCTATGAATCGTGGGTTCGAAGATCATTCCACGCTTTACCCCTCTTCCCAGCAATGTGGCCACGCAGCTGCAACCCTGTAGTCCGAATAAAGCAATTATTGGTGACCACTGACTGCTTCATGATCTCCGAAGTCTTTCCGTATTTTGGTTGGACGCTTCGTACACTTCGCGCAAAACTCGGCTCTGTGGATTTCCTCTCAATATTGCTATGCACATCTTCTCTAGGTACAACTCACTCAGCAGTTTGCAGATCAGCACGTTGACTCAAAAAGCTTGCTTTCATAATTGTCACAAATACATCGACTTTCTGCGACCCAATTGGGTTCGTATTCATGAGCTCGAGTGACCTTTGATACCAAGCCATTTGGTCCAAGCCATTTGGTGTCAGCCAGTTCATCCACGTCACATCTCAGCCACAGCTCCAGATCTGTCAACATGACACGGGACAGTCTCCGTATCACGACAGCACCTTATCCAAGGTATTGGAAAGCCCAACGGCGGACCCCAGAAATATCGCAAGGGTTACCGGTTCGCTTTCTCATCTGTTTCAATCTATTCCTTCAAAGCCGATTGTTTAAGTAGCGCATTGAATAATGATCGTTAATCATCCAGTAATGCCTATCTAGCAAGCTTTTTTGTCCTGTCAAGCTGGAGCGGAACGGCTAGATGGAAAAGCTCATTATCACCCACGTTTTCCGCTTCAATTCTCCTCCAGATCGAATGTAGTATTGTGCAACTCAAACGAGGCATTGAGGTTACTATTTGTGATCACGGGAGAATGCCCGCATCTGAGATCAAGCATCTACATAAGTATTTGTCAATTGATAACCTATGTTTGGGGGTAGAGTATGCGCTTTGCCATATGACGCTGAGTAAGAGGTATTCATAGCTTCAAGTCGACTCCTCTCACAGGCTCTGTCTGCAGCTGCCGTACGGCCGTGCTGTCACGTGGGGCTTGTTCGGACACGGCAGCAATAGTAGCCAATCATGTGGTCTTCATCGTATGGTGGTGCCTCTTCTTTGCATCCTTCGGGACACAATGCCCTAACCGCACGGATGTTATCATCCATGCATGTGTGCATCTTCGAACGTCCGTACACCACACCAGCGCTGTTCTTTTCGCTCATTCTCTCTTTCCGGCCCCATTTCCCTCCTTACCATTGCCAATCACATCTTTCGTCTCGCCGTCAATTGAGGCTGGAAGACCGGGGGCGGGCGCACCCTGCACATGTTTCGATGCAGCAGTTGGGACTGGAACTTGGATTGAAGATCCCGATACCAAAATAGAATGGTTCTCGGCGCATAGATCGGATGGGTTGGTCTGTGTCCCATTGTGGGGTTGTCAACTCGGAATTCTACCGAATCCCGTGCTCGGGATCGAGAGACAGGAGAAGGAACGGGAGAATACGACATTGGTGTTGTAGTGATAAGGAAGTGATGAGCTGAATGTGTGCTGAGTGTGTGATTGAGTTGGGGGTGATCTGAATATAGTCGTCAGCGCTTTCACGGACAACGAGTATAGATGATGCTAATTGGGAAAAGGGGGATGGTGGGTCTTTGGCGATGGACAGTTGATGGTCCTTGTGATGTTGAGGCGTGTGGATCTGTGATATGGAAGGAAGTGCTTCCGAAAGGTCTTGAATGCAGGAGTACAAGTGTACAGCACATCTATTCAAGTGAGGAACTGATGTTTCCTACTTCCTCTTTTCAGTCCGAAGTCATGGATCTTGCCGCGTTGATTGTGTTGTTCCTGCTGCTGCTACGTGCTCTGACTGCTCTATTGATGCCATTATTATTTCTCCACCTTCTACCATTCTCTCGATTTGCTCTCCCTGTCTCCCTCACTGCTCTGCTATCCTGCGTCCTCGTCTTCTTTTCTTCATTTGTCGCCCTCTGCTCTGTACTATCCTGCCCCTTCAAGCTTAGCTACCATAGATCATTGCTGGAGTTGAGTTGATTTTCTCGCCAGCCACTACCCGTGCTTCATGGCATGGGAGGATCTGACTTGACGATTATGGTTTCCACGCTTTCATCCAAGCAGCCGGGGTCGAAGGCTTGTGTAAAGCTAGGACTTGAGTATATTAGGAAGGAAAGAAGGAAGTATGATAAAGAGCTTCAGGAAGTATGGTTCTCGAAGTCAGCTCTTGGAAAGGAGTGGGAAAGGTAAATACTGCCAAGCAGAGATAGATGCACGTTTCTCCTCGGGAGACGGTCTGGAACTTGTAGCAATCCTCGTAGCAATGTGTTTATACCCAGTTCCTTGATAGCTAGCAACGACATTCATTGCTTTTATTACATTCGCCAATTCTCGTGGATACTGGTATTGATATCCCGTACGCTTTACCCCGTGAATTATCCTTCGCTCGACTCGACGGCGGAGAAAGATGATGCTTCAAAGGAACCAGGAGTTAGGAGTCTTGGAAAAGAATGAAGACTAGAAGGACAAGTGGGTATCAACCGCTGCTTTTCATCTTCTCATCTTCGGATAGAAAGGAGGAAGCATAAATAGCAAATGGAAGCGAGAGGAAAGGAAGAAAAGCGAAGCAAATCTATCCTAAACTTCTACCTAACTTTCCAGCCCGAAAATTTGGACGAAAGTCCATCTATCCCTCAGCAAGTCCCAGAATAAACAAAGTAACGAACAAACTTACTGACTGATAGATAGAAGAGCTTCTTGCGAGTCCAGTTTCTTCCCTCCTTCCGTGCTCGTGCTGTATATATATATGTATAGTATAGTAGGTAGATATTTTGCTAGGAGCCCGTCGCTGTCGCTGTCGTTATTGCCTTCTCCCTTGGATGTATTTTGGATTTTGGATTTTGGAGATTGGAGATTGGTGATTGGTTTCTTCCTCTGATCTCGACACTGCTTTTTCTGTAGCTGGAAATTAATCAGATTAAATTAAAGTAAGTTTAATTTTAGGATGGAAGATGGAAGATGGCGGTCTGTATTAGGGTCTGTGTCAGAAGTGCCTGCTTGGTGTTCGTAAAGAGTGAGTGAGTGATCAGTCAACATGCTTTGTGCTGTATGTAATGATGCGGTGGAGAGGAACGTGAACGTCTTTGTAGCTTTCGTGAAGGTGAAAGGAGGATGATGGAAGATGGTAGATGCTGTGGGGTATTCCTTGATGTGGAGGTAGAGGTGGAGCGGAGAAAGATTAGGGATATTGGCGTTGGTGTTGGTATCAGCAGTGTGCTTGGCTTGTGCGAATTTTTGTATTGGTGGGGGTTTCTTTGGTGGTGGTGGTATAGGGAGGGGGGTTGTGGTAGAGTATGTACTGTATCTGGGAAGATGGTAAGAATAGACAGATAGATAGATAGATACTTTGACCTGGTGGTGGAGAGTCGGGAAGTGGTGATGGGGATGGGGATGCAAGAGGGGAGGATATGAGTGAAGCTGGTGTCGAGGTGTCGATGTGGTGTAATGTGCGAATCCATCCGGTTGGATGTTTTTAGCTGCGGATTTTGTTTGGGGTGCGCTTTTCAATTAGGTAGGCAGGTAGTTTTGCGTAATCGGAATGGCTTGGGGAGGTTCTGGGAGTGGTATCCCTATTTTAAGCAGTGAACAGAGGAAATCAAAAGGTAGAAGGCATTCACTCGTAGCAGGATAGTGAATTATCCTGCGATCTGGCTGAAGGTGAAAGGATCGAAGCATCGCCGCGAAAGTGAACGTATTAGCAGAGAGGAGATAGATCGAAAAAAATCAAATGTAGCATGGCAGCTCGATGTGGGCACATCACGCAAGTCACATTGCAAAGCAGAAGAGAAAATTTGTCGTATCATCTTTCATTCATGATACATAGGAATGCCTACTCTCATTCGGCCAGGATGTATGTACGCGTCTGTATCTAATCCCATAGGAAGTACAAACACGAAAGTATGAGTGTCTGGATCTAATGCCTTAGGAAGAAGAAACACGAAGTAGGAGAGACATGATGAACGCTCAAGTAGAAGTAGAAGTAGAAGGACCAGCGTCATCTTGTTGAGAGATGCGAATGCCGTCAAACTGGTAATTGACAGGGACACGCGAACCACCCTCTTCCATCTCGCGAACATGATCGGCAACAGCATCAGACGGGGTGAGGACGATGATCGGGTGACCGCGTTTCTTGAGCTTGTTGATGGTAACGGAAGTGTTGAGTTTTTCGGCGTGTTCAGTCATAGCGCGCTCGACGTCGTCGAAGACGTGGAAGGCGTGAGTAGCTCCATTTGGAACCTGAGCGTAACGAGCAGCGCCACCAGTGACACGGGGAGGAGGATAGCCCAACTTGATGCGAAGCCAGACCCAGCAGAGAATAACCATTGCGAAGAGCCACTTCTTGCCCACGTCTGCCAAGCCCATGACTCTGATGTTTTCCTGCTCCCGCTCGAGAATTCCCCTGGCGAATACGGCGCGTCTTCGGGCGAGTTCCACAACCTTTCGGTTGTGCTTCTCAGCGTGCAAGATCCACTTTCTCTCATTCTCGGAAGTTCTGATAGCACGGGCCTGCTTCTGCTTGTCGGCTTCGTACTTGGCAAGGGCTTTCTCGACGACCTCATGAGCTATCTTGGTGGCGAGGACCATGTATTCGTTGCGTTGAACGTGAACGTGGTTGGCATCATTCTCGTCACTACCAATCATTAGTAAAACGTTTGAGGCAGAGAGTAGGTAAAGGGTTGCTTACGCGTCGGGGGTGTGAGTAGAGCCATTGGCAGCATTGGCAGCATTGGCGTTGGTATCAGCGTCGGCGTCGTTGCCAGCGTCGACAGCATTCTGGTAGAGGTCCTTGGAGGCATCCGAGGCATCGTCAGCCGAGAGGAGGGGGCGCTGGGAAGCCATTCTTGCTTGAGTTGCAAGACTGCGATGATATTAGCTGGTGCGATCTCAAAATACTTGGTCGCGACTTCGATCTGTGGAGAGCGCCGCAAGGTAAAGATGGGGAAAAACACGTACATTTTGTTTGTTGGATGCTCCAACGTTGGGACGGACAAGTGCTTCTGATTTACAGAAGTCTTTTTGTGATTGTGGGAGGGGCGAGCCTCCGAATGTGCCCTACGAATAGGGGGGGCAGCGGCCGCATCTTGCGCACTAGTTCAAACAGCGTTAGCAAGCCTGTGTTTCGGCTCCTGGCCAATCAATGACGTTCATGAGAAAGAATCATCACTAACCTTTGCTTTCCAGACATGTTGTCTGTGTTGAAGTGGTGTTGTTAGAGAGAAAGAAAGCTTGGAAGGAAGACAGACTTTATTTCTTTTGTGGGAGCTAGTGGGCTCTAGCCTCGCAGCCTCGCAGCCTCGAAGCCTCGCGGCCTAATCGTACCAAGACAATTGTAGGCGAGGTGTCTCCAACATTTACCTCTGGCCTAATGTCCCCTTCGTAGCGGGACATGAGGAAAGGCCACTTGAGGCTGCGAAAGTCACAGCTGCGTCCTTTCAATGTTCCGACAATTGTCAAGTAAGGTCTCAAAGAGAGTGCATACATACACCAAGTGGTGTTACTATACAGACAGACATTAGCGCCTTTAAGGTGGCGTTATTAGTGTGTCTAACTCTAATCTTCCTGCACCTCTCCGGACAATATAATATTCAAAAGTAAGATCTCAAGGAGAGGACATATACATGCCAAATGAGAGGTACATCAATACTTGTAAAATGATGCCATCTTACAGGTGCTAATGTCCGTCTTCGTAGTAACACCACTTGGTGTATATACGTACTAAGTAATATTACTCTGAAGACGTACATTACCACCTGTATAAAGTTCCTAGACATATTCGGACAATGTACATTAGCACTTGTAACATTGCATTTTTTTAAATCCAAAGGCTGGTGATGTTCCTACACTTATCAGAGAATCTGATATTCAAAAGCAAGTTCTCACAAAATGACATGGACAGCAAGTTTCTTTATTGAGAATATTTGACAAAGCCTAACATACTGAGAGGCTTTTGTTGTTATAATGACCCAACAGAGGGAATTAGGGATATGTACAGGCCAAGTCCTGATCCCGTAGGCTTCTGAGATGGACAATGGTCGAGTAGAGGCTTGGTATCTTCCATTCACCAATCCTGTGGTTCCAAAATGGCAATGAAGAATCTTTTGAGCAATGCTCAAAGCATGGAATTGAAGCAAGAACTGGTTCAGGAAGTACTATCACATGCTGAAAGACATTGGGGATCAAAAGACAAAGCGTCCCAACTAAAAGGACCTATTGCGAGATATGGTCCAAGTCTAAGCAAGACATGAAACAAGAATGAGTAAGCTCAAGCCAGAGTTTGAGAAGGCGAGGATGCATGACATTCTTGACGATAACTCGAGCACATTGCTTCACTTAAAAGCCAGAGGCATAAGCAGCGCTGCCAGCCAAATTACGCACTACGGCAGGCACTCCCCACATCTCCATTCAAGATAATGTTTCGGAATTGCAGTTCCGATAGGCATCGGATGAGTTCGTGGTGCTGTTCTGCATGGAGAAGAGAAGAGAGGATGAGGTGTCGTTGAAAGTGTTATTGCTGACAAATCATACGCTTTCCCTGTTGAAGGAACGGCCCGTGCAAGCGACAAATGCAGGGGCGACTCAGGGGTAGCGAGGGAGGATCAGCATCGTGGAGCCCTTTTCTCTCATTGTTTATGATTAATAGAACTTATAGAGGAGATGGAGTTGTGGATTGAGCGTGATGAGTAGGTACTGCCTTTGACTTTGGCTGGCAATAACCCAGCTAAGCGGGAAGTTTAGGCAGCGCACTTAAAATTCTAACCTTCAAGTATCGAGGTGAACCCTTCTGAAGGATTATCAGTGTTCTCAAAGTCTACATAAAGTGTTCTGCCCATGCTTTGGTAGCCGACAGGCTGATAGTCGATGCATCCCCTCAGAGAGGTGTTATCACGTGACCAGACCTAGTTTTGGTTGAATGAGGCATTTTGATGCCTCTCAGTTCCGAGAAACTTGCCAGATTTAAACTTTGAGAGAATTTATATTCTTTAGCATTGTTTGGAGTCGTTATCGGGAATGCCTTGATTGGCTGACCTCACTCATCTCTTTTGGCTTCGGCTCTAGGTTGAAGTCGTTCGGACTCGTTCCTTCCTCTCCTGGTGTTTACTCTTGACCATGCATTGCCGTCAGTTAACTGCATCTCCTTTGCTTCCAACTCTTGGCAAATAATCTTATCACTACTTTCATCCTCATCACTTTCAGCATCCACATCCACATCCACATACATCTAGTGCAAAACCATTAACCATACCTTCTATCACATTTCGAGTTCCCACGCTCGCTTGCAAACATGGAGGGTTCCTCCCTAATCACATACGATACGATCAACAGATCCAGCGAGTCTTTTAATGCTATAGATACGCTGTGCAAAATAGCGTCTGCATGGAATCCAGCAATCACCAATCTCACATTCGACCCACCAGTTGTCATAACAATAGATCAAAATAAGAGACCAATAGAATGGGGCGTGAAAGTGGCGGGTACGGCACACCCATTCACGGGAGACAGGGACCAATTTCACTTGCTGAAATTGGTATCCTATGGCTTGGGTACGTCAGTCGATGAAGCCTGTATCAACGCAGCAAACAAAATGTTGCGGTTGCTATGGCAAGACAGGTTCCTCAGGAAATATTACAGTGGTAAGTGCTCGAGAGAGAAGGTATGAAAATTGGAACCTGACGTTACATTGAAGATCTGCCGAGCTTTCTGGATCACTTAGAGTTGGCTGTGTCTTGGCCTCCTCTGTCCCATGATCCGGTGTACATGATGAACTGTAAGAGTATCCCACATGCCACGCACATTTCGTTATTCTTGGTGTTGTCACCACTTTCTCTAGTATGAGAAATAGCTGCTCATCCTCATTCAAACAGTTATACAAGAGATGCGGCAACCTCGAACCACGCTTACACAGTGGGATCAAAAGATGGAGAGAATTAGAAAAATAAGGCGCGAAGAATACATTAGCCAGGGATCGAAAGCCGAGTGAGCAGGTGTTGAACGTCTGCAAATATTGTGTAGGAGAAAGGAGGCAAGGCGAGAGTTTTGGGTACCCAGCAATATGGATATAGAGGGATGAGTAGGGAAGTACAAGAATTGGATGGGGCTGATTGGAAGGAATAGCTCGTAGTAGTATAGCTACATCAGCGTCACAATTCTAATTGGAAAGCATATATCTTTCATCACCATCATTGACGGAGTTCCATAGAGGTTAGATGAGACCCAGTCTGTGATTACTAGCTGCTTCACAGACTAACTTATGGGTCACAAGCTTCATCGCCAACACCCACAACTTCCAGCCTCCAACAGCCATAACCCCCAACATCCACGACCTCTAACACCCACAACTTCCAACATGACATTCAAAAACTTCTCCTCATTTCCATTCCATCTCACTCACCCCATACGTTTCCTCAATCGACACCTCCTTCCCCTTCTCCCCTCCAGCCTCACCATCCGCATCCTCACCGGCATCCGCATCCACATCCCTCACCACCCCACCCCCTCCCCTCCTCAACTCCGCCCACTTCCCCTTCTCCACCCTCCTCTTCCTCGACTCCTCGAACGCCCCAACCGCAGCCCTAACATCCTCCCAATCCGCTCTCGTTCCCTGCCACCTAACTCTCCCCTCTCTCCTCCCTAATTCTTCAAGAACAGTCAATCGGTCCTCGAGATGATCGAGGCGGTGTTCGATATCGGTTGTGGATTTTGGTGAGTGGGTTGGTGGAGATGGGAGAGGGTCTTTTAGTGAGGGGGAGTGGAGGGGGGGTGTGCGGTGGAAGGCGTGGGTGTGGATGTGGATGTTGTGGGTGAGTTGATGGGGAGGGTGAGGGGGAGGATGTGTATGTGTATGAGGATGAGTGTGGGTTCGAAAGAGAGAATGGGTTGTGCGGAGTCGGAACATGTTTTGGCTAGTACCCAGTACCCAGTACCAAGTGTGAGATTGTGGGGTTGTGTGGAGGGCTGGGGAGAGAAAAGGTGGGTTGGAAAGGAGAGACGGGTGGGATATATAGATATTTCCATGGCTTGAGAAAGTTGTTGAGTATAGAAAGATTTGTGAAGGGCTGGATATGGGACTATAGAAAGAGATATGATGTTTGTAAAGAACCATCTTCCTTCAGCTCGGGAGAAGGCAGTTTTATTAGGTATGTAGCGAGT
This sequence comes from Mollisiaceae sp. DMI_Dod_QoI, assembly GCA_009613015.1. Classification (NCBI taxonomy): domain Eukaryota; kingdom Fungi; phylum Ascomycota; class Leotiomycetes; order Helotiales; family Mollisiaceae; species Mollisiaceae sp. DMI_Dod_QoI. The sequence continues at coordinate 20,029 of VXCB01000106.1, forward strand.
TGTTCAGGCTTCTTTCTCATCGACACTTCGCATCTTTGCATGTTGAAAGATTGGCAATAAAAGAAGAAGATGTGAAAGTGCATAAAAGAGAAGATAAACGGCTTGGATATGATTTACAACACTCTACAACTATTCCTTACTCAGCTGCGAGATTCCTCACTAAAGCCTTTTCTTTCTCCTTTCTCCATACCTTTAGCAGAGCCGTAAACGACACCATCCAGTACTTGAAAGCAAAGCTAACTGCTTCAATGCAGGAATATTACCCCCAGCTCTTCGCTTCCTGAACATGTTTGCTAGCTCCTGCAAACTTCGCACCAAGGTATCTATGCCACTTGACGTGAAGACAAAATTGGGTGGTAACATCAACCTCATGAATCCTAGGACTCCTCGCTTCTGCGGAAAACTTTCTGTCTTCAAAGATCAATAATAAAAATGGTTTTATTTTTAAGGTTATCTGGAATCGAAATAGGAACTGTGCATTGACGAAAAAAGAGGGATACAATCGACCATTCATCAATGCACAGTTCTTACTTCGGTCCGAGAGAGCTTTAAAACAGTGTGCGATGACGGTCTGAAAAGCGTTCGACTTCAATACCCGAGACTTCGCTGTGGTGCTGGGCAATAGAATAAGCATAGCACACTGCATGTCCTGCATTGAAACTCAACTCTAGCACTAATCCAAAAGACCGAGGTAGCATTGATTTTTTGTATAATTTCGTTCCCTAGTCCATACATCTAGTTCAACACTTCGTCTCATCTCATTTCAGGCTATTATCATAATGGTTCATCTAGTCAAGCCTCACCCCATCCCTCAACCTCCTTCTCCCAATCATCAACAGCATCCTCAACTTTTTCTTTTTTTGCTTTCTCCACTTCGGCTTTCTTCTTTCCTAACACAGTAAACGAGCTCTTTACTCCCACACCTTCTAAAATTGGCCTCCTCGTCGCTGCTGCACCCTTCGCTACTTGGCTCCAGCCTCCGGAACCGGAATTGTCATCTTCTCGTCTCAAAACATTGAGACTCGAGTCTACCGCACAGAGACTGGTTGCTGAAGCTAGGGAAAGAGCTGCGACTTTCTTGCTCACGGCCGACTTCAAGGCTTGTAGGTCTTTCTCAATACCATGGTGCCATGAACCCGAGACCGCAGTTGAGGGCCGAAGGACGACATCTCCTGAAGGCAAGAAAGAAATCTCGAAAACATGTGTCGAGCTCGAGAATTCCGGCTTCAGATCAGTATGCAGCTCATCGATTGTAAGTCCAAACTTCGGATTCGTGAGCAGAAAGGCATTGAATGGCTCCGCATTCGCGACCAGCGATTTAGATGCAGTGGCTGGCTCGGGAGGAGGAGCAATGGTTCTGAGTCTAACGCATTGCGCAAGTGTCTTCATAGGACTTGAGACAAATCTTGGCGTCTTGAAGATACAGACGTGGCGATGAGGTTCCGGATCTTGAGATTCCGAATCAAGGCCGAAGTCTTCTGCAAGGGAATGTAAGAAGGCTCGCTGAGGTGCTTGCATTGGTTTGAAGCGGAGTCTCTTCTCTTTCTCATCAGCTGCGAAGACGCGGAACTCGCGCTCGTATTGCTGTGCGAACTTCTGATGTTGCGAGAAGAAATCAAGTGTGACTTGTGAGTATGGAATGTGGTCATCGGTGTGAGTTGTTGGATCAATGTTCAGCGCAGCTGCAAGCCTAGCATTGCGTTGGATCTTCAAGCACTCGTCATTGCATTCCAATGTCTTGTCAGTGTTGCCAGGTGAAGTCTTGGATGCAAGACATTTGACTGCTTGCTTCTGATGCTGACAAGGACAAGTGATGAATGTCTTTGCCTGGCAAGGCATGAGTTCCTTGCAGGGATATGGCGCATGGCAGGGATCGGAACAGGTGTGCTCGCACACTGTCTTTTGGCGACCACAAGGCTGTTGACAAGGCGAACTAGCATCTTCGCATTGACCAAGGCGATGGCAGGCCTTGGAGCATGTATGAATGCCGCATTTCAGTTTCCTACCGCAAGGCAAGCCGCAACGGACTTCCGAGAACCAGCAAGGCTGATTCTTCAGAGTCTTCTTCCCGCAAAGACATCCTTTCTCAACGAGGAATGGACATTTGGGGCAGGGCTCATTATCATCGTGGCATTGGTGTTTGACTTGAGGATGACCACAAGGACTCGGGCGTGTACAATCGAATCTGCACTCTGGTGGTCTCGTACCACAGGGCTGAGGAGGTTGAAGAACAGTCTTGCCGCAAGCGCAACTGATTTCTTCGAATACAGCTTCGAGACAACTTGAGCAAGGCCCCTTGTGACAAAGGGATGCACAAAAATGTTGGCCGCATTTCAGTAGTCGACCGCAGACCTTGAGGCAGATGTGCTCGGGCTCGATATTGTCATCAATAGTTGGAGTAGAATTCAAAGCTCGATGCTTACGCTTTGAAGCTTGTCGTTCGCTGGCCTTCTTCTCGCCGGGACAGCACCGCTCCCCACATTCGTGACGGCCGCAATTGAGAGTGGCGCGACAAATTCGAGGACACATTGGTGGTTCATCAGCGCCTTGATGGCAAGCTGACTTCGAGGTTGTCCTCCCACAACGGCATGAAATATCCATTGTCTGAGAGCACGGTCTGCACTGCCCATTATGACAAATTTGTTGGCATTGATGCCCACAAGAGAGTAGTTTTTGACACTTCTCTTGGCAATGCGGGATGCGTGCCGAACAGTCTTTTCGAGGTTGGGAAAGCAGAATATCGATTGGAGTCTTCCCACATGGGCAGTGAGTGACCACGTCTGGCGAGAACGGACAATGTGCTGGCTTGAGATCTAGAGCATGGCAAGATTTTTCGCAAAAATGTGAGGGATTTCCACAATCGTATGGTCGTCGACATTCTGCTCCGCAATTGAATGACCCCGTCCATATCTCTTCATCTGCGTGACTCTCCCGCTCATCTTCCCGCTCGGAGCACGGCAGCTCCTTCTCAACTCTCCCACAGAAGCATTTGGATTCAACCATAACCTCACAGCTGCCACACAATCCTTCGTGGCATTCTCTCTCACAAGAATGTTCTCCACAAGGGAGAAGTTCATCGCATATTTGCCCACAGCTCCATCCAGCTTCGTAGTTAGTGTCCACACATCTCCGTGAACTTGTCTCCTTCCCGCAAAAGCACGATAACGAGGGTCCCATGTGCCCACATGGAGGACAAGGACCAGCATGGCACATGAGTTCACAGGGGTGCGGGCAACGACCAGCTCTTGGCTTCGAGCATGTCTGTCCACACGAATGTGGAGGCAGTCCAGCTATCGAGCGGGGCTCAATCTCTTTCTCGCACCAACACGTATAGTTATTCGGAAGCTCTTGTTTCGGTAGATTGCATCCCGGACAGCGCCATTGTCGTGGTGGCGGGAGCTCCCCATTCTCTACAGCTCGTTGCTGATGTGTCGATACTTCGTTCTTGGACCATTTCTTGACGCAAGAGATATGTAGGACGGACCAGCAAGTCTTGCAAGTCCAAATCTTCGAATTGGGAAGTACTTCATTTGTGCAAATAACGCACTCGTATTGTCCATTCGCGATGTCTTCGTGTGTTCTTGTGGCGATATCTGGGGCTTGAGATTTAGACATTCGGCGACGAGAGGGATATTGTGGTTGCTGTCGAGGTCGTGGGACGACGGGTTGACCAGGAACGAATTCTGGTGCATCACCTGCTAGAGAACCTTCACTTGCTGGCGGAGCCGTACTTGTGAGTTGTCCACCAAATGCTCGTTGCCCATTGACCATCAATTGTGATCCTCCTCGCCCGCCACCTCTTCCTCCTCTGCCGTGGCCACCTCGTCTGCCACGGCCTCTGCTGCTGGAAGCTTGTCCCGAAGCTTGATTTGATTCTGGTGCTACAGAGGCAGGTCGCAACGCTAAAGCGGGACTCGATACCTCTGCAGATGTCACTGTAGTGGTGCTTGCCCCTCCTCGATGGGCTCCTCTTCTTGGACCTCGTCTGTGGCGTGGTGGTCGATTCGAGGCTGCAGTCCCCGGTGCTTCTACAGTCGACATGATTGAGGGGGATGAAGAAGTCTCAATCGTGGTTGTAGCGTCCGTCTTGTTGTTTGTAGAAACTGATTCTAGGGAGTCTGGCTCAGAGTGGCGTATGATTGCTTCGCTGCTGATTATCAAGCTGCGAGGAGTGGATGTTAATGTCTCTATGAAAACCAAAGATTCGTGGACTGTCGATGCGCCTTACAAAATACGGCGACTTCGAATAGAAAAAGAAAAATGGAGTGAACTCAAATTCAATAATCGTTAAAGGTGAATTGATTGAACAGTACCTTATGAGGAGAAAGGACGAGGCTGAACTTTATCAGTGGCAAAGGCCCCCAGGAAAAAAATCAAGGCTAACCTTAGTGAGCCGAAGCGAATGTTCCACAAGAAAGAGTCACAGCTGAGTCACGTCGTTGACCGCAGCGCCTGCAGCATGCAGCGGATTGTGACATGATATGCTTCGCATTAGCTGGTCCATGTTCGAAAGAGGAATGGTGGTGACTCTAACTACCCAGGGAAAGGAACTCCCTAACTCAGCCTTGGCTCACGAGGCTGCGTCACATCTACCTAGGTAGAATCGGAATATGTAGACCCATGACCAGCAAGTACTTAAGTAGAGAAAGCCGCAGTCTTGCCTGCAGCTTAAATACATTTTTGAATTCCTATTAAGCTCAAGTATCCAGCCAGGAGCTCCTCCTGCAATGTGGAACCAAAATCAATACACAGAAATGCTACAATGTTGGCTAAACCTGGTATCATAGAAACAGCACGATCTCTCCCCGATCATTTTTCTTCATACGAAGACTCCTCCAGAGCTCCTTCTCTTCGAGTGCCTTTCCAAGGGCAAGCCCTTTCGCTACACGTTCGCGGTGGTATCTCTTCAGCGCCTTGTTCATGCTCACGCCTCTCTCGCTCTCAGGACCCTTATTTACGAAGCTGAGGAGTAGCTCTGCTCGAGGGGAATGAGGTGTATATACAACCATTTGGCTCTCTTCTTGCACTGCTCCCTCAGTCATCGGCTTATATTCGATCATCTTGGGACGTTCAGATCCATCGCGGTGCTTCCGTTGTTTCCTTTTTGGTCGCTCGTCAGAATGTTCTCGGGATGAAACTCGTTTTGTGCTGATCAAAGACATAATGCCATTGCCAAGAGATTCGACCCGGCCACGCTTGATAGTCTTCGAATGCTTGGTCTTTTTCAAAGGACTTCCCGGCGACGGCTCCGCAACATCCCCTCCAGAATAGTCCGGCGAGGGAGGGAATACGTCAGGCCGGGACATTAATCGGTTCAGGCCGCCAGTCAATCCAGAGTGAAGAACAGGCGGCGCATCGGTCATAGTCTCGTCTTCGCGTGAAGATAAGTCGTGCGTTTCGACATGAAGACGTTTGCGCTTCTTATCCTTCTTCTCTTCCTTATGATCACGATCCTTCTTTTCCTTCTTTCGTTCGCTCCGTTGCTTTGGTGCTGGCGTTTCATATTGATATGCGTTAGTTGCAACTGGCCCGCTTCCATATTCAATCAGATCAGAGACACTTTGTGCACCGTCCTGAAAATGGACTCGAACAAGAGATTGTTGATTATCTTCCTCCCCGTCATCCATTTCTTCCTCTCGACCATCGGTAATCATGTACATCGGCTCAGGGGCTGTGAGTTCCAGTCGAGACTGGTTTGGCGTTGAGCTAGCAACGAGGAAGTCGAAAACATTGACTGGGCTGGACTCTGCAGTGAAGCCAGGAGCGGCCGATGGAGGGGATGGAGCAGATGGCATCGGCGCTTCGACGATTTCGACGTGCGAATTATCCTGGTACTCGTCGTCGGCGTCTTCGACGTATGCTTTGTGTGGTGTAAGGGCTTTCGAATTGTTTTGCTTGTTTTTCTTCTCCTTCTCCGGACGATAAAGAGCGCCCTGATACTTCTGTGCTTCGCTGATACAACTCTTCATGGATGGTCAGGGTAAATTCGTTGTGTTATGATGTGGGTACGTACGGTATGAGAGCGGTAATCCGTGCCCTGAAAGTGTATCATGCAGTCGAGGCATGTATATGATGCGCCGTAACATTGGTTCCGATGACCGTCGAGTTTCTTCTTCGTGAGGACATCTCCGCAAGCCTAGAAGAGAGTCGGAGTCAGACTCTGACGGGAACACGAGAAGGAGGGTGAGCGTTTCAAAGCGCGTATAGAAATAAACATTACCTCGCACGAAAAAGAGACCATGATTGATTTTTTTTTTCTTCCTACGTGGCAGATATGTGGGGGATGTGCTGCGACTCGAGATCTCGTTGGGACGCTGTGCGATTTGGGGTGCGACGATGTTCTTCAATGGATGAGGAGCGCGGCAGGGCGGGGGATATTGGGTTGATAGTAAGGGGTGTGTGGAAGTTGTAGGAGGACGTTCCAAGATACTTCCAACCCTATTTCTGGAATCTGGATCAAGGATTGCGGGCTGTGGTGCTGGGAACTCACGCTGATGCAGGTCGCGTCGTCGTGGTGCATGAGCTGATCAGCGATGCTGTTTGGTTGCCGCTGCTAGTTAGGAAAATTGAGGAAAATTGAGGAAATATACAGCAGCTGATTTGCTGGACGGCAGAGTTGGGGGGAGTGGTGGGAGGGCTTGTGGGAAGGGAGCACCAGATGGCGAAGGGGTCCCGCGCGACAGAGGGACAGAGGGACGCCGTGAGGGCCGGATAGGGTGCGTGCGAGTTCTAGTTTCGGCTGGGCCACGAATTGGGACGAGGGGCAGCACTACCAACAGCTCCGGCACGGCCCCAGGGGTGCATTGGGGTGCTTCCCAGCGATGAGAAAAGGAAGCAGGGGAGTTTCTGACGTGAACTTGCGTGGACTTGACTCTTTCCGGCGCTGGTCGGGGGAAAGGGGGGAGGGAGGGTTTGGCTTTTGGAGGCCGAAGGTGTGGTCTGAGGTCTATTGCCGATTGGAGAGCGCCATACTCGGCCAGGGGCTGTCGTCGCTTGGATCAAGTTGTGCAACAGCGTGGATGTCGATGTCGACGCTGAAGGCGAAGGCGAAGGCGAAGGCGCTCAACGTCGAATACGCCGCGAACCGTGATTGGCGTGCATCCGGCGGGAGATATTAGCACTCAAGCTGCAACTGATATCAAGACTGCTCAGCCCGTCACGCTGTCATCAGGTTGGTGTTTCGTCATCGCGAGACTGACTTAGAAAGCGTGGTGCACTATACAACCAGGTCAACTGATCCCAAGTCTCTGCGTGATTTACCCGATCGGGCGGGCGACTTTATCTCATGTTTCTTTTGCGGCCAAGGACCGTGTTCTCGTCGTCTTGATGACTGGGAGCCGTGAACCTTCAGATGATGTCCGGCTTTGGGCCCCAACATCAACTTGCCTTGTGTAGAAGAAGGTACATCAGACGGCCCGCTATTGGCTGGGTGGGCTGGATGATGAATTGGGCCGTGACCTCTTGCAGTCAGCATCAACATCACTGGTCTGCCATGAACGCTGAGTTTGGGCATTGATCGTGTGAGTACTTCGTCGTTCGAATGAGATGCATATGTAGGTCTCCGTAAGTATGCCATACGCCGGGCCAGAATTCGGTGAGAGCTGGGCGGAGTTGAGGTTGGGCTGTGATCTCATATTCTTAATTCGCCATGAAATGGCCAATAGAGAACAAACGAGAAATCCTAGCTAGCACTCTGTCTATACGCCCAACACAAATGAGATTTTTCTCGTAGGCGACAGGGTACATATAAACCTCGCGACCACAGAAGACAACAATCTGTTCGTGCATCTGTTTGACTTACAACCGGCGCGAACGTTCTCTTCAGAGCTCAGCTCGTGAAGGAGATTGCTGGCCGCGGGCAATGTCCACGAAGCCACCACAGATTATCAAATGGCCTAAACAAGGCATGTATTATGTACATACATACCCTCTTAAAATCTAGAAGATATCAGCCTCCAGAAAAATCAGGTTTGGGCGGCCCTCCCCCACGATCGCCTGCCTCATGTAGAATGTTGTTTTGGGCTCGAAGTGGTAGGTAGCTGCACCCTTCGCGACCCTTGGCGATGTCGTCTCCCATTGGCCTGCCTCGTCTTCAACGAGTGGTCCCGTTAAGATGCAGCATCTTCAACACCCTCTCGAACTCCACACCACACGCTCACATATCACTGGCGGGCGATAGCAGATCTACTCAACATCTCACACGAAATCTACGCGTCAACGCCTCTTAAGCCTCAGGGTCGCTGGACTATTGATTTTCCTTTTCCCGCGCATCAACCGACCTTTGCCGAACATCCACCGCACCGCTCATTTTGCCATTTTCATGCATCGCCAACGTTGTTGTTCTAATTGCCCTCACCGACTCTGCCCAGACCAGGCATAGATGTGCATACGCGATTGAGACAACAGGCACGCAGCAGCCTATTCGGGCCACGAGACATCATCCCTAGGCAACCGAAATCAAAACAGCTAAAGGCTCTTTGTCCACCATGTCTTCTTCCCAGGACAATTCGGCCAACTATCTCCAACAGATGACCTCTGTTGCCGGTACTGTAGCCAGCTACATGCGATTACCAGTCATACTCTCTTCGGTATAGCATTTTTTATGAATTCACAGCCGCGCATGTCATCGTACTTACAATGGCGGCAGGGCATCGCTGCTGTACTGAGCTCCCTCCTTTATTTCAAGCAAAAGTAAAGCTGATCTGCACACTTCCACACCACAAGAATTAACATGGAACAGAGCTCTGATCTATCCTTCCCATGTCCCAAACGAATCCCGCACGTCGGTTCCTCGACCCTCGCAGTTCGGTATCACGGACTTCGAGGAGCTTATGATCCCTACCCCGGATGGCGAAAAACTCTCCGCATTCTACATCCGCCCTCCAAATAAACGCGCCCAGAAGAACGTTACGGTATTGATGTTTCATGGCAATGCTGGAAATATTGGACATCGAGTTCCCATTGCGCGGATGTTTGTGCAGAGGATGGGGTGCAGTGTCCTCATGTTGGAGTATCGTGGTTATGGACTTTCCACCGGATCCCCCGATGAGACCGGATTGATGATCGATGCTCAAACAGCCTTTGAATACCTGCGGAGACGGGCTGAGACAAGAGATAATGATATTGTAATATTCGGGCAAAGCTTGGGAGGAGCAGTCAGCGTACAGCTTGTGGCCAAGAACCAGAACGACAAGAAATTGGTTGGATTGGTATTGGAGAATACTTTCTTGAGCATGAGGAAGTTGATCCCATCGTGTGTATTCCATTGTTCTGCAAAATTTTGTTGCTAATATTACCAGTATCATCCCACCCGCCAAATACCTTACCCTCCTGTGCCACCAAGTCTGGGCCTCCGATACCTTCCTCCCTTCCATCACCGAAGTGCCAATCCTCTTCCTCTCCGGCCTCCAAGACGAAATAGTACCGTACGTCTTACTTCCCTTATCTTTCCTCTTAATTCTGAATGATGACCCAACTTCCATCCACAAAACCTGAAGTCCCTTCTGGGACCTGATTATCAATCGAGTGAAAACTGTCTGACATTATATTTTCTCTCTTATATCGCTCTAAGTATCATCAAGCAAGAAACTGATGAGATGAATCTAGACCAAGCCACATGCGCCGCCTCTACGAGATCTGTCAATCTCCAACAAAGATCTGGAAGCCCCTTCCTGGAGGAGACCATAATTCCAGTGTGGTGGAAGAAGGCTATTTCGAAGCGATTGAGGATTTCATTGCGAATCTAGACACGAAAACTGGGTGACATCCTCCAAACACAATGGGAGCTTGTGGAATAGATTACTTGCTTGCTTTGGTGGTTCTCTGCTGCATCTTTGCGAGGCGTTTAGCGTTCAACGTTCGACTTTGGCTCTTGTACCGCCGACCATTTGGTCTACGGCTGGGCGTCTACGATTTACGATTCATGTTGTATACCATTGCGTTTAGAGGTTCGGGGTTGCGGAGGCGTGTTTCTAGATTATGCCGTGATTGGCGTTGGATACGTAGAGACACTCGATGAATGAGATCTCGCTTTATGCGTACCGGATTTGCTTCTACGAAATACTTTCCTTGCTTCAGTTCTCCTAGGTGAGTAGTGCTTGCTTCCATTGATGAGAAACAATCTGCTCTTTATTTGCTTTGATAGCCATTGGCTCCGAGGACATTCATTGTCTAAATAATAACGTTGAGCTCGGTGTAACTCACGTTCCATCTCTAGATGTGTTCCCAATAACGACCCCTTTTGTTTTGTTGCACATCGTAAACGTCAATGTCGATTCAAGAGTCGGTCTTTCATAGGTACTATACTAGAGTTTTGTTGCACATCGCATTCTAACGAGCGTACCCTCCACGGCGAACTCAATAACTCAAGTCATGCGGTTCCGAAGAGTTCGCAGTGCACCCTCTTTTTGTTGCACATCGCACTCAAACGTGTCCTCTACTTACGGTAAACTCGAGTTAAGCGGCTGCGAGAGGTAAGTTAATCGGTAATAAAAGGGTTGTAGGATAAGGGAGTTGATGGTCTGTATTGGGGTTTTATTATATATTGTACTCTTTGTCGTTCGTGGGTTAAGTGAAGTTGAGGCGACGAGGTATGGACAATGGTTTTTTTGGTGTGCAATATAACTCTCTTTAGAGTCCAGTTGTAAGAGGAGAAAGGTCGAAGAATTGCTCTTACGGTCAAGGTGCTCAAACTTATCCAGGTGTCAGTAGGAAATTGATTTTGTTGCATATCGCGAGACTCATTGTCCGGAATCTGGACAAATATCTCTCATTGAGTTCAGTATTTGAGCTGGAGTTGGATATTCTTATTATTGTGAAGTTAAGATTAATGTTGATGTGACAATCTTTAAGGCGTATCTATCTTTCAGCTATTTTTACGGTTGTATTTTATTGAATCTTTTTGACAATACTAAATTTCTTGTCTCTTTCTTTGTTCCAACTAATTCATATCCCATCTCTTCGAGTAATATAATTCAAACTTGAGAGATATGGGCGAAGTGGTCAGAGAGACTATGGGGCCGCCATGTACTAGCAATTGGGATGAATGAGGATCTCAATTGCTTCAAAAGTGCCTCCTATGTAATGCAAACCTAGACTCCGATGCTATGTTGTACATGCTCCGCCGTTCCCAACCAAAATGCAACCAGCCATGTAGCCCGTATTGCTATGCATACCATTTTCAATGCAAACAAATAGCTCATTAATCATAATCTTCATCTTAAACGCGCCCCGCCTGACTTTCAACAGCTACCGTCTCCCCGTGCCCATCACGCTCCGATTCCCACCTCTTTCCACGGCCCGCCCTTCAAAACGCAACCCCGCTCTCCCACCAATGCTTTCCCTTATACCATCCCACTCCAAGATGCTCCCAACAATACCAACCCGCGTCCTTCTCGCCAAACCCAAGTCCTCTCAGCGGACTGATAGGAATCGGTTCATAGAGCCAGATCCCACCTCTCGCGAAGTCGTCTGTTAACCAATATCCTGTCCAAAACAGCCATCCAAGCACGAACACGAAATTCCCAGCTTGGCGGATGGGCCGAGGTACAGTTCTAATGAAGGGATGGAAGATAGAGCAGGCAGCTGACTGGACAAGAATACCAAGTGCCTGGAGCATGAAGAAAGTTGGCGCATGCCAAGGATACGTTTTCGGAAACTGTGAGATCGACCCTCCAGCATGAAGCACGCCTGAAATCCCGAAAGCGAAAACCATGGCACTTATCCTTGCTGCAGCCGACTTCGCTGGCATGTACCCATTGTTAATAAGGAAATTGGAAGGGGCTGAGAAAGCGAAACGGAATGTTTGGTGCCACCAGCTTCCCCAAAGCCCGTTCAGGCCTTTGCTCATAACGCTGGAGAATGATCCCCATGTTGTGGGGTAGTACCATGGATCTGCTCGAAGACCAAGGACTTTGGGGCCGAGGATGAGGGAGAATATGATGGGAGCAAGCAGGAACACCATTTCGAGGGAGATGATGATTGAGAAGGAACTGACAGCTTGGCGGATGAAGCGTAAGGTAAGGGGAGAAAGATCTTGGAGATAGGACGGTAAGCGGTAGGTAGTGGGACCAAAGATGAAGTAGGGATCGTGCATCATGAGGACTTTAAAAAAGTCGAGCAAGAAGTACCCGAGTATGAATTTGGGGACTCGAGCACGGGCAAGTGCTGGAAATGTGTCGTAGCGCTTGAGGCCGATAGAGGAACTCCCTGTTTTAGAGGAGATATCTGTAGGTTCGGAGAGTTGGGTTAAGACAGATGGTGGTGGTGAAGGAAGAGGTGGGATTGCCCAGTCCCATCCTGGGCCACGGAAGTTGATTATGAGGTCAAGGACCCAGGGGATGCGGTCCGCGAGCGTGTCTGGGTAGGATTCCCAGTAGTATTCTGCAGCGACTTCATCACCACCATGCGAGCTATCGTATGACTTGCTGTTTGTGACTGCGTGCCCATTCGATCCTCCAACTGAAGTTCCTCCATTCTGCGTCCGGCTTTTGGTCTGTACACTTTCTTCCGATAGCATAGCGGCAGATGAACTCTTCCCTGTATTATTTTGCTCCTTGAGTGCGGTTCCGTTCGAAGTTTCTCGATGCTCAACTCCATCCCTCCTCCTCACCCGTCTCTGCACCCTCTTCGCATCAGATTGCGGTCTGTAAAATACCAACCACGTCGCCGCCCACACCATCCCCCAAACCGCCATCAAACCTGCTGCAAATCCAGTCGCCATACTCATACTCGTCGCCTCCCACATCGTCTTCCATTGCCACCATCCTATTATTCCCAAAACCGGCCATCTTGCGGCATATACCCAAGGACGCTCTGTATGTGGTATACATAGATAGATGATGAGGATTAGGTAGCCATAGAGATGATATGGTATAACGAGAGGACGGAGAGAGCGTTCTGCGACGCATGCACTGAAGGCAGAGCGATAGGCGGTCATAACTTCGCGGGAAGTTGGAGGAGAGCTCGTAGAGCTAAGGTGTGGGAAGGGGGAGTCCATTTTTTGCTGCCCCAGTGACAAGATGTTAGAAGAGGAGAACAGAGGATCTGAAATTGGAGGAGAGCGCCATGTGTGCGCCGACAAGTCAGCTGTTAAGCAGACTGCTTCAAGCGCGGAAAGTTGAATTTCGGGAAGACGCGTTTCGAGATGGTGACGTCAAGAACGCCCCTTTCTGTCGCGATTTCGCTGCTGTCAAAAACATCAATTCCTCCTGTTTTAACGTCGGATCCATGATTATCTTTTCCAGACTTATTTGTAGGCAGAGCTGCGTGTTTTCTTGCATTACTATGTGTTTTCAATAAGGTCGAGCTCTAAGATTGGTTTTTGCGATACACTTGCCTCTTTCCTGGTCATGATACTCGTGGCACGATTTCAATCAGACCATCTGCAATTTCTCGTGCGCTAAACCTCGTCGCAAAGAAGTCATCGGGAGAGAGCTAGGCTCACGAGAAAGAGGCGTGAAAGCAGTCTCGCGCTTCCCTCCATTTTTCCTTCATTATATTGCAGGTCAGAATCTCTTGTTCTTTCCCACTGTTGCACAACTTGTCAATTGATTCATAGGCCCCGAAAGTTTCCCTTTCTGCGCGTCTTCTTATTTCCGTCGCCTCCAGTTGGTCATCACATCCAGTTATTGTTATTCTGTGGTGGGTCGAAGGAGTCTGTCAGCAAGTTGCAGTAGTTGATCATAGATCTCATGTCATCTGGAACAATAAATTCTCAATACCTGCTAGATCGTTACTTCTTCCCTTCATGTCAATTATCTGGATTTCCGTCGTTGTGTCCGAGGCCTGCTGCTGCTGCCATCATCGAAGTGGGTCAAATGTATTCTCGAGTCATGATGCTTGTCTACATGCCAACAAGGCAAAAGGGACACTGGGAGCTGGAACGGATTCCTACCAAGACCTCAGTTGTCGTTGTGTCGGAATGACCGATATCTATTATTCCTTGCGAACGAGATGAAATCAAAAAAACCGGGGTCGATTCAACACGTCTCAAACATTCCGATACATCCGTACAGAAGGGACGAAATACTCGGCTCAGAGCAAGTTGAATCCTCACCAGCTGGGATAACTGTCGTTAGTTTGACGGCATGCTCATAGTCATCGTTTAAGTTCCGGCTTCTGGATCGTTACGTGCTGATGATGGCTTAAAATTCTGGCATCTCTGGTCACCTGGCAGGAGAACGCACGTATCGGGGTTCTGGAGCACTATTGGGATATGCACACTATGGTTTCGAATCGAATAGATTCGGACATCCCCCATATCGATAGATGGCTGGGGGAAGCGGCCCGTTCGAACGAACGACGATGATTACGCGGGATGTCGAGGAGAAGGCTTACTCACGTTGCATTAACGGCTGTTTTTGACACCTCAAAATGCTGCATCTTTGTGATTACCGCCGAGAACTTCAAAGCGGCTGGCATGCATTCGCAGCAACGACGGCACCTTCTGTTATTTCTTCCGAAATTCGAGCATTCTCGTGTTTAATATGTTAGGATTAAGTATGACACGTATGCAATACACATCCCGCATACGATTTGGGGGTTGTGGGTATGGATTGCCAAGACGTCTGCGCGAGGCAAAATGCTACGGGACGAGGCTGGAGAAAACGATTGAGAATAGGATACACTGCGACGGTCGATTCAACGGTTGATTCCGCGATTCCTCTTAGTGCGGAAACCTTGCAATGGACCATCAACACATCATGATTGAACCATAGACAAGTGAGTTTGTTGATCTCAAAGCTGCAAAACATATTCATTGATTCACGTAGCAGATCTCAGAATTTCACAAACCCATTGGTAAACTTCTGGAAGACCTCATTGAGAAACTCTGCTCCCGCGGATTGCTTCAGATGAAGTCCGCGACGTATGACATCCGTAATGTGTCGGAATGGCAAAAAAATAAAAATATCTATATGACCGGGCATCACGCCACCACGCCAACCAAGCCTACCGATGTACTCAAACGCCGTCCAACCTCGGCCGAGGAAAAATTGCACGAAGAAACCTCCGAATGCATTAAAAAGCCCATAAAACTCCCTTCCGTTCTTCAGTCATGGATCATGAGGCGCGTCCAAGTCAAGCCCTGATCCTTCAATAGAAGACTGAGGCGAAAGAAGCTGGCCTTCGCCGTTGTTCGTTCTCTTCATGTCTTGTGAACTCTTCGGAGATGGTAAAGCAAGAGCATGCTCAATCACGCCTTTCAGTGACTCCGTTGTTTTGAGGAGCGAATGCATCGTGTCTTGCATGGTTTGGTTATACTCAGAGTATTCGGCAATCTCTTGACGCAGTTCCTCGACCAACTCCTTATTTCTTGCTCTCCACGCGGCTTGAGACACTCGGTTCTGTTTTCGTCTCCGCGCGATTGCTTCAGCTGATGGACGCCTTGGACCAGGCCCGTTTCGTGTGCTCGATTCTGAGAATGTGTTTGACTTCTCTGACCTGCTCGGCCCAGGTGAAAATTCGCCTCCGGAAAGCAAATCCCCTTGGATACTGCCTCCCCATTCCGAATACGAGATACCAGCGGGCTCACCCGTCAAGCCTCGAGTGTATTGAGGACCCGAGGTGTTGATCTGCTGTTTGTCAGCCTCGGATCAAAGCATTTTTATACGCTCCAGAAGGTGCAGGACACTTACTGCTATACCAAGAGGAGCCGCCTCATAGAAGCCAGTGTCAAGTGGGGTCGTAACCAAGCTCTGTTGGTAGAAAGCTGCTCCATCCCAATAGCTTTCTTGGCTATAATCATAGGACATTGCGGCATCTCCTTCTTTCTCTTCTTGGTGAGATGTCGGATTATCAACGTCTCTTTGTGGGGATGCCATCGCTGCTATTTAATCGGTGATTCTGTTCACGACGAGGATTGAAGGAACGTCACAATCGTCTTGTTTGATCTCGGGTCGCAAAAGGAAGTTGTTTTGTCCAGTGCTCGTAAGTCGGCGAAAGGCCCTATCCTTCAAAGCGTCAAAGTCGTGTTGTTGGTGAGGCCTAAGTTCGAGCTCAGCAATTATATATCAACGCGATCGTTTGACTTTTAGACCAACCAATCACTTCGTACATTGAACATGCTCGTTCAACTTTGGGACATCTACCTCGATATACCGAGGGAGCTTCGCGGCACAGCAGACCCCCGTTGCGCTTACCCTGCAGCGGGTCCTTTGTCAGCACGCTGCTCTTCACATGGGCTTTTCAGTGGTTGGACAACCTCTCAAACTGATGACTACGAGGATTGACTGATGACTGGCATCCCTGAAGTAATCAAAAAGTCAGTTCATGTGGGTCATCACAGGCGCCGGGTGGGGTTTATGCGCGATGTTTGCCACCTGGCGTATCAAAGTTGCGGTGCATGGGGTGAGAGAGCGGGGACGTGAACGATGTTCAATCAGAATGAGGCTCAGTCCAAGGGTGCACATGCAACTTTCGTAAATGCGGGGTCCTGATAAGGTTAGGGAACCGATATCCAGCCGTTGCCCGATGATAGACAGTCGCGACCCAAACTCTGGGCGCTCCAGAATCTCGTCTGTCGTTCCAACGTTGGTCGACGATGAATCTTGATCGACGGTTCATCCCGATTTAAAAACCAGCCTGTTCTTCGGCTACGGCCCCCACCCCGCTGCAACGGTACCTGACCACCGTGCGCACCTTGCCCTCAAAGCTCCGAATGAAAAAAAATCCAGTGGATTGGACGCGAAGTTAGTATCCGGGAAGGCTAACTGTTAAAGGCAAACAAGTTCTTATTTAGGATCGGATTCGGGAGGACACGGCCGGCAGAGTTCCCGCCTTGAAGTACTAGCTGCATATGGGGCTGAAAAATGGTGTTTGTGATGGGTGACAAAGCGAATACGTCCTCCAATAAGGCAAGACATGCGAAGGATGGGACTGTGTTCCGGGGCTTTGGGTTGGCTCGCTCGGGGTCTTCTGACATGACCTGAGAAATAGAGTCAACAGTATGCGCGTGACGATTATTGGTTAAAGTTAAACTGTGGTATGGCACACATATTAGATTGGCATGCAGGATGGAGAATTCGGGTTTGTTAATAGCGAATTGATTCTCTTGGGTTGACATTAATTCTCCTATCAGACGAGGCCGAGGCGTGATCAGATCTCCCAAACCAGGAATTCAACCCTTGGAGTCCAATCAGAGTTTCATTTCGATGCTTATGTCAGTTGCCGAATCTTGGCCAACCCGGCTCTCGGATTCTAGATTTCAAAGTTGGACTAGTCCCTAGGCTTCAAATCGAACCATTTCTCGTGGCAGGAGCCAGAATCTTGATTGGTGAGATGATTCATGCCAACACATCCACACGAATACCATGGCTGTTCTGGCGTGAAGACAACTAGAAGAGGAAGGACACCTTGATAGCCACACCGCCCGACTAGAATTGATGGCTGTAACGTTCTCTCATATCGGACCTTCATTTGAAGCTTTTAGGCAGGTCGAAGAAAGATACAAAAAAATTCTCAGATCGGACCGATGAGTGCTGTCGAGATTGAAGCATTTCGTGGGACGCCGACGTCTCTTGGTATTCATGTGAGTATCCTTTCAACGACTCCTAGGACATGAATGTGATTCTCATAACAGCAGAGTAGCTTTACGTCCTGTCGACCCTTGGTCCAGCTGTTTTCGCATGGAGAATTTAAACGAGAGAATTATATGTCCTAGAATCATCCCAGCTAGTACAAAAGACCGTTCTCAATAATTAGCACTTTTGCTTGAGATCTCTGAACGAGTCGCCAACTCCAGTGGTTCGAAATTCTAGAATTGTTTGCCGATCAACTCCAGAGCCAAGACGAGGCTCGGCGGCTGTAAGAAAATAGTTCAGGCTCGGTTGCGAGGTCAAGCATGTATGGTGGCAAAATCAGCCGGCGTTAAGGCACGAAGTACTTAGATGTGTTCTAAGGAAGTTCATGAACTGTGATATAGTGTTTTGTAACGCAATTCGAGGACTTAAATTCCGAATCACGGCTTTAGAGTCGAGGAAAGTTTCGGCTAATGTTACTGTCTGGGACGATCGTGATGATCTTGTAAGCCTTAACATGGTAGGAGTATGATATAGATTTCGTTCGGGGAGGAAATGGAGTGGTTAGCTTGCTGAGAGGAGAAGAAACAGGTTTTGAGGCACTTGGAAGGGCTGAACAACAAATGTTCTAATTAATGAGAGCAGGGGTATTGTTGAAATAATCGTACGAGACACTTTTATGTGCTATATAGATAAAGGCAGACGATGAGGTACGTGCTGGTAGGTTGACTTAACATCCAACATTGTGACAGCGCTATGTCCTTTTTCAAATTTGATGCTCTCGGAGAAATTCGAGGAACGATTTTTGGCTCATGTGATTAGATTGAAGTACAGTGAGATGGTGGTGATAAGGTATTGTTGTATTTTATTCTTCGAAGAATTGAAGGGTCAAATCACGTGATGGGATCACTTATCACTAAGGTACCTAGGCAGGTATATTGTAGTTATCTACAGGAAGCTAGTCTGCAGGAGTACAAGCTATCATGCGTCGTGCATTATCTCCTCGGGAAATTGTCTCCACAGGACCAAGCAATTAAAATGCAAGGCAGTCGACAGCGTCCTTTCTCGGTCTTAAAGCGGCACTTCAATTGCAAAGTCACAATGTAAGCGCTTGCAATTGAACACTTTCTAGATATGGAAACTCCAATCCACTGTCGCCCGACATTTGCTCTGCATGACCAAGAAGTCATGGGACTTTGACTTTCAAAGAGTCTATGGGCGGTAAAGGGAACAGATAATAAAACGATAAGCATCTGACAATTTTACGATCTATATAAATTTCGTATCCAAGAACGGTTCGAGAGATCGGCAACCTTGCTGATTCTCTAATCACAAATCTTGTTTAGAAGTCGGGCACGCGACTAATGTGTATCTCCCTGACTTCCCTTTACTCTAAGATTGCCAGTTTTCTTGTGCAAAAAGTTCAGCATTGCGTAGTATAATTAGAAATTATCGGAGATAGCAGCAAAAGTATAAGAGAAAGAGCACGAGGATTGTTCGAGGTTGACGATATTTGTCAATTAAGATTTGTCAGGGGATCCGCTAGTCTGTTCTGGGATTAGCAAGCCCCCGGACGATGCTGAGGTAAGTAGCACCAGCCACCCACCATATCCAGAGTGACCTCTTCTCTCATCATCCCATCAACAAGAATGGAAATGGCTGAAAGAAGTTCAATTATAGTGCAAGCTTGTTGAGCGGATCTAGCGCCGGAAGCTTGAGTCTTTATGGCTCCTTGATTCTCGTCTTGATATGAGAGCCCACCTAGGGAGGTAGCGAGAGTGGAGAGGGAAAGACTTGAAGTGAGGTATGCAACTGCAACGCAACGATGTCTTCTTCAAGTAAGTGTTCTTGTGGTTCGGTATAGGCATCCATCTTAAGCTTATTTGTATAGCTGCAGCTAAGAGTGATAAATATGTCAACGCAGCACGTGTCAACTTCACCAACTCGCAAAGTCAAACGGGACATCGCGAGGGAGATAGAAATTCTATGTTTATTAACGTTACCGACTCACCATCCCTGAATAAAGCATCCCTCACAAAAGTCCGGGCCCAAGTCATGCGGAACTTTCATCAGCGCCGAGTGCAGAAAATCATTGGACCCAAAGAACCAAGCCCCAAGGGTCAGACCCAAAAGTTCAGACTAGGCAAAGAAAACCTTCTTAAGCCATGGGTACCTGTCAAATCACAAGCAGGAAAGCGAGAGAGGGTTGTCAAATCTAAGGCATTGGGGCTCCAGACAGCTGGGCAGCAGAGACATCATCAACGCCTAGGAAATCCGAACACCCATTATTACTCCAAACCAGAAGACAAGATGGATACAGATATAGCTACCAAGGGCCTTCTTTATGGTGGAGCTGTTGAAGATTCTATTTCCGAACTGAATGCGAGCAACTTGGCATGGACTTCTGAGGTATCTAACGGGGAAAGACAAGCGCTATGGACTTCTCATCCCCATGACGAGCTTCCGGACAATGCTCTCGAGTATTCTGTGCTGACTTCGGAAACTGCAAGGCTATTTCAATCGCCAGGTGCCAGCATGGCCGATCCGTTTGCAGCTTTGTCAGTACTCATCACGCCTCGCATCCAACTTCTCCTCCACCATTATTGTAAGCTCCCTTTATACTCTGCGTGCTACCATTCTGGAAGTTTCAATGACGCATGCTGAATCTATTCGTACAGTCAACGTCCGGTCAGAATCGTCATGGCTTATGATACCCATGCGGAAAAGTCTCTTCTCACTCGCTGTTCATGATACTGCCATGTTTCATTCGTTCCTATGCCACTATGCCACCAACTTCAACGTTCTCTTCAAAACTAGGGACGCATCAGAAAGTATGTACTATGCAACTATAGCAACCTCATTGGTCAATAAAAGGCTTGAAGACTCCTCCCAAGCATTGACTAATGACACTATTACCACGGTCGCAAATATGGCTGCTTACGAGGTCTGTACTCACTCATACCTGCGTCAATACTATGCTGACCACAACTCAGTCCTCTAATGGCTCTACTTCTAGCATGATCGTTCATATGGACGGGCTGGAGAAGATGGTGAGACTGCGTGGAGGACTTCATGATGGCGGATTTCCAATGATCGTGCAGCGCATGATTGGGTGGTAAGTCGGAGCAGAGAAGCGCTATACGCGAATCTAGTTCCTCGTTATGTTGAGCCTCAGTCTGTGCTAACTTCGCTCAAGGGCTGATTATCATGTTGCAACTGCGACTCTACGGACACCACGCTTCCCACCGCTCCTACTTCCAGAGACGGAAGGACCGCAACAGAGCATACAAAGTCTACAGACTGGCATTCAAGGTCGCCCTTCCAATAATGCAGATAGTCCACGTCTTGAAGAGCTCTTTTCAGGGATCAGAGATTTGGCCCATAGGCTTCGTGTTATCCACCAAACTTCCTCGGTGCCTTCCGAAGATATTTGGTACAGCGATAAGATATACTTTCTTCAGCGGAATCTATTCGATATCGCTCACGGCTCCTCGAATGCGACTCCACTTGAAAGTGTTTGTGCGCTAGCTGCACTTATATATTGTGGTCACTGTCTTCGCGATATTCCTCTTAGCTATGCTGTCACTTCGAATGCCGTCGCTCGTCTGAAGCATGCTCTTGAGCTTCTCGATCTGGCTACCATCCAAAACCCAAGTTTTGCAGATAACTACTTCTGGGTTCTTGGTTTTGGTGGAGTCGCTGCTGAAGGCAAACCAGAACAAGAATGGTTCGTTGTCAAGTTCCGAACAGAATGTGATAGCCTTGGAATTTTAGGCTGGAATGATGCACGATCAGCTCTCGACAGGATCTTGTGGCAACCAGAGCTTGATGCAGGTGGTCAACGGCTCTGGGAAGCATCTTTCACAACATCTGCATATAATCCAGCCGAGTCTTTTTGAACAGTATCAAAGAAGATCGACGTCGTAATCACAACTTTTACCTTTGGCCTAAGTCGTTAGTTGAAGATCTCGAATTTGATAAGATAAATCTAAAATGCTCGGAGATTTAAACTCTGCGATGCTAGCATCGTAAAATGAGTCTTTGAGCTATCCAATCTGCCCAAAAAATACAGTTAGAACTGCGGCGTAAGTAGCAACAGAAATCAACAATTCTTGGTTGGACGCTCTCGATATCTGACTCAAAGCGATGGCAAACATCAGCACCGCGATCGCGACGAGGATATAAGCCTGTTCAAAGCAATTCTAACACAATTTTGTCGAGCAGCACTTGCCGCTCTAGGACTAACCAAAGAGCAGGACCGTCACACGAGGACTGCTCATGTGCAAGCTGGAACCTTCCACTTTAATCGATCACTACAAGGTTCAGCTTCGGATTTGGACAGATTACAACGGAGTAAACCCGTTCCTGAAAGATTCAGAAGTAGGTCATGGTCAACCACGTAAAAAAGACAAAATCTCGTAAATCCGAAATGATGATTATATGATTACTCCTCTAGCACAAACGTGACCATCGACCTTCCAGGAACACTTCCACTAACAACCCCTCCCGAGGCCGTGGCGGTCGTTTCGTTATAATTATGCGTATTGTCCGTGATCCATGCCTTCGTTGTATTGGCAGCGAATCCACCACTCGTGCTGATGCTTACACTCGTAGCACTTGTTCCAGTGTTGATGATTAGGACGGCAAGAGTCCCATCCTCTCTTAAGTACGCGCTGCTTTGTAATCCGGTCCTTCCACCAGAGACACCGACTCTAACACTTCCTGGTCTCGCGCCTCTTGCCCATTGAGCGAATGCCCAAACCCTCTTGCTAACAGTATAAGAAGTCCCATCCACTCGTATCATTTTGGAATTTGTGCTGCCAGTCTGTATCCCAACCCAGTATAGGTACGCGCTGCAATTTGCATTCACGACAGCTGTGTGAATCAAGCTTGCCCAACGCATCCCCTCTCCTGCGCCACCGCTGCTGTACCATGCGGATTGCCACGCTCCTTGAAGATCTGCATTCTCAGTCTGCCAAACTCGTCTGCTCGTGTTAATTGGTGAGCCCGGCGAGCTGGTGTATGAGTGGGAAGTGATGATCGAGAGGAGAGATTCTGCGCCTGCAGCTTTTATTTGAGAGGTCATTGATACCTGGTTTGACCAGCCCTCGCTATCGCAGCAGGCGATACCAGTGCTGAGATTTGCGGCGCGGATGGTCGGAGCAAGGACTTTGATGAAGTCCGCTGCTTGAGTGCCGGATGAGAGCATGCCGGCGTAGGGAGCACTGTTCGAACGTTAGAAAAAGGCTACTGAAGTATTGGAAGTGTGCCACACCTGGATTCCGGCTCATTTAGGAAGCCCAAATACGTGATCTCTATGCCTGCTTCTTTGTAGTATTTTACATATTGGCAGAGGTAGTCGGCATACGATTGCTTCCAGTCTCCACTTGTGCATTTCGTTCCACTGACGCCACACAGCGATCCCCCATTATTCTCGTTGCCATTTGTCTTCATAAACCCCGGCGCACTCCAGGCATCAGCATAAAAGGTTCTTACACCGCGAGCGTATGCTTGTTGTGCAACAAATAACTGCCCACTATCTTTTCCATCCCAGACGTAATTTGGCGTCGTGCTAGGTGAACCGGGGTTCTTGGGCTCGATGGAATTCATGTGATCGCTGCTTGAGTCTGGCGATGATCCAATGCCGATACGTAGGATTGTCATTCCCGCCCCAGACGTTGCGTTGAAAAGAATGTCAAGAACTTCTCTTTGCTGTTTTTCTGGCAGCTTGACAATCACATTAGCCCTTTGAAATGCCTCTGAAAAGCCAAAACCGTCCATCGTTTGATACTTCTTGCTGACATCGACTGTGATCGTAGTGCTAGACTGCCTTGTAGACAGATCTGGCGCTGCCACTACCATTTGAATGGCGGGAATAATAATCGTCCATGATAACTGCATTTTCAACGTGTTGATAATTTTCAACCTCGTTGAACAGCAATATTGAACAGCAATACAGTGTTGTCGCTGTGAGGTGCAGAAGACATGACTGAAAGACCCAGATTCATCATGTGGGGCTTTCCACCTGAATATTCTGCGGACTCAAGGAACAATTATGAAACCTATCCTCGGCTGTTATGATCGTTTCGAAATCATCGCACGAGTAAACTGCTAGTGGTCCAGAAACTCGGAGATGCTTGCATACAGGCTTCCCCGCAAATTGCAAGGATGTCGGATGAATGCTGGATGAAAGCAGCTGGCTCTAGAGAGTGTTGTAATGATAAAAACCAGAAAATACTTCGAGGTGGGGATCATAGTCCACTATTCATACTAACATCCATATTGAACCAATCAAGCCAATCTAAACGGTCGTCCATTTGGAAGTTCGGAAGGTACATTTCCAACTCTTCGCCAGCATTGTTGATCGCCTCGTTGATCTGATCATCAGACATCGACGAGAACTGTAAAAGCTCTGACATCTGCATTGGCGCAAAATTGGCTTGGTTTTGATAGGCCGGCATTTGAGGTTGGATCGAAACATTTTGATGAATCGGGAACGAAGGCTGGTTTTGTCTTGGCTGGCTTAACGTATCTGATCTACTTGGTGCAGAACCGACAACTTCTCGAAGATGTCTCCCATACAGAGCCGAAGTTCCATTTCGATGTGGAGGATTAGACCCGATCCGTTCCAACACATCAGCACATTCTTCAATCAATTTCCGAATGGAAGGCGCTAGACTCATGTTTCCAGTTGAGCCCATTGTGCTGAGATAGAAAGCGAAACAAGCGGCGAATGAGATCATAATGGCAGTGTTGTTCGGCATTGACTTCAACCTATTTTCGCCCTGAACCGCGGCTCGCATGACGTTCAGCGCAGATGAGAGACCTGCGGCTCGAAAGAATCGCTTCACCTCGACAGGTGCCGTTGGATGATTGATCACACTGCTGTATATGGAGAGTCTCCCATGAGTAACAAGGATTTCAACATATGGCGGAATTGAATTGTCTGGGACTTAGTTTAGCATGGAGGGAAAAAGGGGTAGTGGAAGCCCAAACCTTTCATTCCACCAGTTGCAAATGCCCATGTGGAGTACCAATTAGTGAAGAAACCATCAACCATATGCTGAAGTCTAGGCATAATTAGTGGGAGTTCGCAGATTTGTTCCTTGAAACTTACGACTGAGCTATGCCATTTCCATTCATTGTACGAATACCATTGCCGTCGCATGTTCTCTTGACATCTGAGATTAAGGTCTCCTGTCATCAAAATAAGTTGACGGTCTGTTGGGTTGAGATTAATCACTTACAAGATCTCTTCTCAACATCACTGAAGAGACTAAAGAGCCGTCCCAAATGTCGGCAATATCGGATTGATGCCAGTTGTCGCAGTGCTCAATGATGGGCGTTAAAGGAACGGTAAAGCCCCTGCCTCTTGCTAGACAGACACTAAAAGGATTAGTGCACGAAGAGAAAAATGTAAGGCGTGGATTACCCTCTGTCAAGCACGAACAAAGCCAACCAAATCCTCTCTCGGCGCCGAAGCAAGCGCTTACCGAGATCAGACATTGGCTCTACATCATGGAAGCCATCTAGATCTAATGCCTTTCTTGCGGTGATGTAATCTGATGGAGGACGACGTTCATGGATGGCTGACAGAGAAGGACTCGGAGAGGGTACGATCAGCTTGTTAAGTGAAATATCGACCGCAATCGTAAGAGCAGCTCCCATATAAGAGCAGGTCTCATCATCAGACCAGTGTTTCCCAGGTGCCATCCAAGGAATGTTTGCCATGAACCCAAGAACAATCTCCGGCGAACGTTGCCTATTGATCATGAGGGATTGGGCAAGGTGTTTGCAGTGAGACGAAAGTCTCTTCGAGATGGCTGTAGCAGTCGGTATGAAAAGTGCAGATGCGGCCATAATCGACGTGAAGAGAAAGCAAGACTGCTTCCGGACGAAATCTGGAGTATGTAATAGTGGATCAAGACCCCACCGGGTATGCGAGAGATTCTCATAAAAGCTTGATTTTGTCAATACTTTGTCTAGAAGAGAAAGATGCAAGTCTTCTTACTATGCAAACAACGCGCCTGCCTCCTCTTTGGTGATGAGTCCCATGTCAATCGGATCAATGTCAGGCCCAACATCAAGACTTGGACGAAATGGTCCAAAGAAGTTCTGGAGTTCCTGGTCGTTGACAGCACGTGACGAACGCTGGTACAAGACAGAGCTGTTGGGATAAGTCTGGGTTGGGGCAGCGGAGAGGTCTGACGCTCTTGCGAGTAGTTGTAAAGGATTCTCGGCATCATCGACAGCAAATTGCTCTTCGGCTGAGGCGTCGGGGGCTGTCTCAGGAACTAGTGGTCCATTTGTGCGAGGAGGCTGATGTTGCATGGCCACATCCTTGGATGACCCTGCTTGCGCAGTAGATAGTTTTTGAGGTAGCAAGCCCTGTGCTTCGCTCAGCAGACTTTGTAGATGAAAAGTGTTTCGATCCTCCTCAGACTGGCTACTCTGCGTCCTGGACTTCTTGATGGCCTGCTCTATGCGATATACTGCTTTCTCTAACCCGTCACGCTTGCTAGTTGATGTCAACGCATGCTCTTATGAATGAATTAAAGTATATACTTCTTGATTCCTTTCTTACGCCCTACGCGATAATCAGGAATTATGCATTCGGTCTGTGCTTGGGAACATTTCTTGCACTTCAAATCGCCAACAGTGCGCAAGCATCGAGTTTTACTTCGTCTGCAATTCAAGCAGGCTGCTTGCTTCTGACTGTCGCCCTTCTCCGCCGTATTGGAGCTGGATGGAGACCGGTCTTCCATGTCAACAATGCCGAGGCGTGTTTTGAATATGCTCCCATTGCGGCTAAGGAAGACGATCCGTTGAAGTGATCATAGATAAAGGAGAGGAAACATAGCAGATATATGGAGTTTTCTATCAGGAGACGCTGACTAGGACTCGGGCCGGATAGCACGAAGGGAAGATGCAGGTCGAGGTGCTCGGGACCGAAACCGCGATTTTGGACCACGTGATCGACCCCGCAGTGTGGTTTGTGGCGCACCCAGTTCAACATTCTTTTCACCTCCTCGAATTTGCACATCTCAAGATCTTACATCTTTCCTCCAAAGACTTGTGCTCTTTGATGTATTTTCGTTTATACTTCTAGCCCACATTAATGATACAAAGGGGCCCGGAAGTTCTGAATTTTAACAGTGACGGACTTCGAAACCTGCCGCGTGGATCACGAATGAAGTTCTCTAGAGAGATCTGACATTTCAGTGGTTTCTTCTTTTTTTATGCCTTAGTGTTCGTATGCGCATAGTACAAGCCCCAATAGACGCCCAATCGCTCATTCAAATGCCAAAATGCCACATTCTGATCGTGAAGAATTGGCAGACGTTGTCTCTAAAATCACCCCATTCTGCGCTACAGTCATCAGAAAATCATCTGCTTCTCACTCAATTCTCTTTCTATGAGACTCCTCGTCCTAGCTGACTATGGTCCACGTTATAGTGTGTTCTTTGCTGCAAATAGTCGTTGTAGTTGTTCCATGAATATGAACATGAGCACTGTATTCGGGCTGTCCTGGTCAGTGTTTTAATCTCTATCAGTGCATTCCAACCTACGCAAGTCTGAGCCACGCTGGAGTCCAACCTCTCATCAGAAAACCCGGTCCTTCGTTCTTCAGTGAGGTCAGTGCAATTTTCACAAGCCCCTATCTCATTCAGCTATATTTTCTACCCAATCAACGCTCGTCCTACCGGATTTTCTCCTTTCGCCGAAGTGGCATTTTGCAATCTGCTTTTCAACACATCGGCTGGCGCACAAACAGTGGTCGCGACCGTGCCAGCAATCAGTGAGGCTGCGATATGTATCGGAACTCCATCGGAGAGCTGCATAATCTTGTTCGAAAGGAGCTGGCGTTTCGCTGAGGTATATCTACACCGGATCAGTACGTTCTAAGTGTTACCTGCTCAAAACTTACACTGCTATTTGTGAAACATCTACCAATATTAGTGATATTGTCGGTCACCAGATGGATTACTTACTCATCAAAATGCTCCTTACGATGTTTGGTCCTAGTCCTTTTGTGAAAGCACCCAAGCCTTCCTCTCTGCCGATTCTCACCATTCCGGCGAGAGCATTAGGATATCGATATTTTTGTTTGACATCCTTCACTCCATCTGAACACATTCTCACTAAGACGACCTGCCCATATCAGCCATTTAACTTGAACACGGAAGCAACCGCCGAACCTCTGTAGGGTTCCCAATCATTCCTGCCAGACCTCCCGCAACCCCGGCACAAGCGATCGTCTCTGTTGCTGAAAGCTTGCTACCTGTTCTCTGTTGCATCTGCCGAGCGAGCACGTCATACAGTGCAAACCGTGCAGTGGAATATGTCGTCTGTCGGAGAATGGACGCTGAAAGGCCAGACCAGAGTGAGTGGATGCCTGCTCTATATCAATTTCTACTGTTGCGAGCTCGGATGCCAGACGCACCATCACGGACAGCGAATGTATGCATAGCTTTCAGCATAGGTTGTTTCGAAGCAAGGACTTGCATGCAACTTCCAACTATTAATCATCACGTCTCCATTTCCGCCAGACACCTACTATTTGGTACGATCGAGAGGATGTGCTTCGCCCAATGTTAGCAATCTTCATCTGTCACACAACCCGAACTTACTGAAACAGGCTGCCATTGAGGCAGATGCCCCCCTATCAATACGTTCAGAATGAGTTCTCGTACTCTGACATACATATCTCACTCACCCCAGCCAGAATGGTTGCTGTGCCTTTGCCATATTTCGATTACGTGTAGACGACCAAATTGAAAAACTTCAACCCATTTCAGTGTTTATAAACTTGGAGTATAAGGTCAATTTCGAAGTATCCCCAAAGCGTACGCAGTCATCTCCGGCGCCAAAAATATCACCGCAGTGTCCCGTTCAGAAGCCACTGACACAAGCATTCATGTGCATTCAACGGCGGCTAAACAAAAAGCCGAACAATTCCAAAACCCCTGTCTCCCTCGGCAATTCATGCAGCGGTGACAAAAGAATGCCCGACAGAACGGCACTGCTCCGGACTACGATCGTCATCGACAACTTCAAAAAATACCTACACTCTCTCTTATTTTCTTTTATACCTCGCTTGCTCACCCAATTCTGTACAAATTTCTCGCAATGGCGACAAGAAGAATATCGGCTGCCTGTATAGCAGCAAGCTCACACCGCACTACTTCTCTGATACCCCACTCCAGACCATTCATCCTGCGGGCGCGGCAGCTGCACACAACATGTTCACGATTCGAAGTGCAGAAAGCCAATGTTGGGGCAAAAAGGGATCCGGCGCCGAAGATTGTAAGAGGGCAATCAAAGTTATTTAAGGATGCCGATGATGCTGTCAAAGATTTGAAGAGCGGGGCTACGATTCTGAGTGCGGGCTTTGGACTTTGTGGGACTGCTGGTATGGTAACTTTTTTAATTCTATCCTGAATTTGAGGAATTGCAGTGTAGCTGATCATAAATGTGTGATCCAGAGACTATCATTGCAGCAATTGAGCGGAGAGGAAAAGACGGCTTGAACAATCTCACTGCTGTGTCGAATAATGCTGGTGCAACTGGTGGTGGAGGACTTTCACCCCTCGTCGCATCGGGACAAATCGAGAGATTGATATTGAGTTTCTTGGGAGCGAATAAGTTTTTAGAAAAGAAGTACTTGAATGGCGAGGTTGCGATTGAGTTGTGTCCTCAGGGCACGATTGCAGAGAGGATACGTGCTGGTGGTGCTGGCATTCCCGCGTTCTTCACTCCCACCGGCGTCAGTAAGTCAAACGATACTATGTGTGATATACGTATACTTTACTAAATTTATTGCAGACACACTCTTACAAACTGGAGATATTCCCGTCCGACTCGGGCCTGTCGACAAGGCCACGGGCAAATCAACTGTTCTAGAAGCTGGAAGACCTAGAGAAACAAGGATATTCAACGGCAAGACTTACAATATGGAACAAGCTATCAAGGGTGATCTCGCTATTCTTCGAGCATATAAAGTGGACGAGGAAGGAAACTGCCAATTCCGGTAAGTATTTTTGTCCCAGCTTCTATTCGTCGTCTCTAATGTGGACAGATACACGACCAGGGCATTTGGTCAAATTATGGCCAAAGCCGCAAAAGTAACCATCGTCGAAGCCGAGAACATCGTCCCAGTCGGCTCCATCCACCCCGACAACGTGCATCTCCAAGGAATCTACGTCGATCGAATCGTCCCCGCCACCGTTGAGAAGGTGATCGAGATCCGCAAACTCAAAGAAGTCGAAGGTAAAGGTGATGGCAAGAAATCAGAGTCCCAACTCAGACGAGAACGTATCGCAAAACGAACTAGCAAGGAGTTGAAGAATGGATATTATGTCAACCTCGGTGTTGGAATACCGACCCTCGCACCAAGCTTCTTAGATCCAAAGACCAAGGTTTGGATCCAGAGCGAGAATGGATTGTTGGGAATGGGACCTTACCCTACCGAGGAGGAGATCGATGCGTATGTTCCCTTTCCGTTTTAGACATGGTGTCTAAGCTCTTGCTAATGATCATCCAGCGACATAATCAACGCCGGCAAAGAAACAGTAACCCTCATCCCAGGTGCCTCAACATTTGACTCCGCCGAATCCTTCGCTATGATTCGCGGCGGGCACATCGACGTCTCCGTCCTGGGCGCCCTCCAAGTTTCCGCCAATGGCGATCTCGCCAATTTCATGATCCCCGGAAAAGTCTTCAAGGGAATGGGAGGAGCCATGGATCTGGTCGGCAATCCGGATCAGACCAAGATTGTGGTTGCGACGGATCATGTGGCGAAGGATGGGAGTCCGAAGATTGTGGAGACTTGTGAGTTGCCGTTAACGGGAGCGAGGTGTGTGAGTACGATTATTACGGATTTGGTAAGTGACTCCTGAGCTCGAAAGGAGACGAAGCGGATGCTAATGTTTGATAGTGTGTGTTTGAAGTTGATAGAGTGAACGGCGGGTTGACATTGACTGAGCTAGCGCCGGGAGTAAATGTTGAGGATGTGAAGAGTAAGACGGGTGCGAAGTTCAAGGTCGCCGACGACGTGAAGTCTATGGAATAGAATTTTTGATGGAATGTATAGATTGCTTCTCTTCAAGCATACAGCGCTAGATTATGACACTTATGTATATATTGTATATATCTACAAAATTTCTGCATTCTACTATCAAACTTGTCAACTACCCCTCTATTAACTATTCTATTCCCTTGTTATATACAACGGCATCCATTACTAGAAGGCCCAATCACATTCAAGTGCGCAGCTAGGTAACTCAGATGTCATATATACTATACAGATCTATTCATCTATTTACAAATTCATCTATCTAAACTCTCACCTATCCATCTACAACTTCGACTTTATCCCCTCCACCCCGGGCGCAAAACTACTCCCCCTCCCTTCCCCTAACGCCTCAACAATCCTATCCACCGCCTGCAGTAACCACTGATTCCCCTCCTCACCCGCTAACCACTCGCCCCCCTCAACCTCCTCCTCCCCCTCCGCCTTCCAACTCCCATCCTCAAACGCCTTCCTCAACCCAAATACATGACTCGTAACCTGTGGGCCTACTCCCGTCTGTGCTCTCAAACACGCCACAGCAATAATTGAAGTCAGAACTCGTCCCACCTTCGTCCCTGGCTTGTGCGCAGAAGGTGGATCAGAGAATAGCGCGCCGTATTCGTGATTGACGATGAAAACGGGTAGGTCTGGATGTGAGTCCGCGAGTTTGGAGAAGAGCTTCTCGTCGAAGGGGCGGTAGATGGATGACCAAAGTGCTTGGCCACGATTTAAGATATCGTTTATGTTTTGAGGAGAGGATTTTCGGGTGGGTGTTGTGGATAGTGAGGAGACGATGGGGGAGGGGAGGCTGGAGCGGAAGGCGCCGAGGCAATTGATTGTTCGTGGGACCTGGGTTGAGATGTTAGTTTATTTTCTAAGGTTGGATGGCATATTA
Source organism: Mollisiaceae sp. DMI_Dod_QoI (assembly GCA_009613015.1). NCBI lineage: Eukaryota > Fungi > Ascomycota > Leotiomycetes > Helotiales > Mollisiaceae > Mollisiaceae sp. DMI_Dod_QoI. The sequence goes on from VXCB01000106.1 coordinate 51,512, forward strand.
TGGAAGCCTAAGAAGACGTACTCCATTAAATCCAATGCACTTCAACCCCACTTCTCTCATCAACTCAGCTGTCTGTACGCTCTGCTCTTTGTCTTTCGACTTGTCTGTCGCTATCTCATATAATTGCTTTAATCCTTCTGGAGAGTTCATCGTCATAGTTGCTGCTGTCTATTTTCTCATCAGCCCTTGCTCTTCAAGCACCCATCTCATCACAAATCAGAACTTGAGATGAGACGAGATGAGATGAAAAGAGGGGTAGATTGGTATCAGCATACAGATAAACTCAACCAAGCCGGTACCCCAACATTCTTCCCCTGAGCCTCTGTCCTCAGAGCCTCATATACACTCCTCACATGCGGTGATGCAGGCAAAGTATTTGGTCGCGCATACGGAGCTGCAATGAGCGCCTTCAATGACGCGGAGAGTTTCGACATCGTGGCCTTGTCTTCCCTTCTTCTTTCCTCACTCAATACAATTCTCCTCAATTGATCACCAAATCAAATAATCGCGATCCAAAACAAACAGAACGCGACCTTGAAAATATATAAAAACACAAAGACGTCAGTCCATCCTCAGCGAACATCGGCACGCTCAAACGCCGTCGGCAATTTATCCGTCCCGCCCGCCTCCACCCAAATCAGCGGCGCCGCTCGGTCAAAAATCAATTCCCGAACCCAGTCCTCTGACCCCGCGCAGCGTGCACCTAAAAGGGCAGCGCTGACCGAGTCTTGAAAATGTGAGATTGGTGATTTGGTGGATGCACGCATCCCCGTCTTGGTTACACGATTGAGGATTAGAAAACCCTGGTACGATGTTCCTCGAAGGGAAATAAACTGGGTGTTTGCTTGCTGCTGGGATGCTTACACGGCATGGTTTCGTACGAGTGTGAGGGGGACAATGATTAGCACGAACAGGGGAGAGATGGGGAACAGATAAGAGGCCGATCCCCAGGTTTTCCCCGGACATTTGTTTATTGATTTCTGTTTTGTTCTTGTTTTTGGCTTGCGTGCAGTATTCTTATTTTGGATTAAATTGATTTTTTTGAATACTCGCAATCATGGCAGAACTCGAGAAACGTGATGAAATGCCGGAAGAGAAATTCATGGAAGATGTCGCAGAGAAGAACACCGTCACTGCAGACAATTCCGCAGAAAATGCAGCTTTGACGAGGAAGATTCTCTTGAAGCTTGATATTAGGTATGTCTCGATGCCACATCTCAATGAGTTTGAGACGAATCTCCCAAATAAATGTTGACAAGGTATTATCCAGAATCCTCCCCATCCTCGCCCTCCTCTTCCTCTGCTCATTCCTCGACCGAACCAATGTCGGCAATGCCAAAACGTACGGCCTCGAAGCCTCTCTCAAAATGACAGACCACCAATATGATACCGGACTTGCTGTCTTCTACGCTACATACATCATCAGGTACATTTTTCTACAATCCCCATATGTCAAGCCTCGTGACAGATGTGACAGCATGACATTGTTGATCATATACTGATTTTCAACAGCGAGATACCTTCAAACCTCGTCCTCCGAAAACTCTCTCCCAAAATATGGCTCCCCGTCCTTACTATTCTCTGGGGCATTGTAACCATGTGCTTGGGCTTTGTACGAAACTATAGCCAATTCATGGCCGTTCGGGCCATTCTCGGGATCTGTGAAGGCGGTCTCCTGCCCGGTATGGTTCTCTATCTATCCGGAATGTATACGAGAGGTGAGATGGCGTTGAGACTGGGGTTATTTTATACGGCGGCTAGTTTGAGTGGTGCGTTTGGAGGGCTCCTAGCTAGGGGGTTGACTAGTATTGGAACGAAGGGGAAGCAGGCGGAGTGGACTTGGATTTTTATTATCGAGGGGTTGTTGGTGCGTATTTCCGACTTTTGAGAACGGGAAACTGAGCTGACGAGAATGAAAGACAGTAGCAATTGGAGTCTTGGCGTACTTCCTGCTCCCCAACAATGTTGAGACAGCTCCGTTCTTGAAAGAGAATGAGCAGATCTATGCTCGCTCGAGACTCCACTTAGACATGCCATCTCGCCTTGCGGAAGATGGAAGCGAGCACCACCACGAAGCATTCCGGTGGTCAGAAGTCCAACGCGGTATCTTCAGCATCTCAACTTGGCTTTCAGCACTCGCCTACTTCGGCATCCTAGCAGGTCTTTACTCCTTTGGTCTCTTCCTCCCTACCATCATCGTGGAACTCGGCTACACAGCCAACGAAGCGCAACTCTGGTCTGTGATTCCGTACGCTGTCGCCTCAGTCATAACGGTTGTCATCGCTTTGATCTCCGATCGTCTCAAGTTGCGAGGTATCATCATGCTCTTCGTTCTCTTACCTGCCATTATCGGATATGCTGTTATTGCGAATATTTCCGTTGCTCATCCCAAAGTCAAGTATGGGATGACCTTCCTGATGGCGACGGGGATGTATGCGTCTGTGCCCTGTGTTCTGGTTTGGAACTCCAACAACTCAGCTGGACATTATAAAAGGGCAACAACAACCGCACTGCAGTTGATGATTGCGAACAGTGGAGGGTTTGTATCCACGTTCATTTATCCCAACCAGGACAAGCCACAATATCATAAGGGGCATACGGTTGTGCTTGCATTGTTGGTGATGAGTTGGTTCATGGTGCTGTTGAATGTGCTGTATTGTCAGAAGGTGAACAGGGATAAGAAAAATGGGAAGTATGATGAGTTTATAGGGTCGGCGGACGATAGGGATCCGGATTTTATGATGGTACTTTGAAATTTGGTTAGAGATATTGAATGGATGCCACTGGGACTTTTTGTCCAACGTCAACCCATTCGTCTGCCTATGACTTTGCAGTGAAGAGATATGTTTGAAAGTATGCGCGCCAAAGGGCCCAGAGCAAATCGAATCAAAAGATCGACGTGAATGCCTTATCTCACCTTCTAAAAGTAGTTCTCAATATCCATGCTTGAAGGTGAGATTGCTTCTTGAACAGTGGACTTGAAGTTGAGGCATATCTGTATCTGAAGCAAGGGGCAAATGATTACTTGCACTCATTGCACTCGAGCTATTTATGCATCAGTGCGACCGTCTAGCTATCGGTAGTAGCTTCGATCACGCTTTCGATATCTTTCCTTGAGCGATCTTTTGCTTGTACTCTCTCTCAGCCCGTGCGAGTTTTATTTTCATATCCTTGTAGACGATGTGTTTCGTCTCGATACTAGGTAGCTTCCACGGACGAGCTCCTGTCTCAATTCGTTCTAATCTGATGACTTCGAGTCGCGCCATATCAATCCCCGAGGAAGGCATACTTGAACCCAACTGATACCAATCTGCCAGATCCGGAAGAGGACTGGTGAAGGCTTCCAAAGCTCTATTCGCATTGACTGGAGTCGTCATGCACATGCCTGCACGATGTCTGGATACCCAAGGCTTGCCATTGCCCATAGGCCAGTCATCAATCACCAGATAGAGAGTTTCAATATTGCCGAAAGATCCCAGCACCGTGGCCAGCCACTCCTCGAGCCAGCTCCATGTGCTGATCCCCGCGATTGTAAGGCCCAGATAACGCACTGATCCTAGCTGACCTGTAGAGTCCAACTGTTGAATAAGCCGGTTCATTCTATCGTAAGCTTTGTCCCAAGTGCGATCATTTTCTCGGCTCAATGAAACAGCAGATTCCTCAGATAAGAAGAGGATGTCAAAGTCGGGATTGAAATAAGTCTGAGCAAATGTTTCTATGCCCGCGAATGATCGAACATAATTGCACACCTGGAAAGCTTCCCGGCAAGCTAATATGATTGCTGGAATCTTCGAGTCGGTATCAATACCCCATCGCCTTGAATCCCGTCTTGGATCTCGCATTGGTGCTTGTAGAAAATGTCTTTGATCAGCATCGTCTCCAGATCGCCCTTTCTGTTCAAGACTAAGGTCCTCTTCTTGAAGGTGCTGAAACGGGGCAAGCATTGGTTTCCAATAGCCTAACTTCCCATCTCGTTGACATTGCCTTGGCCAGACCGCCTGCTCGACCATTGGCCATCCCTGTCTTCGCTGTTCCTGCGATCGTTGTCCTTCAGAAAACGGAGCCTTCGTGGATAGCTTATTGGGTTTTGGGACCTTTACTGGTCGCTCGTAGATGTGGATAATCCGATAAGGCATTGCCATGCGCCATATTGCTTGCCTCAACTCGATCGGGAGCTCTCGAAATCGTGGAAATGTTGGCTCAACCAACGTGTTGGAGCTGCCGTCCAAGCACGGCGTATGTGCGCAAGCCATCGAGGCTTGATCTGCGGCGATATATTTTCAAGGATGTTCTGAGCAATTCGCCACAGAATTGTCTTTTGACCAATGGCTTCGAAGTGGGTTGAATCAAATGAAGATAGTGTGGTGTGGTGTGGTGTGGTGAATCGAAAATGCTGAGTCAGCACGATACCTGTTTGGCACTTTCCTTGGAGCGAGAAGGGCGGCTAGGGAGAAGACAGAGGAGGCGAATGTCTAAGATCTTTCGGAAAAGGATGGTGAATGGGTGGCATCTATCATGATGAGAGATGAAAGAATTGATCGCATGTATGTAGTAATCATGTCAAAAAATTGTCATTGATATCTATGGTTCGACTCTTCGGTCTAGTATTCGCTTTTGGTGCAAGACGCCTGCCTCCTCAAACTATTTCTTCTATGGGGCTCCCTGATAGAGAGCAGCTATCCTCTCTACTTAACCATCCCGCGACCTTCAATAACATACCAATACTGGTGATTATAATACACCATATTCTCAGTCTCCTCGATGACCTCCAACAACGGCCTCATCCCCCTCCACTTATTCTTCTCCCCAGTCACCACAAATCTCGCACCCAACTTCTCAAGTATCTCCATCTCCTCAACCATCTCCTTCTCATTATAAGTCGTGAACATGGTACAAAATCCTGCGTTGACAAGATATCTGATCGTAGGTGTCCACTCCTCGACACACTCCTGCGAGTGTCCTGACTGGAATGCAACAGCTAAATCCGGCTTCTCGAATGCTGACCCATTGGCGAAATCATGGTACGCACCTTTATGCATCTCTACACTCCTGATTCTTTTCTGAGCCATGCATTCAGGACAGCAATCCAACACCATCCTCTCACTCGCATCCATAGGCGTCGGCAGCTCGAGTCCGATGAATACGCAGTGGATCTCTTTGAGAGAGGGGAGCAGATGGAGCAGCTCTTCGAAGAGCATTAATGCGTCTAGTTCCTTCGCATTAGCACCAATGAGGTGGAGCGTGATACTCTCTTTCGTCTTAAGACCGGGATACACAGCTTCGAGACCAGCGAGGATGGAGAGCATCATGCTCATCTTTTCGGTCCCGGCTCGCATCGCGCTCGCCATCTCGTCGTTGCCTACTAGGGGTTTTAAGTCAGGTGATAGTAATCCTTTTACCATGCTCTTGTCTGAGATCTTGGTGTAGTAGTCGTACCAAGAACTTGCGGTCGAGAGAGGGAGGTAGGCTCGGCGTGGTTTGCCAGTGGGCATTTGGAGACTTGGCTCTCTGGTTTCGATGTAGTGGGATACGGCGAATCGTTCAGCTGCCATGACTTCCTTGAGGTCGGAACAAACGAAGTCATGCGGTGAAAGGGAGCATGATGAGCAGTGGGCTGCAATCTGGCAGTTGGAACAGAGTTTCAGTTTTGAATCGGGAGGGAGTTGGAAGGCGTTGAGGTGGCAGGTTGTGCAGTAGGGTTGATATTGGATGATACGTTCATCGTTTACGCTGAATGGTGGTAGCTGGTTTCTGAAGGCTGTGATCCGCATCCACTGCGCTTTATTAGTATAGATACAGAAGGAATGGAGATATCAAAGGAAGTACCATTTCCTCTCGATATTCTGCCCATGTCTGTGGTGACTTGGGAGAATCCAGAGTGTTGATCTCTTGGAGCACGGGACATAGCCTTTTATGACCCCTTTTCCAATCATTCTTTTGGCATTCTCTCGAGCAGTAGCTGCACCATACTGTTAATCTAGATCCTTGCTTGTTCGGGAGAGAAACGTACAACACGCGATTGCAACCACTGCACCGGTTCAGTTTCCGTGATGCCTTGTAGCATATGAAACAGATCGCGCCTTTGGCAGCTGAGACCGGAGTCGGGAAGAGGACCTGCTCGGAGTTCGACATCTTGGGCGACGCAGGACGAGATCTTACTAGTAGGTTGTATAATCTCTTCCGGAGCTCTGGGTTTGGTAGCGATGGCGGGGCTGGAGAAAGGGGAGGGGTGGGATCCAGAGCAGGGGAGTCCTCGCGTGTTGATTTTAGCGCCGGATGCCTGCAGGTGCGGGCGATCCTAGCCTTGCCTGAGCTAAAAGGCTGCGGCCTTTCTCCATCCTTCAACTTTCGAATCTTGGATCCTATCTAAATACACAAACAGCCCTCCTTCGGGAGAGGCCGTCACTTTTGCTCGCAGGGTGTAGGCTAGGCGGCGGTCTCCCTGCTAAAGAGGAGCGCGCGCTGCGAGCGTGGAGATCTGTGATGAGACGCGGCTATGCTCTTGCAGCCAAGACCAGTTGATCGAAAGATTGACTGTTTGGAGCTGTGAGAGGACGTAACTTGCTAATTCTGAGATCATTAGGCTTGGGCTTTCATCACCCAGGTCGAGCTGTTTCAATCGTATCACAAGCATTTGGGAAGTTCACACGCTAATTGTTGTTGCAGACAGAACTGCCAAATACGTTTGCCGGCGTTTTCTGCGCGCCGATGAAGCCGCAGCTGTATGTACCTCCCACGCGATATTCTCAGACCTGAGAACAAGACTGGAATTGGGCAATCACATGAAAGCCAACAGAGAAGCCTCCTTGATCGGTCGCCGCACAGGAGCCTGTTCTTCTGAGCCTGGCGGTGTGACAACGTTACTCGGTACCGTGTTCATACGCTGGGTTCTGATTGAGCAACAAATCCGAGGACAACGACGACGTCCTAAGCTTTGTTTGCAACAGAAGCCAGACCCCGCGACTCCCGACTAGCAAAGAAAAAGATGCCGAGCTTCAGTATACGGACTTAGAAAATCGACTCCAGCCTGCGTGATGATTTTCGCCCAGGTTATCAACTCAAGTCTGTCGATCAAACATAGATTGGATGATGCAATCGAACCCAGCCAAGCGATGAGACATTGAAGCCGACTTCATGCAACGAACCACTTTCTTTGTCCTTTGGATATTTAATCACACATTTAATCGCACGGATACGAGCTCACCGAGTAGCTTGCTACACGATGTACATGTGGATAAGGATTTCGATAGTTGCTTGTAATCTCTGCTTGCAGCAACCGTTGCGTACCTCTTGGGCGGTCTCCGGGTAATATATCGATCTCCATACATCTTCGAGCACACGGAAAATGTTTTGGCACTTATTCTTCAGTGAATTATGTGTCTCAACACATGATTTTATCGCCTAGAACTAGGTACATTGAAAGACTCCTTGTTTTCCCTCCACCGCCGCCACAAGACTTCAGCAACATGTGCCTAGTTCCCAGCCTTAGCCTTTTTAGCAGCAATCTGGGATTCGGTGTGATGTGGTTCTCTGGTCTCGACATCACGGGCACCAGCTTTTGCCTTCTTAGCTGCTATTTGAGCTTCAGTGTGGTGGGGTTCACGAGCTTCGACATCACGAGCACCAGCTTTCGCCTTCTTCGCCTGTTATACGGTTAGCATGGGCAGTAATAAAGTAAGTATCGTGGACTTACAGCGATCTGAGCCTCGGTGTGGTGGGGTTCGCGAGCCTCAATCTCGTCGACATCGCGGGCACCGGCCTTGGCCTTCTTTGCCGCGATTTGAGCTTCAGTGTGGTGTGGTTCTCTGGCCTCGACGTCACGAGCACCTGCCTTTGCTTTCTTGGCAGCGATTTGAGCTTCAGTGTGGTGTGGTTCTCTGGCCTCGACATCACGAGCACCTGCCTTTGCTTTCTTGGCAGCGATTTGAGCTTCAGTGTGATGGGGTTCACGAGCCTCAACATCGCGGGCGCCTGCTTTGGCCTTTTTCGCAGCAATCTGGGCTTCAGTGTGATGGGCTTCGCGGGCTTCGACCTCGACATCACGAGCACCAGCTTTAGCCTTCTTTGCAGCAATTTGAGCCTCAGTGTGATGTGGCTCTCGGGCCTCAACGTCGCGAGCGCCAGCCTTTGCTTTCTTAGCTGCAATTTGAGCCTCAGTATGATGGGCTTCGCGTGCCTCAATTTCCACGTCCCGAGCACCAGCTTTAGCCTTCTTGGCGGCGATCTGGGCCTCAGTATGGTGTGGTTCACGCGCTTCAACATCGCGAGCACCAGCCTCAGCTTTCTTTGCGGCAATCTGGGCTTCGGTGTGATGAGCTTCACGATCCTCAAGCTCTACATCCCGGGCACCAGCCTTAGCTTTCTTGGCCTGCGGTCTTGTTAGCATGGGCTATCTCAAGTTGGAGGGTTTTCTCACAGCGATTTGTGCCTCAGTGTGATGGGGCTCACGAGCCTCGACATCGCGGGCGCCAGCCTTTGCCTTCTTGGCCTTTGCCAATGTTAATTTCATGAATGTTTATCCAAATAGACAGAACTTACAGCGATCTGTGCTTCAGTGTGGTGTCTTGTCTCTAGGATCCCGACATCTCTCGCGCCAGCCTTGGCTTTCTTGGCCTGCCTTCATTCAATTTGTGTCACCAGTGTGGCTGGGTGGGGTTGCTTACGGCAATTTGAGCCTCGGTGTGATGTCTAGCATGCAAGGGAAAGACTGATCTGACCCAAGACAGTGGCCCTCCCTGCATTGTTCGTTAGCATACGTCAAGTGGCATGCACACTATACTCGCAATGTCCTTTTTCTCAAGTTCTGCGGCGTTGCCGGGAATGGCATAGGCCGATGTCAACGGCGCCGAGACCAAAAGGCCTAAAGTAATAATGTTTGAAACTGAAGTATACATGTTGAAGGAATGTATGAATAGTAAAATCACTGGCCGGCAGTATAAACGAATGAAGTGAAGTGAGGAGGTGGTGGTGGATTAGGACGAGAGGATGAGGATGAGTAGATTTGAGAACATAAGCAAGAGGTGTACTCTTTATACATCCAAGTCATTTTGAGAGTTAGACCTGCACGTCCCTGCTTTATTCGCAGCCAACTTTAGACGAAGGATGACTAGGAAGCCTGAATACAATCCATGGACGAGTTCGAGACAGAAACTGATTGATGACCCGCGGACCTTTAGTCCACGATATTCGCATTTGGCTACGCTAAGTAACCACGATCTACGCACTCATCAGTCAAACACTGGCTGCCGCCAGGACCTGCCGAGATAAATCGATAGAGGCTCTTCGAGGGGTTGATGCAAGGAGATCCAGCGACAGGGGCAGAGTACTGTACCACCTAACGCGGGGAAAGAGTAACCTAACCAACCAGATCTACCATCCCAGATGTATTCGAGACATTAATGCTGAAGGAGCAAAAGGTGAAAGTGGAAGCGATTTCCAGTGCTAATCCTAACCAGCCTGTCCGTTCACGACGAAACCATTCTGATGGGCGCTTCGATCTTGGCTTCGGCGAGCGGCACGGTCTGGGGAGCCAGGTTGATGCGTGGAAGAGTTGGGATGAAGTTGTCATAATGAGGCATTTATGCGATTTCCATTTCATCTTGGATCGTGGATAGTATCGGCAATTCATGCCTCAATATCAAGTCATAGATTTCGTATTTTAATGTCGCTTGGGAAGCTAATAATGTCATCGTTCAAGATTGAGTTCCAGCATCTCAGGCTTCAAGTCCATTCTCGTGGTTTTGGCCTTGATGCAGGTCTTCTCTGTCCCAGCACTGGTTTCGCCATCTTTCTAGTTATCATTTCCATCCACTAGATCTCGTCCCCACGTTGTTTCCAGTTATGGGATCCCTGTCGCTAATGCCAAACCGCCGGACCTCAACGAGACGTTTCAGAAGATCTGATAAATTTTTATCTCGCATAATCTGACGGCGGCGATCAGACGAATCGTCGCTTGCACTTGCACCCTTTCAGATTCTACCATCATGAATTGATATTCCATCATCAAAGTCTCAAGTTCGAATTTGCTCTCTTCCTTTCTTTCTGCAATTGCTTCTGGTCAAGTATGTTCGCTCATTCAACTTCGCCTCTTTATTATTACCAGGAGTAATTATTTTTTCTTTCTATGGTTGCAGTTATGGCTTCGAAATATCACGCTGTTCAGGACGATGAGAAGTTCACGGATGTTTTTCCGAGGAGGTCGTCCACTTCTACTTCCGATTCAACGCTGTTAGAAGATGAGGAGGACCACAGAACTCCGGAGCCAAAAGCAAGGTTCAGTTCGAAGTGGATGTGGCTGGTACACGCGATGCTATTGTCACTTTCTTTCACCATGTTTGTTTCTGCGATGTTCACAAGACCGTCAACTTTAGAGCATGTTCAGAAGTTTTCAGCATATTGTGAGTTCTATTTACGATGGCATATGTATGTCGCTGATCATTACCCAGCACCTGCTGCCAAAGCCGTTGAGTACCAGCGAGTGAAGTTTAATGCGACGATGGGAGAAGGGTCGCCTTATGTTGGCAAAGGGCCAGAAGTCGACGAGGCATGGCATGCGATCTCATACGACAGTACCAACACCTAATCAAATGCTTCTGAATTACAACTGACAAATTGCAGTTGGCGACCAAGTGATTACCGATCAAGAATTAGACATCATTGGCATGCCAAAGACTCATCTAAGAGCGAAGCATCCAAAGACCGGAGTGGAAGGCTACCGAGTTGGACTAGAAGTCTTTCATCAACTGCACTGCATCAACCTATTGCGCCAAGTAACGTACAAAGACTACTATGTCGAGCTTGGCAATGGTAACTTTGCAAGCGGCGACGAAGAATTACAGATGCACACCGGTAAGGAAGTCTTCCAAAATCTGCAGTACATTTACTAATAAGGATATAGACCATTGTCTCGAGATTCTCCGCATGAATGTTCAATGCAACGCAGACGTAGGAGTTTTCACCTTCTACCTTCTGGAAGGAGATCCACTTCCATGGCCAGAACTTAACTCATGGCACCAGTGCCGAAACTTTAATGCAGTAAGAGATTGGGCGCTAGATAACTCCGTTGGCAACATGGAAAGAGGAGACGTGAGCCCGAACTAAATCAGCTGGATCTTTTGAAGCATGTATATAAAACCCAAACAATAAACATAGAATTTCATGGCAAATTTACCAAAACGTAGCGACTCTAACCTCTAAACTCTCTCTCGGAGGTTCATTATCAGTGTCTTTAAGATGAAAGCTCGAATGCGGTACTCCACCCGCATCTCCGACCCAGACTTTTCACTTCCACTACCGAAGAACTTGAGGATAGTCAACTCATCAGGCTGCCTATCGCTACACCAATAACCGCTTAGGCTTCCCGACCGGCGACGCTCCGGCGAGTTTGATATCAGTCTCATACCGCCCATGAATTTCCGGCGGTCTCAGAACATAATTCACCAAATAATCTTCATCGACACTCTTCAATTCTGCGAAAGCCAGCGGGTCCTTCTTAATTAACCTCAACGGTCTCCACGTCCCATACATCCCCTCTCCTGCCCGTCTGATTATCCGTCACTTCACCAGCTTTCTCTTCAGCCTCCTCTTCAGCTTTAATAATATCAGCTGCGTAATCAGCAATCCCATGCCCCCAGTTCCTCAACGTAGCTCTCGCGCCGTCCTGCCCAAAATCAATATGCGGCTTTTTTGCCGGTCCCTGCTCGGTCTCCTTTTCAAACCAATTCACCCATGATCTAATAGCTACAAATTCAGGATAGGTCTTTTCTTCTCAGCCACCGCCTCCCTTTGCCCTTTTTTCAGAGGAGATAGAGCATGTCGATCCTCAAGCTCGTTCCAATAGCGAGTCGGGACCGTGCCGCCCAGAATCATAACCTTCTTACACCACGTTCGTTCTTTTATTAGAGGCTCTACTCCTGGGCAGTGGATCCCTCGCGGACGTCTTGATCATTCTAGCTCTCCCGACTATAGGGCGGAGTGGTGCTTGATTACAGTGACTCCGTGCGAATCAAGAGTATAGCCCGGCACTTGGACGTCCAGAGTTGACCGTATGTCGGTGATGGAGACGACTTGCAGGTTAGCTTCTTTAATGGCCGAAGCGGCGGCTGTTCCGCTACCTGGGTTGGGCGGCCCCTCGTAGGTCATTCTGGCGGTGACATCTTTTGGCCAGGGAGGTTGTGAGGGAGTTTCCACCGTGGTTTGAGACATGCCTGGCTGAGAACTCTTGGCGACGCGGCTTGTTTCTTCTCTTAGTAGAGTAGGAGAGAAAGGGGAGGTAGGCGCTCGGAGGTTAGGAGATTTAGCTTTCTTAGGTGAAAAACTCATGCACTAGGCTTCACCATCGTCATGTTTTAGGTACTTTTCTAGACCGGACTAGTATGTATTCTATTTCGTAACCTGTAGAGAATAGTCAAGTTCTCCGTTTGGATCTATCATCTGCTTGGAATCAACATCCTCTACTCAGTCACTCAATCACTCACTAGTTACTCACCCACTAATCCACTTATTCGACGTCGTCAGTCACTCGATGTCGTCTCATTCAATTAAACAAAATTATACGCGTTCACCAATGGCCAAAGCCCCTCGAAACAATCGGTACCACATGCCTGCTTCCCCATTCTGCGCTATCTATCCGAATCGGAAACTCTTGGCCCCTGCCGCAGATGTCGTCTCATCTTGCCGCTTAACCGCCCCCTGACGATGCTCGGCAGGGGCCACAAATGCGGGGCAAACAGGGTAATTCGAGACGGGTGGATCCGATTAGATCTGGGCTTGTCGCTGGATCTTGTACAGGAGTGAAACGGTCGCACCTTGAGGCTGTGAGGAGCACAGTGTGTGATGTGCACGGTGGGATCGTCTGATGGTTAGGATCGAGCGAGTGATGTATTCCTCTCCTTGTTTGAATTTGCGCTCTGTTTGTATTGCGTCTTTGATTGAGTTTTAGATGTACTTTTCTGTTCGAATTGGAGTTTGAGTCGTTATTCCCTCTGTGAGGTCTGAAGTTGTCGATTTTTGACATCGCAAGAACTGGTTTCTGTTACTTTCTAGGAGCTGGATTCTTCATTCTATTGATCAATTATTCATCCATTACATTCGTTTCTATACTGTTTCTATTCTTCACCTCGTTCTGCCACACATCAAAATGGCATCTCTCACTAAAGAACAGACCCGCTACAATTCTCTCTCGCTCGATACAGTCCGTGAGATCGATCTCGAGAACGACAATGATGCCGACTCAGACACCACCCTCGCTTCGGATGGCTTTCTGCACAAACACAACTCGCAGAGAATAAGTAGATATGAGAAAAGCACTAGATTACAAACCATATTGACATGGTCGAGATGGGGGATTGTGATCTTTCTTCAAGGTGTCATAATCATGTTGCTTCTTCCCACAAGTGGAACGTTAAGTGAGGGTTGGCCATTAACAGGAAGTCCGCTGGAATCAGGATCAGCGAGTGGATGGGATCAGAGCAAGACGGAGACGGGCGGTGATATCAACGGGTTGTATATTCCAAGTAGGCCGTTCAAGTCTGGAGATTTGATTGGAAAGAGACGCTGATGTTCGGGGGTAGCGTCGCACAAGTATACGTTGCTTACTCCTGAGGAGGAGAAGTTCGTCCCAAACATGTCGTCTGATGCGAATCGGATGGAAGTGAGGAGGAATTGGGATATGCTGATGCCTCGTAAGTTCTCCGCGACTTGTCAGACTTCAGCAAGCTAACAGAGAAACTAGTTGGCAGCGGCAGCGTCGCCATCCCAGATTGGGAACAACATCCCATGCTGGGAAAGCCGATCGTCGATGACCCAATCCGAACAGGCCCTCTCTTCGAAGCATCGTGGACTCATGCTCTGCACTGCGTAAGCCATTCCCTCCTCTCTTCCTACTGGATTCAAATTAACATGTCGCAGCTCTACTACACAGTCGACACTTACCATCAACTCGTCGTGAACAACAAATTCGGCTTCGATGGAGAAAGAAATGACTACCATGCAGCGCATTGCTTTGAGTATCTGAGAAATCAGATCTTGTGCATGTCAGATATGACGTTGGAGGGATCGGAAAGTGTGCTTGATGCGACGGGGAATGGACAGGCGCATATGTGTAGGAATAGGGACGAGGCCATTGCGTGGATTGAGGCTAGAAGAGTAGATGATATTTTATCGATTATAGGCCCGTAGTTGTTGTCAGCTGGCTGTCTGAAATTTATAAGTTGAGCCTTTGGAGCTCCCTATATCTGTTTGTCGACTGAGTATATTGTATGGTCACGTGGTACACACTGTGAATGTATATCTTCGCTGACCGCCCGTCAAGATCATCGTCAATGCCTTGTTATTAGGCCGTAATAATACCTCGATATATCGTTTATTTCAATAGTCTATCTCGCTAGTTGACCTCCAGATCATATCAATAACAGACATCTAACGGCCAATGAACTTTAGCTCAATTGATCTTGTCACCAAATACACGGTACATCCAACAGCGGCACCCTGGTAGAACGTCAGTCAACAACTCAATGATCCCATGGAAAGACTCACCAATTCCCATCCAATATCAGCACCACCGATCGCCTTGGCAATAGGACCAACAAGCCACGTCTGATCAGCCCCCATAAACGCAGCCGTAATCCCGCAAGCCCAAGAGCCAAACGCCGCAATACCAGTAGGCAAGCTTCCTGGCGATCTCCAAGCATTTTGATCGTATCCGATACTTCGTCTAAACACGAAATGCTCAGTCAGAACCACGGCAGCAAACGGCGTGCACCAATATGATAGAATGTTCAAGAAATTCTCCAACGCTTCGACGAATCGATTGCGGAGAATGCAGGAAACGGTTAGAGCGACGGCGAATCCCAACAAGGTAACGAGTACGCGGGGTATTTTCTGCGTCCAGTTGGAGATGGCTTGAATGGAGAGACCAAAAGAGTAGATGTTGGGAATATTAGCACCTATGATGCTAAGCGATAGCATGACTTCGATGAATCGACCGAATCCTCTTGTTCCAGTTCCATGTCCTTCAAAAATAGCTCCCACCAAACCACCAATTCCTCGATCATCATAGACGGCAGCGAAGTTGTAGACTGGATCAGGGTTGGAGACAAGAGTAGCGAGAGCAACGCCGATGAAGAATGCAAACGTGGAGCCGATATAGATTCCGCCAAAAGTCCAGAGGAACGTCTGCCATTTGGGTGTCTTGCTGGGCATGTAGAGCGAGTAATCTGCTGCGAGTGGAACCCATGTGATACCCCATGAGATGATGAGAGCTCCATATGAGAGGACGCCGAGTCGGGCAGTGTCACCTTTTGCCATAGGCACGTTGACGAAGTGCTTTCCACCAAAGCCAACTACAATGATAGAAATGACAATGAGGACCAGCCAGCCGTATCTGTCATAGAGATGGATGGCTCGATAGCCAAGGAAAGATGTGATGAGAGAGCTAGGATACGGTCAATAGATGCTTAGTAGGAATAGTGAAAGGCTTGCTCACACAACGAGAATAATGACGATAGCTACAACCAGTGGCATTTTGGCGTCAGAGGCATCATATAGGAGTCCACCACCAGCAACAGTGTTGATGACGATCCAGCCAATACAGGTGATGGCGTTCAAGAGGACGATCACTTTACTTGCCCAGAATCCAAAGCTATATCGGACAATGATCATGCTTCTCATTCCTAGCGTTGGGCCGAGGTATGATATCACGCCCGGTGCCAAGTCGGCAATAAAGTTGAAAAATACTATAGTGAGGAATGAGTCCCACCATCCCAGGCCAAAGAGGAGTGGCCCAAGAGCTCCGGTTGTGAAAGCAGAATAGTGGAAGTTTGCGGTGGTCCAAACGAAGAAAGTACCTGAGTATCATGGTCAGCGGATTTGAAGATGAATACTGTTGATACTCACTGTAAGGCTTCTGATTTGGATTTCTCGCTTCTTCAGGCAACTGCTCAACACCAATGGTCTCTGCACCCAACTTCTCGCTCAAAAGATGGACTTTGTTCCATATTCCAGGTACTTCTTCAAAATCTCGCAAGTTCTTGACTTGAGTCACTTGACCTAGGCGAGGTCCAGAATCTGTCTGATACAGATCTGGCTCTGGTCCTTTCTTCTCTTGAAAATCCATCTTGTTGTAGTTGATTGAGTACCCAGAGACAGTGAATCTAAACGAAGAGGACGTCGAAGTCGCTGATCATGATAAGTTGTCTTCAGTCTCTGATCCCCATTCCTTCAAAAGTGGGAAGCCCACCACTTGAGTGGGGGGAGTATATCGTACAAGCAAGGCTGGATGCAGGGGAGACCGGTGAGGCCGGTTTGTGCAAGTACTGAAAGTGGACAGCGGCATATCTGTGCTACTCCCCTGACGTCCAGAATCTGACAGCTCGTGTGGGAATCCTCCATTGGCTCATGCCTTGGAATTCTGCAGCACATCGTACATAAACGGTCAAATATGACGACCACCTAAGCTTGCAGGCAAAGGCGACATGCTGTCAGCTTAAGATAAGACCTGCAAGATAAGTCAAAGGCCGCAACCGACACGGATATCCGTGATACTGATTGACCTTGACCACTCGGCTTGCCATTCCCCGATTCTGGGTTTGATATGCCGACCCATGATACTGGATAATTGTGTTGTAGTCAGAAAGATAAGAGCGGAGCATTCAGCGATAACGTTGGCCGTGATATTGACCAGAAATGGAGAGGACTTTCAATTGAGGGAAAAGATGGCCTGGCCAAATCACGTTCGATAAGATTGTCACTGTTCCATGGTTGACGACGTCGTGGAGTCTTGATCTGTGTGGCTCGTAGCCTCGGTGTTCTAGAACTTGGATAGCTGGGTAAATCCCGACCATCCATCGACGGTGATACTGGAATCAGAATCAAGACCTGGATTAAACTCGTAGAAGGGTGCTGGTTGATACCTCCTGAGTAGGCGCTCGACCTAAGGACTGATCTGAACCATCTTGCCTGGATGCAGAAAACCGAAATGAACGCTGTTTCTAGTCCTGCAGCCGCGAACATCGAAATTTGGTCCATTTCTTGGCTGGCACGTGACTTTGAACATTTCAAAATTAAATATCAAATCAGAACGCCTATCAATCAATTAGATTTTAATTGTCAGGCCAGCTGGATATGCAATCTTTCGATCGTACTAGGTTATATGATGATTGGGTTTTTATGGAAAAACTGCAATAATTAATTTGCGATAATTTTGGAGTTTTGCAGTTTGGTGCAAAATGCGGGGCGCTGCTCGACAATCTCAGGTCTTTTGGCCTTGATAACCAGGCCGCTATCCTTATCGCAACGCCCATCAGTTTTCAAATTTCAAAAATACATAAGAAATCGCAACCTGTTGCAACGTCGATTAATCAATTTGGTTTCAATTGTGATTCAAAGTACACAATTGGTTAGGACATTTTGACATACTGTAGGAATTGGGAAACGGTGGATTGTGTTATATTTGGAGTTGGAGAGACCAATCTCATATTCCCACAACATCGCTCCTTCCTTCCTTCTTCTCTCCTCGCAACTGAAATTGACGATTGGCGTGTAATGCATGTTATTTTCCTTGCTGGCCATGTGCTATTTATCTCCTTCCATGCGATACTCCCCTTCTTTTTCAAATCTAGCAGGATCACCAGAATCACCCGCACTTTATTGCTGCTATCTCCTCCTGACCCCGTTCTGGCCACTCTGAGTCCCAATCATTGGATTAAAGCATATCGTGGAACAGTCTTCTATTTTTCATTGTATTCTTTTCTACTCGTCCTTGAGATTTCCTATTGAATTTAGCTCTATATCCTTTCTTTGTCTTCTGCCAGACTTCTGCAATGGTCTCGACGACCACATCTTTCAAGTCACTGAGATCTATAGATATCATAAGTGCGATAATTTCGATGTCGTAATTCGAGATGGCACCTCTGTCAGTTCGAAGACATTTCAGTACATCCTTGGGCCCCGCGTCTTCCCACAACTACCTCTTGGAACGCAACAAATGGCTCTCTGGGAATAGTGTCCTATTCCCCCGCCCTTTTGGAGGATATTGGCAGGTGAATTCGGAAGCTCTTGATCCTGCTCTTGCACTCACTATTGCAGGCTCAAAATGATCTAGTATGGAATGTCCCCATACCGTGCTTGAGGCTAACCAGTCAATTTCTAGAGAACTACATCATTCCTTGGTAAAATAGTGCTTTGAGTCTCTGTGTGATTGAAGGGACTGACCATACGTCTGGTTTACCACTCTCATCGATGGCGAATACACCTCTACAAAGCAGAAAACACCAGAAAGCTAGAAAAGGAGACAAGGTCCAAAGAGTCGAAGCTCCTTTCCATATTCGAAGTTCTCTACGCGTCATTCGAAGAGAGCTGAAGAAAGAAATGGCAGAGCAATCTCCCACCACACTTGGTTCGACAGCCTCGCACTCACGTACCATCAGCCAAGCCGCACTGAACTCTACCCCGCCATCGAGCCGAGAGCTCTTTCTCCCAACTAGAACACCATGCACACTTCCTTCCCACTTCTTCTTCCCAACCATCCCGATTTCTAGACCTTTCACGCACGGAAATACACAAGCGTAGTAAAAATAGGTCCTAACACCCCACCCCAACCCAACTTAACCTCGATCTCCCTAAAAAACATATATCTATTTAATTAGATAATTAAACAGAAAAGTTTTCTCGGATATAGATATGCAAATCGATGGTTCTAGATTTGTTAGCGGAGTTGAATGGATGGGATTGTGGGGATTCGGGAGGGCGTGGGAGGCTTTTGTAATGAGTCCTGCCTTCTCTCTCTCTCTCTCTCTCTCTTTCTTGATTATTTTTATTTTTAAAAGGGTGGATTTGGATGAGATTTAGATGAGATTTGGGTTGGTGAGGGTTGGTGAGGGATGGTATGGGTGGCTGGGTGAGTGTGTGATTAGGTAAGCTATTGAAAGAGAAATAAATAGACAAGAGAAGACAAGAAAAGTGAGGAGGGGAAAAGAGAGGCACTGATGTGCGTTCGTATTGCAGTTAGGACCTAAAAGTGTTGTGTTCAGGATCCATTAGTTAGAATTAGCGCGTTGTGGTAGTGCTTTAAAAGCGTTTCAGAGATGGGTTGTGGGTGGGAAGATAAAAGACGAATTCTTGAGAGGAGGGTATTGAGTCTAATGATTGGAATGAATGATTTGGCTATAGTTATCAAAAATCCTTCTCATCTCAACTTAGCGCCTCTCGAAGAGAAGACATCGATTTCGTGTTTGCAGCTTTTCTCGTTAACCTCATTGACCAAATTATATAGAGGGGAACCCATCAAAAGAGCATCCACGCCCGGACTTCATTATAAAAGAGAATCCACCCAACCCTTTTCCTTCATTATCATACAAACATGATACACAAAAATCATCATCACAAATACCGATGAAACCTCGGTTCTCCCAACCTCTCCCTCCACCCCTCCCCCCAGCGCATCAACGCCACAATCGGCAGGAAGAAACAAAACAACGCCGCTGCAAACGTAAACCACGCCCAGAAATACCCCACCGCGTCCGCGAACGGGAGCGCGAAATAGCCCACGACGAAACTGATGCCGCGCGAGAGGTTGAACAGCACGCCGGATTCGGGAGTCTGGGGTTTGTAGCAATCACTTACGTAGGCGTAGAGAGTTGTGGATGCGATCTGGAGACCGAAGACGCCGACGCCGAGACCGACGAGCGGGACGTATTGGTTGTATTTCCCGACGGTGGCGCCGAAGATGATGAGGCCGAGGGGCATGAAGAGCGCGGAGAGGGTGCAGAGGTAGAGACGGTATTCTGGTTTCCTGATATTGTTGTTCCGTCTGGCGAAGAAGAGCATTACGAAATCAGAGGCTCGGCCAGCGAAGAACTCTCCGAGTATGGATCCGATCATCAAACTTACGCCGAGACAGGCTCCGATGGGTCCGGCTTTGAGGTGGTAGAAGTGCGTGTAGATGGTCGCGAGGGACACGGCGGGCATCACGTTGATGAATGTCCAGCCCCACGTGTAGTACCAGAATGGGAAGACGACGGAGGGGTATTTGAGCATGTAGAATGATTGGAGGAAGTCGGTGGCGTGCAGGTGCCGGCCTGGGATCATGTTGCCGCGGAAAGAGAAGAGCATTTCCCTGTAGGAGCGCTCTTTAGTCCGGGTTGCGAGGAAGACGGGATCCCGTGAGAAGAGCGTTTCTGGGAAGAGGAACAGAGCGACGACGAATGAGAGGCCGGTGCTGAGGGCACCCAGGTAGTAGTCCCATTGCCAGCCGGCGGATTGACCAAGGAAACCGCCAACTGCGAGATGTGTCAGCGATGTTTTGAAGTTCTGTTAGATAACTTGAGGGAGTTATTCTGGAAGGATGTGCTGATGCGGCACAGGTTCCATCAACATTGGACCCCAAGCACTGCATCAACCATATCGGGAGGCTATCGCGAGGCGGCCGACAACAAAACGCATGCAAACTTACTCAATGCAGCAACATGTGCACCATTCGTTACGAAAATAGAATACACGCCCGTCTTCTCCCCCCTCTCATGCAGAAAGAACATATCATTCACGCACGCCGTCCCAACACTCATCATGCCCCCAAAGCCGAATCCGCATAACGCTCTCGTGCCTAGCAATGCATTGAAGTTTGGCGAGGCTCCCGATCCGATACCTCCCAAGATCGTCATCAGTATGGCGAGCAGCGTAATTGGCCGTCTGCCGTAGAAATTGGTCAGGGGCGTCCAGATGAAGGGCGACACGCCTCCGATGATGATCGCCGTCGTCGTCGTGTATGCGGCGATTTTGGACGAGACGTGGATGGATTTGGACAGCAGGACGAGAGAGGGGTTGATGAGTGCGGAGTTGTAGGGGCCCAGGAAGGCCATGAAGCCTACTTGGATGAGGACGGCCCATTTTAACCACGAAGGCCAATTCTGTAGATGTTCAGTATGATACAGAGAGGTTAACAGGTCGTGGTGGATTGACTGACCAGCGGATCGTCCTTGAAGCGACTGGGTTGCGGGACGAGAGGGAGGCCATTCCCATCGAGCTTCAGGTCCTCGGAGGAGTCAGAAGCGTTGCTATCCTCGTACTTCTCCGTGTCGCGATCGTGGTAGGACTTCGTCGCATCCCCAACATGTTGCGTTCGGTCGCCTTTTGCCTCCCCCATCGACATGGTGATTATCGCGAGATCGCAAGTGCGGCATGCGAAGCTTCAATCCGGGATTGAGTCGAGGAGGAAAGGTTCGTGCAACATGTGTACTTGGGGTGGAGTGTAGCTGGATGGTTAAGTAGGTTCAATAACCAACATTCACTTCCCCATAGATTGAATTCTCAATTACACACACACACACGCACACACCAACACTGTCTGGGATGGGACTGGGGTAAAAGACCTCGCGGCGCCACAGGCTTTCCCGAGCGGGACACCTCCTGTCTGCTCGCGGATCATCTCCCACAGCAGCCAGCGAGCCACGCACCCCCAAAACCCCACCTCAAGCACCTCAAGCGCACCAAGCAAGGTGGAAGTCTGGCAGATACCGTGTGGCCACGGCGGTCGGGTATAACGTTCGCAGGCTGATGATTTGCTGGGTGATGTTGGACTTGAACGGAGGGTGTCCTGCTGTGGAGTCGGGTAGGCGTACGAAGTAGGTCCTCAGAGCAGCTCGAGCTCGAGCTTCGCACCGTCTCCCAAGAACCAGGATAACCAGGATACCTTGGTAGGGCCCGGCAATCCAACGCCTGCTCGCCTGCTCGCCTGTTCAACGCCTGCTGGGGGCTGCACGCTGCTGAAGAGCCAGGGGCGCAAGCAACAATGAACTGATTGTTCGGGATTTGAATTCGGGGCGCTCTCGATGCAAAGCTTGGGGTCCCAATCAGATGCTGCGAAGCCTGAGATACGACGCCGGGCTGCTGTGGGGGAGATACAGTACTGGGACTTGGCTTGGTGGGAATGGGATGAGATTTATTTATATACGCAGTGTTTTGGGTCAATAGGGGCAATCTGTTCAGCGAACTGGGGCAGACTGAGGACGAGGATGCGAGGAGTCGAGGACGCAGGTCTTGGACTCTTGGAGAGAGGCAACTTGACCAGTTGCAGACCTCCTGGCGAGCCATGCATCGTCAGCCGGGAGGGGATGGGGAGAGGGAGAGGGAGAGGGGAAGGATTGGCGGGCGAGGAGGGCATCAAGGAGGGCAGCAGGAGAGCAACCTCTTAGAGTCTTAACGAGTAACCTCTCAGAGGCTTCCTGCCCTTCTGGACCACGAGTGGGCGAATCACCGCCGATCGGGACTGGCAGGTGCGGCCGGCGTTAAGAGGAGTGCTGGACGCTGGTATCTGCTGGTACTCCCTAGTATTCCCTCGCACTCCTAGCATTTCCTGCTCTCGCCTTCTCCTGTATCGCGAGTATTGCCTCTGCCTCCCAGCGTCGGAGTGCCGCTCTCATCATCGTGCGTCGTGCGTCGTGCATCGTGCATCGCAGCACGAACAGCCTTCTCCTCTCAGGCACATCCTCCCTGGACATCCTGGCCCGGTTTGGCCACGCGAAGAAGTCCATGGACCGTGGGCCGTGGACCATGTCGCCGCCGCGAGATTGGGTCGACGGTGCTGAGCGCGCGTTCTCATATGGGCATTGGGCAGGCTCGGCAGGCTTATATATCTGCCTTCTCATCGTGGATCCTGATTCCTGCACATGAATGATGGATCATGGATGGCAGGCTGGCAGCACATGTCTGCAGATATCCTCGATTCCTCACCCATCGCCCACGTCCCCGTCCTAACTCCGGCCAAGCCCCATGTTCTCGAACCTTTCTCCATATTATTCAACTGCAGCCCCCCGTCGGCGACGCTCGTTTCCTGCTAGAGCCTGCTCGAGCATGGATTAATGGCGCAAGGGATTCGCTGTATTTTATGCTCCATCCTCTCCCAGGCCTAGCTGCACAGGGCGGACACAGGGCGGACATGCTCCAGGACCCCGCGAGCCCCCCAAGCAGCGAGCAGTGAGCACTGAGCACCCAGTCTCTGGCTTCTGGTCTCCGGCCTCCAAGCGACGGCCAGCACTTGCCAGCAGCCAGTAATCCCACGAACCACTTAGCCTCATATATTGGTGGCAGAGCCCCGTGATTGAGGCATTCGTCATCCTCTCGGAAGCAACGCCAGAAGCTCTGACCTCTGCACTTTTCTCTCCCTTTTCCCTTTCACAGCTGCAGCCCCGCCATCATATCTCATTTATTCCGGACCCTGGCACCGCAATTGCAGTCGCTGCCGCCCGGTACAGCCTCGACTGCGAGCAGAGCACGCGGTGAGCCTGAGTGAGCCTGAGTGAGCCTGAGGTCGTTGATGTATCAGCCCCTCCTCCCAGCCTGAGCCTGGCCGACGGTCGCAGTCCCGAGAAAGCTTAACCTCCTGCCGCCGCCTCCCCCCTCCACACTGGACCACCCACCCAGCTCCACAAATCGACCACGACTATTTCGACAACCACTGCACCGCACCGCATCGCACCATTTGCTTTTGTGTCGCATCTTCATCGACATCGCCAATCACGATTGTCCGTCTCATGAAGAGAACACAGACTGGCCGCTGCTCTTCTCACGACCTCCCGCACCCCCCTCACTCGTTACCGCCTCCACGGGACACGCGGCTGTTCCGCCGCAAAACTTTATGATGGACCATCACGCCAAGGCGAAGAAGACCGGAAAGGCTCGCATCCCGGATCATCTTCGACGGCGGGCTTTGGTCAGTTGTGATCGATGCAAGAAGAGGCGCATACGGTGCTCTCGGTCCAGTGGCAGCGACCAGAACGAGCCATGCCAGAGCTGTCTCGAGGTCGGCGTGCAATGCGAATCGACCCTCCCTCGAAAGACACGAATCTATGGCAGCGTTGAAACTCTCAGCGTCCGGTACCGTGTGCTGGATGCCTTGATCAAAGGATTATACCCGCAGAAGGACACGAATAACATTGATACTTTATATGCCATTGCAGAGGCGCATGATATCTCAATACCTATATTTGACGAGCAGACTGTAGCGGAGGAAGTCTTCAGCCAACCCCCCAGACCAGTAGCAGCCTCGCCTCAACACTCTGCTGGAAGCGCAGGAAGTCCTTCAATTGCATCAAGAGATTCCGAAAGTGCACATCCTGATGGCAAGTCGGGCAAGGTTGTGGAGGAGAAACTGGTTCCTATGCCACAAGGACCATCCCACTATATCGGGCCATCCAGCTCATTCGGATTTGTCCTCACCGTGCGAAACATGGTCGCGGAGTTTAATGCAGCATTGAGGAGTATACAACCTGACGATGAGCGAGCAAAGATTTCGTCAGACTTTGCCGCATCCAATTGGAGCAAAGCACTAGAACCAATTGTGAAGGAGGAGAGCGAGGATTCGTCAGAAGACAACATCGACCGAAGTCTAGGAGAACCTTCCGGGAGGATACCCATTCGCAAAGCTCGCACGCCATCATTGTTCCCTCCTTCAGTGGATAGCAATGCCCTCTCTAGTAGATTAAAGAGAACTACTGTCCTCTCCCTCCTTCCCAGCAAGGAAGTCACAGACACCTTCGTGGAGGCCTATTTTGATAGAGTTCATCCCAACTATCTTTTGTTTCACCGTCCCACGTTCCAAATGCGGTACGAATCGATGTGGTCTCAGCCACACGTGCTCATGCGAGACATCGAGCCGGGGTGGATCTGCTGCATCTTCATGATGTTGGTTTTTGGCGCTCAGGCGCTCGAGGAACGAGACGCAAGGCAATCAATGCAAATACAACGTCATTACCTAACTCTCGTCCAAGCCAGGATGCATCAACTCATCAGTGCTACCACTCTCATTAACGTCCAAGCAATTCTGCTACTCCAGCTCTATCAGCACAATTGTACTGAGCGCAACAGCGCGTTTATGCTACTAGGATGTGCTTCTCGCATGGCCATGGCTTTGGGTATGCATAGGGAAGGAACTTCTGGAGGCTTTGACGATATGGAAAGGGAGGTTCGCAAGCGTGTCTGGTGGACAGCTTATATGTTCGAGCAGAATCAGTGTGCGATTCTTGGTAGACCTTGTGCAATTGATGATTCGGAAGTCAATGTTAGCTTCCCCGACGATATCATGCTTGATGGCGGATCATCCGTCCCGTCTGGATACGTTGAATTTTCGGTACGGCTCATGAAGTTGTTGTCAGATATCAGACGGAAGATCTATGCTGCACAGACCGGCTCGACACAACTTGGAGAGCATCCAAAGATGGGCATCGCAGTTCAATTTTTGATGGATCTGGATTCGTGGCATCACAGCTTACCTCCTGTTCTCCGACTTGAATCCATGTCTCCTGTTCCCAAGCATCGTCGAGCAGTCATTCTCCTTCATGTTCAATTTCACAACACACAAGCTCTGGTCACACGACCATTCATCCTACGCAAAGTTGGAGTTCAGCTTGCTCGAAAGCTGGGCAGACATGTCCGCTCTCAGGATCTCGACAAGGAAGAGTTAAACTTGAGTCATGCTTGCGGAACTTATTCCAGAAAGGCAGCACTGCTGCTGCACCAACTGATTGCGACAGGAATGTTTGATGGTGTGCAATGGTTGGATGCTTATTACATCTACCACTCTGTCTTCATTCTCGCTCTCGACTTTCTTGCCAGGCCATGGGATGAGCAAGATACACCAGAAGATCTAGCTCGCAAGCAGGCGGTTCGAGATGTGATGGGAGCTCTTCAGAAGGTCAAACTGTGTCCTACCTTCACGGTCTTAACACAGGTAGCTTTGCAACTTGCAAAGATTGTTGGTATCTTTGACACTCAGCCTAGCCAAGAACGACCTGAAGAGTACCGCCAGTACATGGGCCAGCCGCAAGGCGCAATTCACTTCGACTATGGTGCACAGACAGCACAAGGAGGACCCTCTGGCAATGTCCTTCAAACGTGGTTCCAGAAAGATCCAGTTGACCTACCTTGGGATTTGAAAGACTTCTTCGGCACTGATACTTATGTTGGTCCTGGGCAAATGCCTCCAGAGCATGGATATCATGGTATGCAGATGCCTATGACTGGAGCAAGCTTAGGTGGGAACTATCACAATCACCTTCCAGAGGTTGCTGAAGGGGAGGATTTGATTGCACCAGTCCCGCCACATACTGCTTATACTCACTGGGGAACGATTGATACTCCATTTGCTCAACATCGTGGGAGTATATCTAAACCACCGCTGAATCCTATGGGTCAGCAATGAACTATCATTATTTTGATGATCACCATTCTTCCGTTTATGCTGCGAGCTCGCTGGTCGTTTAGCTTCACCTCAACCAGATAATTTCGCGACCTATGACAGACTGCTTGGTAAGTCTAAATTCTCTTCAAGCTACTCCATTTTGTTCATTATGTCCATTCACCCCATTGACTCCGTTCTGTTCCTTCCGGAGATATTCCTCTAACTCCTGATAAGCGTCGTATCCAAACAACCAATCCAGAAATTCCTGCTGCGACCTGATATTTCTATGTCCGCTCTGAATTCCTGGATGAGCCACCAAATACTCATCTCGGTCTTGTTGTTTTGGTCCATCTGCCATCTGAGTGAACCATCTTGAATCAACAGAATGATGTGCAACCTTTGCAGTTCGTTTCAATCGCAGCTTCTCGTACGTAAGTAATGTCTCATGCAGGGTCTCTGTCGAAGGGTATTTCTCGAGCAGGCCACCCAGGATAGCTGCATCTTCAATGCCCATTGCGGCGCCCTGTGCCAGATATGGTGTCATCGCATGAGCAGAATCTCCTATCAGACACATCTTCCCGGATGGATGAACCCAACTTGGCATTTCTTCGTGGGTGAAAAGCTGCTAGAGTCAGAGAGGGTTCAAGAAGTCAGGAATGATTCTTACCCGCCATTCCAAGACATCACCAATATACTCGAGCATTTTGACAAGCCTGTTGGCATTAGCATCATCATGATATTCCGGCATTCCTCTCACCTTGGATCCCAGTCTCGAAATCTCTCCCTCACAGTTGCCAAATCTCCTGGTCTCTGCATCACATCAGCAGGCATCCAGCCTTCAACATCGCAGCTATCCTCAGCCATCAGTAACCTCGCTTTCCTTTCAAGATGTCGGAAGAGACGCACGTAAAGACAAAATTTATCAGGGTATCATTAACGCCTTCCAACAAATAACTCAACACGGTCCCGTTTGGTCCAAGCCAATGATTATTCCTCGGTACAGTAATAATCTCTTCCAGCTCCGGGATTCCTTGCAGCGTTTGCACAGGTAGGGTGACTCGATAGACCATCTGTCCTGTTGGCTTCGGTGGACCTGGTTGTCCAAGGACGACACTTCGGGCCATGGAATGCAGACCATCAGAAGCTACTATTAGATCTCCTTCATACGTCTTCCCATCCTTGGTGACGAGAGAAGGTTTCGTAGGATCGATGGAAATGACTCGACTGTCCAGATAAACCACACATCCTAATTTTTCAGCCGCTTGCAATAGTCCTCGATGAAGATCGGCTCGATGGATATGCCAATATGGAGAACCGTACTCCTTTTGTGCTGGCTCTTTCAATGGACACTCTACGAGGATTTGGCCGTTGCGCCATCGCATCATACGGAGATCGACGGGTTCGACGCAGTAGGGGAGGATGTATTTGTCGACGCCGAGTTTGCGGAGGATGCGCGAGGAGTTGGGGGATATTTGTATTCCTGATTGAGATGAGTTTTGTTCTGAGTGCTGGTCGGTTTGAAGCTAGTAGAGAGGACAGTTCCTAGAGTCAAGGGATCGGAAGAGAAGGAGGGACATGATAAAGAGAATACAAGGACAGACTTCAGGTTAGGAAGGAAGGAAAGGGATGGATAGAGGGAAACAGGGGAGGGAGAGGATCGGAACAGGAAAAGGGAAAGGAAAGGAAAAGCAAAGAAGGAAGGAGTTCATGGAGAGTTATTTTGCCGTGCTTTACGAATTTTGGATAAGTCGTAAATGAACTTCGGACATACCAGCTCCGATATACTGAATCGAAGGTGCACTTTCAACAATGCTGATTTTGTGTCCTGCTTTCGCAAGGGCAATCGCGGCAGTGAGTCCGGCGAGGCCGCAGCCGATTACTATGATGTGCTAGGAGACGTCAGACTCAGATGCCGAGAGGAATACAAAAGCAAGCTTCTGCCATTACTTACCATCTCTATTTCTGTTCTGTTGATCCTGTTTCTACTCCTCCTCGAAACCCACAAGCAAACAGACTGGAAAATATCAAATCAAATAATTTCTAAAGACTATCAAGATCCAAGATCCAAGATAAAAATCGATAACAACACGTGGTGGGGGCTGTCGGAAGTATTAAATAAGAGGACCCCTTCCACGGGATGCAATAGCCTCTAGCTTGCACGCCCTCCGAAACGAAACGTATTCACCTCACCTCACTTACCTACCTATCCTTTTCCTATCCCATCCCATCCATCCTCTCCTTTCCCTACGTGGCAACTCTACCCGTTACTCTTCCTGTCCTGGAAGACTGGAGACGGAGACGGGTATCTGGATCCATCCCATCCATGTCCCCATCCGTTCCACTTCCCAGGTCCGAGGTGGATATGGATCCAACGTCCCGTTCCCTCTCTCGTCTGTCTGTCTCGGCAGTATGATTTCTAGCTACATATCAAGCCCGTCTCAGATACCTACCTTAACCTACGGAGCAGCACTTCATCGTTTCTGCTGGCTGCACGCACCAGCTCGGAGGTCGGTCAACGCGGGGCGCGGAAAACGAAACGGAAGCACACTCGCGCCGGATGGATCGTTCCTTTCCTTTCCATCTTTTCCTGTGCTCCCCTCCTCCCCTCCCCTCCTCGGCCTTCGAACTGCCTCCAGCTGCAGCTGCAGCTGGCTGGTGGGTGTTGGTGGCTGGTGGCTGCCGACAAGCTTTTGGCTGATGAACGAAGCTCCCATCGAGCTTCTCATTTGATGTCTCGGCGGTGCGTTACGGGGGAGCCAATCATTCAATCAATCAATCAATCAATCAATCATGAAATAGAAGATACTGTATGTATATGCCTTTAGTAGGTTCTTCTCGATCGACCGGTAAGATGAAAAGAGGTACAGTATCGAGATGCGGAAGCATTCAAGCATTAAATATCAAACGTACTTCAAGCTGGAAGCAAGCAAACAAGCAAGCAAGCATGAGAGCTTAAGGTTATCTGAACCCCACTATCCGCTATCGATCTCCGCTCCAGTAGTGGTGAGTGGTGACTAGACTAGTGACCGGTGAGCAAAGAGGTCAGAGTCCGACGGTCTGGTCTGGTCTCCTCATGCAGCACAGCACAGCACAGCACAGAGCTGCAAGCGAGTTGAGGCTAAATACCTACCTA
Source organism: Mollisiaceae sp. DMI_Dod_QoI (assembly GCA_009613015.1). Taxonomy (NCBI): domain Eukaryota; kingdom Fungi; phylum Ascomycota; class Leotiomycetes; order Helotiales; family Mollisiaceae; species Mollisiaceae sp. DMI_Dod_QoI. The sequence continues at coordinate 80,815 of VXCB01000106.1, forward strand.
CCTACCCCATCCCATTACCTATTAAAATCCTAGACAGACACACGAGTCAGGTCCCTTTGTATCCTGAGGTATGTATCTTTCTCTCTCTCTCTCTTTCTTGCTCTGCTCTGTTTTCTATCTTGTCTTGTCTTATGGATAGGATAGCATAGGATAAGGATTAGTAGATGCTGTGTGCGTGCGTGCGTTCGTGCATATGCAGGTGTGGAGTCGAGTGGAGTCAAGCTAGCTTGGAACATTGTCCCGTCTGATCTCGTGCTTGTGGAGAGAATTGAACTGGATTGAACTGAACTGAACTGAACAGGTTACCGAAAGGGGAAATACCGCTGTCTGTTTTTGGAAATACGTGCTTGCGGTCCCGATTACGGCATCGGGGAGTGGTGATTGATCATTTGAGCGGGAAGAGGGAGGGAAAGGAGGGAAGGAAGGTGTAGACGGCTTGCTTTGATTCGATTCGAGTTGATATTGACGGACTATAGCTGATTGGATTTGAGGAAAGTATTAGTGTTAAGAAGAGAAGGAAGAAAGAAAGGAGAGGAAAATGGCAGTAGAAGATACGGATACGCCGAATGAGCAATGCTGCACCATTCCACCTTTTAAGTCGGATTATCAGCCGGTGGGGAAAACGATCACGTTGCAGGTTCCCGGCAATGAGGATTTACCGGTATATGTCACTGGACCTGCGGACTCGAAAACGGCATTGATTGGGATCTATGGTTCGCCTCCTCCTTCTCCTCCTATCTCTCATCTATCCCTTTTCTAAACCCACCCTTCCCCCCCACAAACAACAAACCCAAAACCCAACATCAACAAACCTAACCTAACCCAAAGACATCTTCGGCACCCACCCCAACACCCAACAAGGCGCCGACCACCTCGCCCAACAATGCAACTCCACAATCCTCCTCCCAGATTTCTTCCGCGGCAGAGGCTGGGACACGAACGATATCCCGCCTAAAGAAGGGAGGGAGAAAATGCAAGCTTATATTCAGAGTATCGGGAGTTGGGAGATCGTTGGTCCGGATTTACTGGTTGCTGTTTCTTACTTGCGTGAAAGGGGGGTGGGGAGTATTGGTGTGAGTTTTTCAGTTCTTTTTTTCTTCTTCTTTTCCTCTCCTCCCCTATCCCTCGTTGTTCGCTTTTCTCTGCTCTTCTTCTCTTCTTCTCTTATACCCCCCTTTAATCTCTCAAATCATCACTACGAAAGAAAACCACAGTAAGAGAAGAAGGAAGGCAATAAACGATCCAAACACTCAAACAATTCACCAAGACCAAAATAAAAACCAAAAACCAAAATAAAAGACTAACAAGAAACTCCCCACAAACAGGCATACGGCTTCTGCTTCGGCGGCAAAAAACTCGTCCAAGCCCAATCCTCTTCCTCACCACCCTACACCAACCTCTTCAACGCCCTCGCCCTAATCCACCCCACGAACCTCTCTCCCACCGACGGAGATCTCTTCACCGTCCCCGTCGCGCTGATCCCGAGCGGAGGCGAGGATCCGCTTGTTATGGATGCGGTTTGGGAGAGTTTGCAACGGAAAGATTTTGCGGGGAGGTGTGTTAGGAGGGATTTTGTAAGTGTTTCTATTTTTGATTTTGTTTTTTTGTCTTTTGTTCCTGGTGAGAATGTTGAGTGAGTAGTGGGTGCTGCGAGCAGCAAGCTGGGAGTTGATGAGCGAGTAAGGAAGCGAGAACATATATGAGGAGCAGGAATAGGGATAGGAACAGGGAGCTGATATAAGAGGAGATACAATTGCTAACAATTCGTTCACTGTAGTTAGAAGGACACCATGGGTTTGCGAGTTCCAGAAGTGATTGGAATGATCCGAAGCTGGCGGCTATGGCGAGAGAGGCATATGAGGTGATGGCTAAATTCTTTGCCGCGAATTTGTGAGGTGGTGACGGGAGGTAGGCAATGCAATAGGGTCGTATTGAGGTACTTGCTTAATTGTTTGTAAAAACAGGGAATTTTGCTCAAGTTTGGTGAAGGGATGATAATGCGAGCTTATGAGTTAGGCTAGGATCCAAGAAGGAACTCTGTTTGGTCTAAGAACTGTAGCAGAGTACGACTAGATATCCCCTTAGCTGACCGAGAATAGCTTGTCTACTTCTTTGCATTGCTTCTCTGACTTTATCAACGTCCTGACTAAGAAGTAGGAGCATGGCGTGCTAGGTGGCCAACGAAATGGAGATATTATATACTCGATTGGAAAACTGAAAGAAATCTGTTCACGATCACATGCATGATAGATCATATTTTTATGACTTCCTTTTGATCTGCATCATATGCTCTAACCGCAGCTATGCATCAATACTCAGAACAGCTCCACTAATCTGCTGTAACTCCCACATCATGCTCACCATCGATGGCTGAATAATTACCCCTCGAACATATCAGCGCCTGGCTTCCCTGCTGAAAAAGACCCATCATCCCATCGTCTCTGGTAAATACAACTATTCATCGCTTCATCGTTATCTGCCCTTGCTTTCCCTCCCCAAATGTGGTACACAGACAATAAATGCCGAAGAATAGAATAGAATAGAACAGTGACAAACGAAACTTCAAATGCCATAGTCGAGATCGCTCATCAAGCTGCGTTGCCTGATCGCTGAAGTGCACATGAAACCAGAAAACACAAATCAACTCCATGTAACGCCTCTGCCATCTTCTCCTTCCATGTGCTGTATCATCCAGACCGGGTCATCATTTGGATGACATACCCTATTACTAACTCCACCTTTCGAAAGCATATCCTTTTTTCGAAACGCCATTATTACAAAAGAGCACATGGAACTTTTAGTCGGCAGCAAGACGTGCAAAATGTTTGGACCAAATCCAACCAACTGAGTCTGAAGGGTCGTCTTGGTTCTTCGCGAGCCAGAGCTCGCCCTTTTCTCCGATGACATCGAAGATCTGCATTATAGTTAGCCTGGAACTGAAGATTGATAGAGCAATGACATACTTCACCAGCTTGATAGGTCAAGTAAGGGTAACCGGCCTCAGACTTTGTCGCACTGATGTTGAATTCGAACAAGCTCGCAGCAAGGTATAAAACGTTGTAGCCTCCAGAGATATTGCGATCACGAGATGACGCCCTCGAAGATCTCTGACTCTCCTCCGCATCCATCATTGGCATGGCAGAATGAAACAAGCCGGAATAAGGCCTCGAACTCGATGGTACATCGTAGTGAGAGTTGTATGTAGAGCCGGACTCTCGTCGAAGTGGAGTGTTGTAGTCACTATTGCCTCTGACCATTCCATTATCAGAAGTGTGGCTTCGTGATGTGCTTGGTCTTGGCAGAGCTTGGTGATGAGGAGCCCGCGCACTCGATGCAGTATCTGGTGTAGCAGGCGAGCCAGAGCCTGCTCGAGAATGACCGTTCGAGTAAGGCATATTCGAATACGCGAATTGAGGAAGACCTGGCCCGCTTGACATGATCGGAGAGAAGGAGAATTGGCCACTATGTCGTTTAGCAAACTCGGGAGTTGGAAGACTTGGAGATTTATCGCTGTTGAGAGATAGTCCGCGGGATCGACTTGACAGGTTAGAAGGTCGACCCTTTCTCTGCGACTCATCGTCTTGTGTTGATTGCGAACCACGAGTCACTCCACCATTGCCAAATGAGCCATTAATGATGCCTAACTCCGCCAATGTTGCATCGGTGTATTTGAAGTCTCGGTGGAACATATCCAGAATGTCGTTAGTGTCCTTGGGAAGTTGACTAGCTTCGAGAGCTCCGCTCAGCTTCTTCTGCCATATTCCATACCATTCAGTCTTTAAGAACAAAAGACGGATTTGGCAGAGACGACCGAGACTCTTCGTCAATGCGGAGAGTTTTGGCAGTTCGATCTTCAGGGTCTCGTTCAATGCCTCATACTGCATGACTTGTTCTGCTAATTTCTCGTCGATTTTCTTGCCTTGTGCCTTGTAGCTAAGCGATTTCTCGTAGTCGAGGCGGCGCTTGTTGCGTTTCTTCATTGCAAGTCCAGGCTGATTGTACATTTGGATCACTTTCTCTAGAGGTTCAACGACATCCCTCTGAATAGCACCGACCTAGTTACTGTTAAAGACAACACAAACCTCACTCACAGGACTTCTTACATGATCATCAATAGCAATGGTCCCCATGTCCCGCATAGACAAGTTGAAGCGAACCCATTTGCTCTCGATTTCCGGGTACCGGCTTGCACTCATCCGCATGATAAGCTCCATGGAGGAGAAATATTGTAAAGTCTTGCTCACATATTCCTTCTGGTGACGAGCATAATCTTCGACATCTCGAAGGACAACTTGAAGACGTAGGAATTCCACGCCGAAAGTATTGTGCAGCTTCTGGTACTCACCATCTTCAGGAGGTCGATTTGCGCTTGACTGAAGTTTTTCAGCGCGTCTGCCAAAGGCCTTGGCAAGGTTGGATCGAACATCTGACTCCTTGCGTTTTCGTCCAACGATTTGCCCTACCATGTGAATTCGTTTCTTCATTTCGTCGATGCCCTGCAGTAAGACAGAAAGTTCCTCTCGTGCAGATTGTAGTGCTTCGTAGTCGGGATGATCAGGAGGCGTGCTTTCACCAAGTTCTTTGAGGAGAAGTTGATACCGAGTGATGCGTTGCACAGGTTTGACCAAGAGCGCATCCAGGTCCCACGCCTTGGTTAGATCTTTGGCGACGAGATTGCATTCACTCAACCAGACTTGAACTGTGGCATCTTGCTGTAGTGTGGCTAGACGTGAACTCGCAAGTTCGCTGTGCTTCAGATAATCTGTGTAGATCAATTGCATCTTCTTCAAGTGTTTGCCGAAGTTTGCACCGATGAAGGTCTTTCTGTCCTTCTCTTCGTCCGTCTCATCTGTTAGCGTTGCAGCGATGGAGAACCTGTCCATTGATGTAGGTGAGGATGATTGCCCCGAAACAGCTACTGCAGAGACAGCTTTGCTTTGTCTTGTCCGTGACCGTGGAGAATATATGCTCGATGCAGCGGCTTTCAGCTCGTCCAAGAACTTCGTCGAGAAAGCAATGATCTCGGCTGTATTTCGGAAGATGGTTTTGACATCAGTGTGATCTAGCTTGGGACATGCTTCTGCCGTTCCCTTGTAGATCTCCTCAACTACATTCATGTCTTTTAGATATACCGACTCCGTTTCAATCAATTCCTTGATGACCATCTTCCTCTGATACAAACGCTTCCTCGTCTTCTCGGCAGCTTGTCTTTCCTCTTCAGTCTCCAGAGACGGTTCTGGCACGACCTTGGATTTCAACAGTGCTTCATTAGCTGCATCATCAAATGAAATCTGGGTGCTGGATCTTGGTGTCGATATGGAAGCTCGAGGAGAGTACAAGTCATCACTGGCACGTCTTGATTCAGTATTCCTACCCGTATCGTTCTGACTCGATTGATATAAGCTAGATGCTGGGCGCATACTCGAGGCAGTCGGTGGCGGAGGTGTCCGACTTGGAGGAGCGGGTGTTGGCTCATCTGACGGTGCTGGTACTGGAGGAGGAGAGTAGTCTGGCCAGAGAGGGATTGATGTGGTGCTGCCGAAATCCTGGGACTGGTCAGAGAACCCAAGGCCAAGGCCCTCCCCTGTTGCCAAAGGTGGGAGTTGATGCCGAATGGAGAGCTGTGATGATTTATGAGGGAATCGCGGAGAAGGCAAGGGGCTGTACCCTTCAGGTTTCGGGGGAACCACAGGCGAAAGCTCTTTGGGCGGCAGAGCTGGCTTATGCTCGGGCTCGAATGGCGCATTAGCAGGATGAGAATAGTCTTCTCGTTCTGAATACTCTTCATTCGTACCGACAGAATAATCCGTCCAAGCAGATTGATGACTCGAACGATAGTTTCGACCTGAAGACTGGTCATCTCGAGGACTGTCGACGTACTCCCCTCCATAGAGCTCGCCATCGCCTCCACTGGCTGCTGCATGACCACCATCTGAGCTCTCATAGTCAATGTCAGTCACAGGGGTATTCAGATAATCTTGGCCTAATCCATTCATCATGACAGAAGGAGCTAAAGCTGTGCGTAACATCGGAAGTTGTAACCTGGTTGTATTTTCTTCGGACTCGTGATAATCGACTTCATGAGGAAACGATATCTCAGGTGCGATTTGGGAATGCACGTCATGGTCTTCATGCTCATCATGCTCTGAATGTGCACTATCATCGCATATTGGGCTACTCTCATTACTTGAAGTCTGCTCGTCACAAGATTCTAACGGCGAGGCTGGTCTGGAATGAACGGGTGTGGTTTCCTTAGGACTTGCCGTGGTGACAATTGAAGCAAACACAGGCTGATCTTCCGCAACTTCTGGCGTTTGTTGATATGCACCAGGAGGTGACGGGTCTCGCGCGAAGATATCGTTGGTTGGGGTCGACTCGGGCTGTGGCGCTTCTACAGGCGTGGCACCAGGTGTGGCATCAAGCATAATCTGTATAGATTCCTCATCAGGAGAACTCATATTCTGCATTCCAAAGTATGCCTGTTCTGGACTCATCAGGTCCTCAGCATACACCATGCGGCTCGAAAAACCATCAGGTCTGGAGGGTAGTCGGCTCAACCTTGGGGCCTCCGTCTGAGGCTCGTTCTCGATCTCAGTTGCAGCATTCGAAATGGCCGATGGAGGCTCGTCATCCTCAATGAAGCTTCCAGGCATTCCAAGCGTGGGAGAATCTTGGTCCACCTCAACTCTGTGCGCCGTAACATTCGGTAGGCTAGGTCTTGGAAACGATGTAGATATCTGCAGAGGTTGTGGCGAGGATTTCGTCTCAACTGGTGCCTCGAGTATCGGTTGTGCTTCTGCGAGGACCGGTTCTTCGTCTCGCTCGACATGTTCAGTCGCGACTTCTGATTCTTGGGGTAAGGTTGAAGCTTTGGCTTGATGCCGCTCGCTCAATCGCTTTAAATTGGCTGCGCGAACCCGCTTTTGTTCGCTTTCGTGAATGGACTTCGTGTATGCCCTTTGAATCTGCTGCCTTTTCGCCGCAAAATCTACAGGCTCATTTGATATCTTCCGCTCCCGTGCTGCAGAGCCCTCCCCATTATTTCGAGTAACTTTCATGCCAGTTCGGACGTGTTGTGGGGAACTAGACCTATCGGGAGCTTTCTGTCGCGAACTCGCAGCATTTGCGGACGATACAGGCTGTCGGGGGCGTGAGCTTCGCAGAGGTGGGGAGGTCTTCGGTGCAAGGGGTTTGATGAGGACCTTGAGACTGGCATTGTTTGACGTTGATATCTCGGGGGTCCTGGTCTTGCCTCGAGGAGAGTGACGTGTAGGGGTTTTGGTGTGGGTTGTGGGCGTGTTCGCACGGGCTGCCGGACTCCAAGGTCGCTCGGGCTTGCGAAGCTTTGAATTCGTGATGGCGTTCGATGCAAAGGGCGAATTGGAGCGAGTGGACGGTAATGACGAATTAGAGGATGTGCTCTGTCTCTTTGATGGCATGGGTAATCGAGAAGGAGCTTGCACAGCGGAACCGCCCGGTGAGTTTGAAGTCTGAAACGATGGAGTGACACCATTCATAGTATTGACCTTCGTATCTGGGAAATCGCTGTGATTTCGGTTATGTGAGGAAGATCGAGGTTTATTCGGGTCAACATTGTCCAAATCGGTTTCGCCCTTATACCATGCATCTGGAGAAGTTGGTGAAATATCATTGGATTTGCTTCGTGAGTGCTGCCAAATGGGATGTAAGCTAGAGTCAGATGTTCTGCGATTTGCCTCGCGAGGAATTCCATAGCCTATAATTGAAGTTCCCTGTTCATTAGATATGACTTCGCCAAATAGAGGTCTGCTTGTTTGTGCTTGCGATGGAGCATTTGGGGAGGTGGGAGAAAGGTTGCTTATAGATTTCGAAGCTTGCGAATTGATGCCTGAAACTCCATTTCGAGGCTTTGGTATTCGTGCGGTACCTGCGAGAATGTTGTTCGAGCGCTCATCCTCTTTTGCAAATCGGGCTCGTTGAGTCGGTCTCGTCGAAATGGGAGACTTCTGCTTCCCTGCTTCCCTCGTTGCTGCTCCAGCTCGTGATGTGTTTGGTACAGAAGAATTCGCATTTCGAGCTTGATACCCTCCTCGATCTCGCAGATATGCTGGAGCTGCTCCACTAGTGTTGATCCTCGGAGAAGGCTTTCGGATACCTGATGTTGATTGTTCTGTGTTTTGGTCAAACCGCTTGGATAAGTCTTTGACACTAACACTGGGCTGCCGTGAGTAACCATTGAGTGCAGATGTGGACTTGGCATTGTTGAGTCCTGGACGGTCTTCTAACGGTGATGATGCGGACCGATATGTCGACGGCTTGAGCTGGTTTCTTGCTTGAGCTAGGGAAGGGTGCTTTGGTGTAGTGCCGTTTCCATTCGATCTTAAGGAGGACTGCAGAGGACGTGACTCGGAGGCTGTGGCAGCCATGCCTGATATCGAGAAATCAGAATAGTTATTCGACGCTTGCTGGACACCACGATACTCTCGGTAGAAATCGTCCGGATCTCGATCTCCTCCATTACTCAGTCCCGATCTGACAAAGACATTTGAATTTCCCGTCACCGCTTGTAGATTTTGGGTCGTGAGGAAGGACAGCTTCGGTGGCAATTGGGGCGATCGAGCTTCGAATTCGGGCAGCGGTGGAGGTTCGTAACGATGAGGCTGTTGATGCTCCGGGGACGAGGAGTTCGGGCGCCTAGAGTAGAAGTTCTGGTCTGCGTTGATACCGCCATCCATCGTGCCTGAACATCGATCAGGCTTTCGCTATACCTGTAGTCCAACGAAGGTACAGCTCCGGGCACAAGCGTAGAGCACCAGGGCAAGACCGCAGACGACGGCAGAACACAACACACCGCAGCTCTGGGCTGGACAATGCGAAGATGATCGTTCAGTGATCCATGCAAGTGTACGACGTCGTGGGAGGAGCTGAGTGGCTGCGCAGCGTGATTCGCTGTCCGACGTTTGAGGATTCGACGTGGTCCTTGCTGGGGTGGTTGAGGGCGATCGAGCGAAGGCGACTTGACGTCTGTTTGGCAAAACGTCGCTGCCGCAGCCCGATCGATAGGACGAGAAGAGGGAATGCAACACGGCAGGCGGGCAGGCAGGCTCGTCAGGGGCCGAGATGTTTCGTGCCGGCGGCGAGCGGACGTCGAAGGTATCGGGGACGTTGCAGCGGGCGATACTCAATTGCAGAGCAAGTCGCGGCGGTGGTCGATGAGGTTCTGATGAAGTCGGATCCATTCATCTCCAGTCGTTGCCCAGATGGGCTTGGACTGGTGGACCAACTGGACTGGGTCGGCTAAAGTCAATTCTGGCCTGCTCCTGCTGCCCTTGCCTGCTCCTGCCTGCTCGGCACCAGCCACATTACGGCAGTCTTCACCTATTTGCGGTCTAAGCGCGATCTGCTCTCCCCCAATAATAGAAACGCGAGCGGAGGACAGAAACAGACGCAAGGGCGACCGATCGAAATATCAAAGAAATCCCTTTTTCCTCTTTTGGCCCTCCTGGAGGCCACCCACCGTCGCCCTCGATATTGAATCCTCCCTTCCCGGACACCACCTCACACCTCACCGCACCGCACCGCCTGCTGCTAGTGGTGTGGCCCAATCGTACCCGATTTTATCCTGATCTCACGCCCCGTCCAGGACATTCGGTTCGTTGCTGGGACCGCACCCACCGCACCCCACGGGCTTCCAGAAGGAAAGGGAGCCCGAGAGCCAGTGGAATCTCGCGTCAGCACCTTCCCGCACAACGCGTTTTCCCTCGAGACTATTGGCCCCTGTGCGCGTTTGATGCCATTTGTCGCCGAATAGGAGCTTCTTCCTGCTCAACCTCACAAGGCGTCGTGCAGCTGCTCGTGATCGAATGGGAGCCTCGTCTTCCCCCACCATTCTTCGTTGTCCTGTTCATATTCGCCCTTCTCGTTTGCTGCATCTCGTGATCGACAAAGGGATGCGAAGAGCCAGCGTTAGGAATTGTGCAGCATTTCGTGGAGAAATCGGGCGTGCTTGCCGTGCGACATCTTCGTTGTTTCAACCTCATTGGCGCGCTCTGTTCTGCATATGTTAGACCTGTGACCAAGTGGAGGTTCTTCTCAAACCAGAACATCAGACAGTTCCTTATCACCCCGCGATCGGAGTGTCTGGGGGCTGCGGAGTGGTTCGTTACATGTTAATTCCAGACGGTGAATGATTCAGCGCGCCAAGTACATGTTGTCCAATGGACGTAGGGACGTCGCAGGTGAGCTGCTGGATTCGTAGCTTTTGGGCGACTCGCAGAGATAGAATTTAAGTCGTTGGTTGCCTGCCCCGGAGTATGGCTGGAAAGAGGAAGAGGAAGAGGTCTGCAAATGAGGGTGACCAAAAACGCCAGAAACTGGCTGGAGGTTTCAATGGGAAAGACCCGATTGTCAAGAAGGCTCTGCTCCAGCAATACTACTCGGAAGTTTCGTCTTTGCGGGAATATCTGCTTGCAAGATTGCCATCAGCGTCTAAAGTACGTCGGAAAAAGATTTCTTCAGTTGGACGCAAGCCGGAGGACAAAGAAAATGACCGCAGGCTATCTCTTTTTCTTGATGACACTCTAGTTGGAGTGTGTAAGAATGTTAGCCTTTCGCAGGAGGAAAGATGGCGCCAATGGACGACATACTCGCAGAAACCGGATGAATCGACTTCGTTTGCGAATTTGAGCACAGCACAAGTATATTCACAATCGGAGGTAAGCTAATTTTTGTTTATCGTGCAAACTATTGGAATGTGCTTTGGCAGTAAGACATCGAGTAAGACAAAACTGACATAAACTCAGATCATTGACTTCGGTATTTGGTTGATGTTCTCGAAGACGCCTAAATCCAATAGAAAGGTTCAACATTTGCTATGCCAGGGCTTTCAGAAAGATGTCACAGCACGCCATGTGAACCGAGGAGAGCTCGCTACATCAGCAATTCCTGGTGTGGCCTCAATCTATCTCAATGACCACGTGACGTCGATGAAGGCATGGCCATGGCCACAAGTTCTGGCGCTGTTTGGAAAACAGGGAGAGCGGATGATGATTGACTTGATACTTGATTGTGGGATATTTATTCCTGTGGAGAACGCTTATGGATCTTATCATCAGCTTAGTGGTTAGTGGCTACTCCAGAGTGTTTCCTTTACCTACTGAATGTCGCCCAGGCCAACCTTTGGGTGAACTTCCAATTCTGGGGCAAAACTTGAGACTAGAGGCAACAGTGAAGAGAGGTATGAACGATAAGCGAGTGCCTCGTACTCCGTCCAGTGTCAACTTCGTCCGGAGTCGTATGATGTATGCTCGAGCTTCGACGAATGTTAAAGGAGATGTTCATTTTGGACTGAGACACAACCGTGAGTACATGATCATTGAGCTGTGAACCATGCTAACAAATTAGACTTGCTCAATCGGTGGTCATTGAAAAGCAAGAATGGTCAAATCCAGCAGAATCTTCTACATGAGCGTAGTACCCTTCAAGTTATGATGTATATTTTCCCACGACAGTTTGGGCTTCACAACGTTTTCACTGATGAAGTAGATCCTTGGCAAACCATGCAGCCTTTCAAGGACTACACTCTGCGAGATGATGAAATTGTTGATAAATTCCCGGGACAGCCGATGCCTAAGATTCCGAAGAGGTTGCGTGGAAGGACTGTTGAGTTAGTTCGGAGGTTGCAAGTCAATCACAAAAGGTGTCCATATAAGATATTGCTAGATCACTACTGTCCAGTACGATCCACACCTCACTTGCTGTCTTCGCTAACTTTTAAGGTGCCTGGTCAATTATCAAAACATGCCCTCTTGGAAATTTCACAAACCACGAATCGTACTGCAAAGCTCAAATCACAAATGCCAGTGGCTAGAGATCAGTCAGCCGGTTTCTCAACCCAAGCTACAATTCCTGCACGGAAGCCTTCGATGATGGATCATGCCACCCCATCTGCAATGGTCTCTGCGTTTTGTCGTGCTGCTCTTGCTCATTTGGTGCCTTCGGGCTTCTGGGGAAGTGGCGCTACTGCAACACAAAACAAGAGAGTATTTGAGCAAAATGTCGATACGTTCGTACGGCTTCAGAGGTTTGCAAACTTTTCCCTCTATCACGTATCTCAGGGTCTCAAAGTAAGCTTTCCCCAAGCTCGCAGAATACACTAGTGGTACTGCATAAATTGACCAAGACTTAGATCTCGGACATAACTTGGCTCAGGCCTGCTAACGCGACAGGTGGTAAGCTCGCACAATCCGACACGCAAAAACGATGGGAGATCTTTCACGAACTCTTGTACTACCTCTTTGACTCTTTGCTTATACCTCTAATTCGGGCCAATTTTCATGTCACAGAGTCAAATGTCCACGGATCTCGTCTTTTTTATTTTAGGCATGATGTATGGCGAACACTTGCAGAACCAGCACTTACCTTGCTCAAGAGCACAATGTTTGAAGAGGTCAAGCGGGATCAAGCGCTCAAGTTACTTGAATCACGCGATTTAGGGTATAGCCAAGTCCGTTTAGTCCCTAAAGAGACAGGTGTAAGACCAATTATGAATTTAAGGAGGAAGCAGCCAAAATTAGGTAACAAGAGTAGACTTGGAAGCAGTATCAACACAGTGCTTGCTCCCGTCTACAATATCCTTACACTCGAGAGGGTAAGTCTTTGAAGCTTGGTCGTCACTCAGACTAATGTTTGTAGTTCTCCCACCCAGAACGACTTGGCTCAACCATGTTCTCTACTGGGGACCTCTACCAAAGACTTGCAGAATTCAAGTCAAAGCTCTCATCCACAGATAATCTATACTTTGCGAAAGTTGATGTTCAAGCAGCCTTTGATACAATCCCGCAAGACGCTGTTGTCGCTCTCCTCTCATCAGTCCCTTCAGAATCCGAGTATCGAATCGCAAAGCATGTACAGATCAAACCCAGCGACAATTACCGAGAAGAAAGGAAGGGTCTACCTGTCAAAAAATGGACCGCCCTTGCAAAACCAGTTGATGATCTCCAGACATTTGAAGAGAGTCTTGACGATTTAGCTGTGGGTAAAAAGAACACTATCTTCGTTGAAAATGTTGTTTCTCAGTTCAGAGACAAGGAAGAAATTCTCGATCTCCTGGCAGATCATGTCCAGCGCAACATGATCAAGATTGGGAAGAAGTTCTACAGGCAGAAAGAGGGCATCCCTCAGGGATCTGTGGTTTCCTCGCTCCTCTGCAATTATTTCTATGCCGACCTTGAAGCACAGTACCTTTCCTTCCTTCGATGCGAGGACACTCTATTGTTGCGCCTAATCGACGACTTCCTTCTCATCACCTCAAATCATTCGCATGCGAAACGCTTCCTCCAAATTATGCATGACGGTCTCCCCTCGTATGGCGTGCGCGTCAATCCCGACAAAACGCTTGTGAACTTCGACGTCAGCATCAACAATAGAAAAGTACCCAGAATGGTGAACCAGCGCGAATTCCCATATTGTGGAAGTTTCATCGATATCAAAACGCTAGACATAACCAGGGATCGTGATAGAAGGAAGAACAAAGGTGAGTTTGAGCGAATGCGAAGTTGTGGGGTGGTAGCTAACATAGAAAAAGCAATTCTTGACTCTTTGACGGTGGAATTTTCGAAGACGCCAGGCAGGATGTTTCATCGGAAGATGTTGAGTGAGTTTAAAATTTCGATCGTCATTTTGCTTTTTTTTGCGATGCAATTATTACTTTTCTGTTTGAATTTTGCGAAGTTGCAATTAATTTCCACATTTTTTTTTGGTATGGAATCGTCATCTCGTCTGTTCCGGCATGCGACGGAGCGCAGCTGCAATTTCGGTGTATTGCTGAGTAAAGCAGACGAGATTTTAGAACCTAGTTGTGTCAAAATTTCTTGCTATATAGTTTTGAATAATAGATTATGCTTTCACATACGACCATAGACTGAGGAGAATTGGGCATCCCGTCCGCTCTGCCATACACAAGCCTCAGATCGGCAGATTAGTAGTTGGGTGGGTGACCACCAGCGAATACCTGCTGTCGTATGTTTTTTTTTGGGATTATTTTAGCGAAAATATCCAGGGTGGAGAGCTCGCTAGACACGTGATGAACGAATATCGGTTTTGTGCTACCTGAGTCTCAGCAAATCTCGAATACTAGGACTTGGTTTCAAGGATTTCATACTCAAATACTCCTACATGGACCAAGGATCTAAGATCATGAATTTGAATACATTCCTTGGATGTTATTTCATCCTTTTTACATCTGGTTGTGAAGCTTCCGGTTTTCTGGATCCCGTACGCAAAGTCTGCTGCTGGGGCTTGAGATTTTGTCCTATGAAATAACACGCTTGATTTGAGAAGCATTCGTATTTTTGCTCTATCATATGGATATTGACCTTCTCCATAGACACATTCAAAATTCAGGCTCACGCAATGTTCCTCGACACTGCCTTCAATTCTCTCAAAACAGTCCTCAAAAACGTTCACTCCTCATTCATCGAATCCGCAACGAAGATGTGGACATATGCGAAATGTTTGCCAGCAGGAAAACAGCCTGGGCTCAAGTTGCTGATTAGTGAGTTCCCTTGATCACGATAATTGCATGAGATGTAGGATCTGATGATTGTGATAGAAACAATCAGTGATTTGATCGAGCTGGCTTTTGTGTTAATGAAGAGCAAAGGGAAGAATAAGAAGAATGTGGGGTATAAGTGCGCACTGACTAAGGTGCAGGTTGAGTGGTAAGTCCAGTCGTTGGAACGAATGAGAACGGTGCTGACTAGAACAGGCTGGCTCTCAATGCATTCTGTAGTGTATTGGGGAAGAGACAGAGCAAATATCACAAAGTCTTGGAGTGGTTGGATGAGAAGGCGCAGCTGCTGAGCAGGATGGAGGGCGACACCTGTCAAAGGATGGAAGGTGTTCTACGAACAACTTCAACTTTTAAATAAAGAGCGCTTAAGTGTAGAATCTTACATGTACCATCAAGGCACTAGTATACTGCGGCTTTTTTCGCGTTCTAATGGTCTGCGACTTTTCGAAAGTGAAAACGTTTCAGTCAAGAATAGACTGTGTCACATGACTGTAGAGTTTTAGCGTCGATGCACCTATCTATGTAAGGAGCAACAACAACTCTACACTGTTAGGTTATTGCTGGCAACATCCTTAAAGTAAGACGCTGCTGTCGACTCTAAACCTACTCATCTATGGGGTTTCCGTGCCGTGTCTGGTGTTATGAAACATCCCGTAACTGCTCCTTAGTCAATTCCATCCTGCAACCTATTGTTGTGGCTCCCACGTTTGAGACATATTCGACATCTTTCAGCTCAAAACACATCTTATCGTCTCACTTATCTTCCCGATCCGACTCTCCAATTGATTGTACCCACGTGAAGAAAGGTCCCCTCATTGTTTGTTGCCAGCCTTCCATCCAGCCACCCCGCTTCCTTGATCTTGATCTTGCTGCAGATCAGCCACCAAGTCAACCTCCCCTCCCAGCCACCACAAACCTCTTGCAGCGACCGTTCGCAACGAGTAGCCTCTCAGCGACCTTGGAATGCCCCGTTTGGCTGGGCGTGGCAGCCAAGTCCGTCCAACGTCGACGGGAACCCGAGTCAAGTTGCGAATGGTGATAAGCCAAAATCAAGAAAATGCTCACAGGACGACGCTGCTGATGACATGACGCCAGCATATATGCTTACCCTACGTCTCCCAGACCAATGTCCGGGGTGAGGTTCACACCTAGATTGTTTCTCTCTTTCACATAGAGCTGTGTCTCCTTTACCCCATATTACTTCTCCTGCTGCGATCAGGTCCTGGAACCAACCCGGCTCCTGGTTTATTACTCGTTGCACAAATCTCGAGACTCATCTTCTTCAATCGTCATAAGATTTATCCATCGAATCAAAGTGCGGACTGGCTGTGCCCCATTTAATCTCCAATCTTAGCGGCCATCCACCTTCCACCTTTTCAGGGGGAAACGGACAGCCGACGACCACCTGCACCAGAAAGTCCGGCCGTCCAGTGACCGACCGCGCACGCGAAAACAGGGCCAGGGAGGAAGGAATCACCACAATCAAACTCCAACTCCTGCACCTCAACCTCAATTCGATCTCTCGATCCATTCGCATCTGCATCCCAACGCCATACCTTCGTTTTAGTCCTCTCAAAACATCTTCGACCCCCCGACACAGCTTCTGCAGCACCCGGCACGATTCCTAGAAACAATTGTTCCATCCCTTACCGTCGTTGACATAATTTCTATTCTTAAAATACTCTCGTTCCGTCTCAACTGTCGACACCCGCGCGGCTCTTGCGACCGTCATCCCATCCTCCATCAGCAATCAGGGGCTTGTCTGATCCCTCCCTCGAAACAAACTCCCTCTTCTCCTTCATCACCGCCAAGATAGCTACCCTACGGAGAACCCTCACCTCTCCATCTTCTCTGTACGAAGATGCGATGACCTTCTCCGACCATGCGAGTCCCAATTCGCCCATGCCTGGCTCTCCTCCGGACCTGACCGGCTCCAAATCGTCAAAATCCTCCTCCTTCCACTCCTCCTACCAGTCTGACGACAATTCAATCCTCTCGGATGTCGGACACTTTGAAGACATTGGGCTGGATGACGAATCGAGAGCAGAGGCTGAGATTGGCGATTTCGAGGTCAAGACGAGCAGTAATCCTTACAATGCGACCTATAACGCGGATCTGAGATCTGCCGCAAAGCAAAGAAAGCGTGTCCCAATGTCGACTACACATGGGAATCGCGTGCAGAGGGAATTGACAGCTGGGAAAACCAGACCCGCGTACCCAAGTCTGCGTGGCCAGGTTAGGAGTGCGACGTCTGATGGGTTGGGATTGCTACCTATACATAATGGAACCGGTGCCAGGAGAGGATTCACGAGTACAAGTGCTCAGTCGCTTCCGCTCACGAAACGTAATCGAAGTGCGAGTCCGAATATGCCACGAAGTCCGAGCTATAATCTTACATTGAAAACCCGGAGAGGGAGTTGGCAGGCTAATAGGGAGCGGAAGTCAGCTCTGGAGCTTGAGAAGGAGTGTGATGAGGATGATGGTGACGATGTCCCAGATGAGTGTTTCCTGGAGAATGTTCCCATCTCTCCACGTCCACCACAAGAACGAACCAAGAGCATGCCTGCGTCCGCGTCAACGAGTCCTGAACGTCCCCCAAAAGAGAAAGTTCGAAGTGTTGGAAATGGTACATCGCCCAGACCTGCCGAGCAGGGAGAATTGCGTTCACCAAGAGCCGGAATAAATCGTAATGCTAGCATGGGCCAATTCCCAATCAATCATGACAACTTCCCGAAAGGCAGAGCCAAGAGCTGGACTGCTGCTTTGTCGGAATTGAGTCCCGAAGCTAAAGCTTTGACTGAGGCATTGGAAGCACATGCAGAAGTTGAGGAACAGAAAGTGGTGGATCCACGTCTGCGAAGGAGTTTCACCAATGCCCACCGACCAATAGTTGAGAAGCAGAGAGTCAAGTCTGCCATTGCAGAGTTGCCGCCATTACGAAGAACAGACATCATGATTGATCCTTTGCCGATCTCAAAAGAAAAAGAAGCAGTGCTGTCACGTACTCGTCCGTCTTGGCTACCCCCGAAGAATCCTGCTGAGGAGAAAAAACATTTGAAGGAATACCAGAAGATGATGGCGTCCGCAATTGAGGCTGACAAGCGGAGGGAGGCAGAACGGCGAGCAAAGTCTACCTGCAGAGATGATACTGCCAGTTCCCTGCTGCGGATCTGGGAAGAGCATGTTCTGCCAAATTGGGATGATGCTACGCGACAGAAACGTACAAGAGAGCTGTGGTGGAGGGGTATTGCCCCTAGGAGTCGTGGCCCTGTTTGGGCCAAGGCGATTGACAACGAGCTCGGCTTGACGGATTCTTCATATACTGCCGCACTGAGAAGAGCGCGGGCTTTGGAGAATACGATCAAGAGCGGCTCACAACTGAGTGGAGAGGAGCAGAAGAAAAAGGCATGGCTGGATAAGATCACGAAGGATGCCGAAACAACGTACCCGGAGCTGAAAATATTTCAACGAGAAGGACCTCTCCATGAGAGTCTGTTGGACGTATTGAAGGCTTATGCTATGTACAGGAGCGATGTTGGATATGTACACGGCACGAGTGTAAGTTTTCTGCATCACGCTTCTGGAGCAAACACTGATATCCACATAGACAATTGCAGCTCTTCTTCTACTCAATCTGCCAAGTCCCTCTGCTTCTTTTTCCGCATTGTCGAACATTCTCAATCGACCTTTGCCACTTTCTTTTCATACCTCCGATTCTGGAGCTACATCTCGTGCATATGCACTGCTTCTATCGAACCTTGAGTTTCGTGCTCCACAACTACACAAACACCTCACGTCACTAAACCTCAACCCCGAAATCTACCTCCGAGACATCTTCACCTCCCTAATGACCGGATGCTTGAGCCTGGATAATGCCTCCCGCCTGTGGGATGTCATGGTTTTCGAAGGCGACGCAGTGGTTGTCCGTGCTGGCGTCGCGTGGCTGATCGGCATGGAAGGAAAACTTTTCAGTGCAGTTACACCCAAAGCTGTCTATGACATTGTTCGAAAAGGCTTGGATAATACAGAAGAGGAAACATGGATTGCCTCTGTGAGAGCAGCAGGGAAACAATGAATACTAAGCTGCGGTGTTTGAAATGCATACTGTTCGGCGCTGGTCATTCCTATGCTAAGATACTCTGCATAGTAGGAAGCACACAGATTTGTTTAATGTTTGATCAACAATCAATCAACGATGGAATGAGAATGAAGATGAGAAAGTAAATAGGGTGGGAGGCGTTGTTTACATAATGTATATATGTATATTCTTGTCATATCTTGTTTGCTTCTTTCATACTGGACCCTCAACGTGAACAGTACTCCAATCCTCAAGTGAGATGAATTGCACTATGCCTATCCTAGATCTCGATTCAACTTTACCGTGCATAGCATTGCTACCTCGTCAGATGGCGTGTGATGGCATGGCCATCTTTGGGCAAACAGAGTTTCAGCCTCAATCTAGACTCGCATTGCGGCTGTATGCAATGCGTCGATCTTCAAACGATCTTCAATTTCTCACCGACATCATTTAGCCATCAATTTATCCATTCCTTTCTATATCTGTTCTCAATATTACCGTCCGTCAAGTGGGCAGATCATACGTGATGGCGAGGGGTCTGGAGACTGTCTGTTCTCATCATTCCCACAACGAAGTATGACGATATCGGTCAGGTTGATGTTTAGAAAAATGAGTTGAAGAGGTTTTGCAAAAATCTTCATCAGTAACGAAATATATCGAAGGGCTTACCAATCTGGATTAGGTTTGTTTGTTTCCTGGCACCCCGGTTGCTGTGAATAGCAGGTGGAGGGTCATCTATTAACAATATGAAGCGGAGACCAGCGAGGAGACTGGGAGTTTATGAGAGGTTGGAACCGTATCGTGATCCTGGTTGTGACAGACTGACTCGGAGATGGGTGGATAAGGACTGAAATGAAAATTAGAAAGATGAGTAGGATCTGGACGTGTTAGGTCGTCAGTGAAGACCATGTCTCTTCACCTGAGGTCAAAGGTCTTGTATCTTCTGAAAGATGTGTTTTTATTCGATTATTGGAGAGCCAACTCGATGTGGACAATTTCAATTGCAAGCGCCATACTCCAGAGATCCACGGTGCTTTTCCTCACTTCCATGAAAGAGTCCTCTTACTCAAGATTCGGATCTTCAGGCACTGCATCTTGAGGTAGCTTCGACCATCGACTGTGGAATACTCTCCCATCCTTAATGACTGCCAGCAAATGCTTCTCAGGCTGGTCAAATATCGAGATGTCATTCAGAGGATTCTCATTCAGAATCAACATATCAGCTGCGAATCCTTCCTTGATTTGTCCCAGGAAATCACTCAGTCCCGCTCTCCTCGCTGGATTGATAGTTGCGCTTTGAAGAACTTCCTTCGGGCTCAGAACTTGTGCTCGCAGCGCAAACTCTTTCGTTTGAGCGATTCCCATAGGTCCAAGGAGATCGGTTCCAAAGCAAATCGTCACGCCTGCATCAGAAGCTATCTGGAGTGACCTTAACCCCAGCTTCAGAACCTGAGCATTCTTGGTCTCCGACTCGATTGGTAGGAATCCAGGAAAGTCAGGCGAAGCCATCGCTGAGTATGTGATAAGTGTTGGTGTGAGAAAGACATCTCGTTCGGCCATATACCTCGCAGTCTCCTCATCGATGAAGTTCCCGTGCTCAATTCCAGTCACACCATTCTCAACAGCATGTCGTATCGATTTCGGCGTGTATGCATGAGCTGTCACATACGTATTGGCGTTTCTCGCCACTTCAGAAATAGCCCTGACCTCATCTCCTGTGAATTGGACATTTTCCAACTTGTCAGTCGGGCTTGCAACGCCTCCTCCAGACATGATCTTGATGAAATCCGCACCAGTTCTCAACTCCTCACGTGCAGCTTTTATACATGCTGGAACCCCATCACAAACCCATCCTAAGGACATTGGACCACAGCATTCGGTATGATTGTGAGGACCTCGAGAATCTCCGTGACCTCCTGTCTGTGAGAGTGCATGACCGGCGATGAACAGTCTTGGTCCTTGGATCGAGCTTTCCTCTATGGCTTGCTTCAAAGCGAGAGATGCTCCACCGCAATCTCGCACACTAGTGAATCCTCGACGAAGCATTTGCTGACAGACGAATGGTTGTCGGATCATGGATACCTCGTTGTCCAACTGGAATAATCCACCAAGCGTTGCTTCGCCTGGCACGGCCCAGAGATGAACATGATTGTCGAACAGTCCGGGACAGAGATATTTTCCTTTGAGATCAATTGCGACCTCGTGGGAGGAATCGATGATGTAGTAGTCATTCTCGGTAAGGGAAACCGACTTGACGATTCCACCTGAGATTTTTACTGTTCTGTTTGGGAGGACAGTGCCTTCTACCGTGTCTATCAAACGGGCATTCTTGAAAACGTAACTCTTTTGAGGTTCCGGTTTCCAGGGCTTGATCAGTCGTTCTGAAGTCATGTCGGTGTCAGCAACGGGGTCTTCGAGCTCGTTAGAGAGAGCCTCCAAGAATGGCGAGGGAAAGTTCTGAGAGAGCCCAGATGAGGTAGGTGCAGCTCATTGGTTGCTCTTCTCGGAAGGCTGACCGCGCCACGGCCAATTCGGGATCTGCGTCAAGATAGGCCAACACAACCTACCCCTCTCCGTAACGTTCCCAGCATCACACTTACCCGATCAGAAATATCAATCATGAGATGGATTCATGGCCTGCTTCGTCAAGATAAGCTGGGATAATGATTGTAAATCGGAAAATCCCGCAATGGCTTCAAAGGTGGGAGGAATTGACAGCAATTCTGTCTGCGGTGTGGTTCTGTGATTCTCCTGCCGTGCATTCTTCTTTCAGTCATCGCAGTTTCTTGTCAAATTCACTTCTTGTCGATCTCTTGTTCAGTGTGTCGAGTTTTCATCATGTCAGACATTGAGGTCAAGGATTCAGCTTCGAAAGATCAGTTCAATACCTCGTCCGAAAAAGACAACTCCCTTGGTGAAGTTCTCGATGCAGAAGCTGGGGGTCTTCCATTCACGGCGGAGGAAGAGAGGCGAGTCAAGATGAAGACTGATCTAATCATTCTGCCTTTGCTCTGCTGCGTCTTCTTTCTGCAGTATTTGGACAAACAGAGCTTGAGCTATGCTTCGGTGTTTGGCTTGATCACTGATCTGAACTTGAAAGGGACTGAGTACTCATGGTGCGCTTCGATCTTCTATATCGGTGAGAATTCAACCCCTGGTATAGAGATGTTGCTGATATTGCATAGGTCAACTTGTTTCTGAATATCCCTTTATCTACTTGATGAGCAGGTTGCCCTTAGCAAAGTTTGTTGGTACCACCATGTATGTGAAACATCTAGCCTCGGGAAAGTGCTGGGTTGACATTATATAGCGTCATTTGGGGCATCGTTTGCATGTGCTTGGCTGCACCCACAAACTATGCTGGTTTTGCAGCTGTCCGATTCTTGCTCGGCTTTTGTGAAGGGGCTGTATCTCCAGCATTCGTAACCATATCTAGTATTTGGTATAGAAAGAGCGAGCATCCTATGCGTATTGGGTAAGCTCTTCAATCAAAGACACTGTTTCAATGCTGATAGGCTGCAGGGCATGGATCACAATGAACGGACTTGCTCAAGTCGTTGGAGCACTCCTTATGTACGGAATCGGGAGGAACTCCAGCCTCTCCCTGGCACCATGGAGAACTTTGTTCTTAATCTGCGGTGCTTTAACCTCTGCTACTGGCGTTGTCTTCTTCTTCGCGATGCCCAGCGGTCCAGATAAAGCGTGGTTCTTCACTCCGAGAGAAAGGGAGGTTGCTGCGATGAGATTAGCACGAGATCATGAGGGTGGAGATAAGACCAACTTCTCAATACCACAACTCCTGGAAGCTTTGACGGATGTTAAGTCGTGGCTGACGTTCGCTTTCGGAGTCCTCGTCACCATGCCTTCTCCTGTCTTGACGGTACATAATCTCTCGAATCAGGGAATTCTTGCTGACTTCTCTAGTTTGCGTCTCTTGTCATCAGTAACATCGGTTACGACAAGTTTCAGACCATGCTGTATACGGCACCCTCAGGCGCCGTGCAGATTCTCTTCATTTGGATAGGAGTTCTCGGCTGCTATCTATTTCCGAAGAACCGCTCTCTGATCGTGATGATCCTTGTCGTCGTCCCCCTGATCGGCAACATTCTACTTCTGAAGCTGTCGCTCAACTCTGGGTGGGGCATGATCGTTGCATCTTGGCTGGTAAGATACCCCAATGACTGATGTGATCTCGCTCACTCCATCTAGGCGTCTGTTATCTCTGACATCTTCTCCATCACCCTAAGCTTGAGTGCTTCGAACGTGAAAGGCAACACTAAACGGGCGGTAGTTAACACGATGTACTTCATTGGATACTGTGCAGGCTGTATTGGTGGTCCTCAGCTCTGGATGTCTGACCAGAAACCTCGCTATAAGCAAGGTCTAATCACAGACCTTGTTGCTTGGGGACTGCTTCTAATCTCAACAGCCTTCTACTGGTATTGTTGTGACTCGGAGAATAAAAGGAGGGATGCCCTGCAGGCTGAGGGGCGTGGAGATGTATCATTTGAGAAAGGAGCTGATATTACTGATGGAGAGGATTTATCCTTCAGATACAACTGCTGAGAAGAGTGATGTTGAGATATCTCGATTTTGAGGTAGAACGAAATAGAAAGACCGCTAGCAGATAAATTTAGCATTAATTGTATTGTGGAAGCATGGTAATTTCCAGCACCACTTCCTTTCGCAAGGTATCCAGGTGCAAGCATATGCTGCACAGAAGAGGAAGCGGTTCAAAAAGCATTCCACCAATTGACATTTCCATCCAGGTCTTGTCTTTGATGAAAGAAACTCTCGGCGAGAACTGCTAGTTCGTCGTTGGAGTACGCGAGGAAAGTATCGGACTGTGGTATACCTGCAAGGTTCGCATCTATTGGAGTTCGCTGGGCATCAACCATTGTTGGAGTTGTATTTCCAAATTCTTGTCTCTCAACTCTTGTGGGCGTTGGAAGTACCGATGTCTGGGCCATCTCTGTCCTCGAACGTGTAAAGGTCGTCCGTAAAGATGTGCCGAACAGGTGTTCAGAGGATCCTGGAGTATCACTAGATGAAGAGTACTCTAGTACTTCGAAAAATTGCCCAAGATCGATTAGAAGCTTTCGATTTTGCCGTATGTGCTCCTCACTAGCAACGTATGTAGAGGAGACGGTCTCGGCAAGTTTCTTAAGCTTTTCTGCCTTGGTACTGTCAGCTACCATCCCCACACTCTGGACTCGAGACTTACTATTCGGCTTAGATGTGGCCATTGGGATCCCAAACCTCTTATAAATCTCAAGCATTTCTCAAAGCACGCTTGCTTTTCTTCCCTAGTCCTAGGATCATCTACGAAGCTCTCTTGCAGGTAGATGGTGGAAACAATGGCCACACAATGTCCCAGAAAAGGGTCCGTAACCTTGAAAGGTTTGGCTTCGAGCATGTCAATGAAGTTGATGATCCAAGAAGTATGCGACGATATGAGATCAGCTGTATGTTGAAGGAAGATCTCTGGTATGACGCACTTGAAGTTCCGCAATCTGAGAGACAACAAGAGAGGATGGTTTAACAAACACAGGTTAGTGTGATACAAGAATTGGACTAAGAGCCATGGCCCCCAGTAATCTCGATTGGCATCCAGCTGTTCCACCGTCTTCTGCGAGAACTTTGCGGGTTCAAATCGATGGATATATGGCATTTGAGTCTCGCAGTCCATTTGATGAGCAAGAATTGTGGAATAGTCGGATTGGGAAGACCATGGCGGTTGAGCGTTTGGCTTCCCTCGACGACGAGCATATCGTGTGATTTTGAACCATACTTCACTGAGTTGAATAGCATATGCAACAATGCCTTGATCAGCGGAGGTCTCATTTGTTTGGTTGCTTGAAAGTTGGCCTTGGTTGAGAGAATGGCCTGTAGTCTTGGGGTACAGCGGGGTGTTGTCTTCAGCGGAGAAGTCGAAGATCACGAAGTCGGCTCCATGCAACTTCTTGAGCAAAAACAGGCTCCAGAAGCATCGCCGACGCTCTTCTTTCTCTCGAGCAGGGAGATCCTGGTGGGGTTCAGATGTTAAGCCTGCGTTGTGGGCTAGGCTCATAGCCTGGCTGCAATGAAAGCTTGCTCGTTGTGTCTTGCCATCTGAATCCTATTAAGTGAGGGACCAAGTATTGGAGCAACATTGTCTTACCTGCAAAGTCAACCAACGTCAAAAGGCAGAGAGTTTGAATCGTGGAAAGTTCGACCTTTCCCTCAGATATTCTTCTGGAAACTCGAGTCCGAGCGGCCTCTACATGACATGCGACATTGGTACCAAGGACATCGACATCGTCGTCTCTAAAACGAAGCGCCAAGGCAAGAATCGAGAATAAAATTTCTGGGTCTCTGTCTTGAAGTGTTTGCATGAAGGTGGTGCGATGAAAGAGTGGTAATGGTTGGCAATCACAATATTGAAGGTATGTCCTTGCCGCTGCAAGAACAGTATTCCATTGCGGGAGGGAGCTGTAATCGAGGTTAGAATGCTTTTGAATACGGTATAAGATGTAATTTTCACCTGTCGATGAGTGGAGGCGCTTCTTGCTGTGCATGGAAGGGATTGGAAGGCATGATTGGACAATCTGGTAGCTGGGATGATATGCTTCTGTTAATGTGCCCCTGGTTTGCAAGAACTTCTGCGAGTTGGGATTCAACTAATTTGAGACGATCTTCCTGTGAACGAAGCCATCATCAGCCCTGGATTGAAGATGAGCATACATCAGAGACCTACTAATCTTCCATCTGCCGTTGATGGGAGATGTATTCGACGTTGCGAAGCAGGTTCTGTGCTCCGTCTCTCACTTTGTTGTCTCTCATCGGTATAGAGGCAGCGCTGTCCAAGTCGAGCACAATGAGAACATATTGGCTGCTCTCCTGGACACCTCGATTTCTTGCGTCTTTCATTTCCCATTAACATAAGCGTACAATCAACGCCTGAAGAACTTACCTGCAGGGTTCGCATGCTTGCCTCACTCTCTTCGCCGGACGCTCGGAAGACATCATTCAGTCTCACAGCTGTCGCCATAATCGGAAGGTCTATCACCTTTGAAGTGTTTCTTTTGATTGAATAAGTACGAAGGATGAAAAGACGCGGCGAAGCGCACGCCGCGATAGCGATAAAGTCCACTAAACCTCGCTGGCACACCCCGCCTGTGCCGGCGTTTGGCCAAATTTCCTCAGCGGGTCAGCAACAATTAGACCAATGTGCAGATTTTGTCACGAAGTAATTATTGATAAACGCGGGAGTAGCACGGTAAATATTGAATTAAATGTTTGAAAATATACTTCATCCTAGTCTAACACCTTCATACTGTCTCTGCATGCTTCGCTTTCATCTCAACGTCAGCATACATGTCATACTCGTTCATCTCCTCAATCGTCAATTTTCGCTTCTCATCCGCCACCTTGTACAATGGGTTGGTAGTATTGCTCGAGAACCCTATTCTTTCCGTAATGTTCTCTCGTGCCCTCGCACTAGCTTCCTGAACTCGAGATGCACGAGGTTTCCGAACTTGCTCGTAGATTTGAAGCCCTTTGGCAATGCTATCCGAAGAGCATGTGAAAGAATATCTTCGGCTGAATATAATACCAAGAGCAGCTGCGTCTTCGATTGCTTGACATGCTCCTTGGCTCTGGTCAGGAAGCATAGGATGTGCGGCATCTCCGAGAATGCAAGCTGGTCCTTGTGTCCATGTTGGGTATGGCTGGTGGACGAACAATCTCCAAGGCTTGATATCTGTCGAATTCTGGAATAAGTCCAATAGGTTGGAATCTAGATTTCCGAAGGGCTCAAGTAACTCCTCCACATCAATGGTGTGAGACCACCCTTCTCCGGGATTCTTGCTCAAAGCGGTTGGAAAGAAGCAGTAGAAGGAATGAATTTCGCCATCTCGACAGGGAGAGAACACGATTTTATCGATTCCTTGGCCTCCCCAGAACTCGATTGCTGAATTGACTGACAAGTCAGTAAGCCCAAGCCTCCTGACATCCTTTGTAGCAATGATGCAATGCAAGCAATGTGAAGTAGATTGTTTCCGATTTGGAATTATTCCCAATGTGCGGCGGACTTGTGATCCAATCCCGTCAGCTCCAATAATGAGGTCGTGTTTCGCTTGGACGCCATTCTCAAAAGTTATTATTCCTCTTCTGTGATCGATCTCGGAGCACCGATAATTGCACTTGAGGATGCCTGGGATGCCTGAATGGTTTGGGCCCGTTGCAGAATCCATCAGCATTTCGTGCATATTGACTCTATGAAACATATTGTAGACCTAGCTATCGTCAGCAGGGAATCAAGGAACAACCCCTAGGCACGTACATATCCCCATCTGTCCTTGTAATCTGCCAGATCGTAGACATTCTGCACCTCCCCAGTCTTCCAATCGTGCGATATGAGCTTCTGTAGAATCACAGGCCTGCCTAGAGAGACATTCACGCCCCATTCCTCTAGCCATCTCGTCCCATTCGCTGCGCAACTGATTGAGGCACCGACTTCACCTGCGAAATCTGCTCGTTCGTAGATCGTTACTCGGTGTCCTGCTTTTCGAAGGGATGTTGCTGCTGCTAACCCGCCTGCTAAAATCAGCCTGGGCTTGAAGAGAGGCTTGAAGAGGAGGTACCAATACCGCCACCGATGATCGCAACATCCAACTCTCGCCAGTTGCTCTCGATTGATCCCATATTAAAGATTACGTAGGTAAAAGATACACAAACTTCACTCTATGGTGGATCTCTGAGGATAATTGATAGTGTAGAATAATAAGAAGACTGACGAACTTACCACAGCAGCCATCTTGAATAGCACTCGCACTCAGGCTGGTATCGTAACCCCAGATTAAAGATAGGTTACTTGCGGGCCATCAACTGGATGTCTATCTGCGAGCCGCATCCGGTCCGGTGTGGCTCTGGTGGGGGGTTTCTGTGGGTGCAAGACGAAGTTTGAAGTTTCTCGACGAAGGCCATGTTGCCGGCTGCAGATTCCGCTTCCGCTTCCGTTGGCGTCCGCCTCATCCGTGCCCCACCAACGTGTCCTCTTCCATGCCTCGGTCGACTTCGATCATCAATTGTTAATAAGCAAAATTTATACATCGGCGCATGAAAGTAGCTGCAGCGTCTTTTCCATTTGCAGAAGACGGATTCCTGCACTCTACAAACGCATGTTGGGCACGTGGAGACCCTGCATGCCTGAAAGGGGCATCAAGCTTGCGAGTTGGTGTAGTTCTATGGTCGCTAAATTCAGGGGTCGTTGCACGAGAACTTCAAGCAGGAACGTAAGATTTGAGCAGTAGGTCTGACTACCTAGTTAGGGAAAGCAAGAAACAACCCTTTCGGCATAGTTAACCGATTTCGCAGCGACGAATTGGGTTACATCAAAAGATGGACGAACCAAAGTGCCGTTGGAGAAGCTATAATATAATATTCTAAGCTCTGGAACGCCAGCCGTCTGCACCGCATCTCTACTGGCTGCGATTGGTCCTCTAAACGTAGTACGCTCTACAGTCTATGGTCTACTGACAAATATCAAGGTATTCTTGTGTCCCTCGTCTCATCTCGGCTCTGTTTTAAAAATGGAAGGAGCTGCGTTCCGCCAGTGCCATGCAATTCCCGAGTCGATGCTGGGTTCGCTGATGCCACAGCTAGATTGAGCCCAGAATTTCCTGTTGACGAATGCTGTTTTGATGGGATGATGATGTACCGCGTGACGATACCTATATGAATGTCTCGAAACTTCTTGAGCTCTTCCACAGCCACATTATATGCTTCCGTGACCTCACTGTCAGACGTGCTTTCAGCATAACTTCTGATGTTTGCTATGGATTCGATATGCTTCAGAAAATCTCGATGCTTTCCTGGCATATACCTTCGCATTTCCTTGAAAGTGGTCAGCTTGATCCCGGCACATATGGGCAAAGTAGCGAACCTGAAGGAAGCCATTCCTTGGTCCGGTGGAGCCTTTGGTCGAAGAGTGTTGGACTCCCAGAATGACGTCGAAGAACTGTATCAAAGAGCTTTGTGCGTTACTGCCACCACTGTACTGTCTCCATTCGCCTTTTCCGTCTCCCTCGTCATAAAAGACACCATTTGGAAGACCAGCCACTGCCATGTTCTTGCTTCCTGCCAAGAATGGTCGAATCTCATTGTAGAAGACGTGTGGATCACACTTCTCGTTCATGCGCTTCAAGATTTTCCCAATCTCTTTGATACACTGGGAAAATTTGACTAGAGCATCGGTAACAACGCACGAATCATTTGCTCTGACCGCATCTATGGCTTTCATCATCAGTGAAATAACCTTCGCACCATGTGCTTCGATTGCTACCGAGACCAGATAGAACCATTCCTCGTCCTCGCTTCCAGTGAATGTGTGCAGCGGCCTGATATTCTCAAGCTTGCTAATATCTGCACCTGGTGCGATCGTTGTGAAATTCCACAAATTCAGTGCAGCATAGGTAGCCGTTGTTGGGAGGTCAAAATGGGAAGAGATCTCGAGGAAAGGAACAGTAATCTGGGGTGGTAATCGCTGCGATACTTATTAGCTTAGAAGTAGCAGCTCGAGTTGATGAAATTACTTCCGATGGACCACCAGCTTCCCAAATATATGCATGGGTCATAAAAGAGAGTAGAAGATAGGCCCTTCTCCAGCCTGGTTCTGATACGAGATGGCTTGTTGAGAGTAGTTGCATGCGATCGACTGAAACTCTCAGAGATTTGGTCTGCAACAGTAACGGCAATCGACCAACTATGGATTCCCACTCTAAGTAATATGGATCGCTCAATCTGATAAGAGGAACTTCATCTGGCAGGAAACCATTCCGAGGAGAAACGCTGAAATCAGCGAGGTTGATATTGAGCGGACCTAACATAATGGTAAACTAATAGAGAAGGTTTGAAGACTGGCAATGTCCGGATAAAAAAAGGATATAAATTTGATTATGGCAGAGATTTGTACTGATACAAACAGGCCCTGCACATCAGCTCACTTCTGACTGCGCTAGAACGAAGGAATCACGAGGGTCAGTAAAGTACCAGAACATTCCCATTAGCAATCACTTTCTCTCACGACTAATTACTATCTGCCTCTCGAGTCTGGTTTTGCAATCGGATATCAGCGGATCAAAGAGATGCCTTTGATAGTCTCCTGACACGGAGGCGGAAGCGGATCGCGGATAGTACGTAACCACAATCAAAGAAATCTGTGGACCGGCACAAAGCGATGGCGCTCCCCAATGCCGTTGGAAAATTGAGTGGGAGGTACAAAGTGAATTGACAGGAACCGATTAAACATGCAATTCCCACCTTCGAGCTCTCGCTAACTGATCTCTCCTCGAACTATATTAACGACATCTACAATGGGATCCATCGCGATTGAACAAGAACGCACAACGAAGCCATCATTTCCTGCAGAAGCAAACTCGCTTGAGTATGCGCAATCACTTGATGCAAAGGATGATCTACGAGCATTTCGAGAGAAATTCTTGATCCCATCCAAAGCAAATATAAAGTCGAAGAAATTAACCAAGCCAGGCAAGTTTCGTCTTCCCTACACGTTAGGTGACATGGCTAACCAGGTACGAACAGAGCAATCAAATGAGCCATGTATATATTTTTGCGGCAATTCTCTAGGTCTGCAGCCTCGTGCAACTGCAGAATATATTCAAACTCATCTCGATACCTGGGCTACGATTGGTGTCCATGGCCATTTTAGACGTCTCGAGGATTCGCCCATGATCCAGTGGCAACTTCTTGCTGAACATGCATCAAAACAAGCAGCTCCCATTGTTGGAGCTTCAGCATTTGAAGTTGGAACTATGGGTAGTCTCACTACAAATCTACATCTCCTGATGGCAAGCTTTTACACCCCAACAGCAACGAAAAACAAGATCATCATGGATTGGAAAGCATTTCCAAGCGATCACTTCACAATCGAGTCCCAAATTCGAGGCCATGGGCATGATCCGAAGGAAGCAATGATCATGATTAAACCAGAAAAGGGAGAGTATAAGATCTCGACAGAGAAGATATTAGCGATCATCGACGAGCACGCATCCACCACGGCTTTGATCCTCCTACCTGGTATTCAATACTACACAGGACAGTTCTTCGACATGGAAACGATAACAGCATATGCACAATCCAAAGGTTTAATTGTGGGCTGGGATCTTGCTCATGCGGCTGGAAATGTTCCCCTGGAATTACATGACTGGAACGTGGATTTTGCTGTTTGGTGTACTTACAAGTACATGAATGCTGGTCCAGGTGCGATTGCTGGTTTTTATGTTCACGAAAGACACGGGAAGGTTGAATATGATGGCGAGCAGCCAGTGTATCGTCACCGATTGTCGGGATGGTATGGCGCTGATCAAGTGGGCCGAATGAACATGGACAATAGTAAGTTCTCAGTTGAACGAATGGTGACAGATACTAAGCTGGGCAGACTTCCGACCAAGCCCAGGAGCAAGTGGATATCAAGTGTCAAATCCTTCTGCAATCGACCTGGCATCGCTCTGTGCCTCACTTTCCGTCTTCAACCAGACTTCGATGGCCGATATCAGAAAAAAATCTGTCAAGTTGACAGCCTATCTAGAGCACCTTCTCCTGACGAGCAGCGGTGCAGATCACGCTTTTAGGATCATTACTCCTTCTGATCCCGATGCACGAGGGACGCAGCTAAGTGTGCTCTTGAAGCCTGGAAGAATAGACACTTTGTTTGAGATGCTTGAGGATGCTGGAATTGTGGCAGACAAAAGAAGACCTGACGTAATCAGAGTTGCTCCTGTACCTCTGTATAACACGTACGAGGAGGTCTGGAAGTTTGTCCAGATCTTCAATGCTGCATTGGCAAAGTGTGAATGAAGGAATGAACGTCGTGAAGAAAAACAAGTATAAAATGAAGAGCTGGAAGTGTACGGATATATGAATTAAGCATTTGTAGCGAACATCAATTTGGATTTGTTGTTTTCACCCCCAACAAATGTTCAATCCTTTCCCAACTTTGAAAGGTCAAGCTTGAAGTGATTCATCGTGTCGAGTGGGGTATAGGCCTCTGCGACACCTATAACGTATCAGATTCCTAGTCTCGGGATGTGCGGGAGAACACCCACGATCGCTTGTGAAGAGAGGCTCCGTAGCTTTGAGGTAAGGCTCATAGTAAGGCTTTGTCACTTGCTCCTGGACCACGCATTAGACGACACTGCAGCGAGAAATCAAGTTGATGGTGCTTACGGTCATGAACCACGTAACGTCTTTCGTCCAGCCCTCAGTCCACCTGAAGACTCCGGGGTGCTGCATATCCTCCCCTATGAGGAAGTAAGCACATTCTGGCTCAACGACAGCAGCATCATACCCAGGCTTGAAATATTTGAGGAATGTTTCTCGGTCTTTGGGATCGAAGGTCACTTTGACCTGCAATATGAAAGCAACTTTTGGAGCTGGAGTAAGTGTAGTCATCGTTGCAAGATGCGGAAAGAATGAATAGAAGATAAGAAGACAATAATTGCGACGTGGTGATAAGAATCTTTCTCAATATGAGAATGTTTGTATTATAATATTGCGATAAAAGTGCTTTGCTATATGGAAATGTTCGTCTTGCAATATCTTGGCAATAGCAGTGCAAGCTTGTAAGAATCTTTGTTTTGCATTATTATGCTTATGAATTTCTGAAATGCATTCGGAAGGATAGAACTTAAATATTGACCTCGGAGAGTCCCTTTAAATCCGCTCGAGCGGACAGCGGAGGAAGTAAAGCCCAGTACATGTTCAAGTTCGTTTTATGAAATAAGCTGCAATGCTTCGTACTGGAATGCAATTCTCAGCCAATGAGAGGAGGAACGTCGCCTGGGCCCTGTCATCATTTGACTTGTGCCGAGATATGTGGCACAGCCACCACCACCCGAACGCGAGGACCGAGCGTTGGCGGCTTTTGATCGCAATCCGCACTGCGACGAGCCTCGACGCATGTTTGCATGTGATAAACTCGAGCGAGGGAGCCTTAGCAGGCTCTTAAAGTCTCTGCCGGGTCGCCTACCTAGGTACCTACTGAGGGACGCAACATTCACGTGGTGGCAGTGGACTCACCTGGGCGTCCTCTGCCTTGCATGCAACAAACTGTTCTCCACCTGCTTCTCTCGTTATTTCTATTTAACAGCGGTTGACCCCATCTGACGAGTGCTCATTTGTCGTCTTTCATCAACATGGAGGTCAAAAAGGGAGATATCTCAAATGAACCCCACAAAACTCCACCACCACCTCAATATGTCCCTCGACCAGAGCTGCACGAGATATCACAAGCACCTCTACCAGAATGTGAAGGTCCACCGATTTACAGCGAAGATGCTTTATCTGATACTCGGGACATAATGAATTTGCAAAATGATCTCTTCCGAGCAAGCATGGCCGCGCAAAACTTGGTTCCCATCTGGCAAAGCTTCATCGATAGACCTGGAGGCAAAGAAGTGCTGAGTACGAAGGACTTCGTAGTGAATCAACTATTCACGGCGATTAGAGAAGGGGAGGATGATTTAGTGGCTCTATTAATCGAGAATAACATTGTTACTCCCAACACAACACTTCAAGGCGAAACACCGCTTCTCGCGGCAGTGGCCACGCGCAACATCAAGCTTGTCGAGAAGCTATTGGGATTTGGAGCAGATCAGAATGCCTTTGGAGCCGTGGTTAGTTGATCTTGCGAGTAGAGAGCTATACTGATGCATTAATAGCCTGGAACACGTGATTCTCGATCTGGGAAAGTCACCATGAGAACACCACTACAGCTTGCGGCTTCCATGGGTCAGCTCGTGCTCGTCAAATTACTCATCGAACATTATCATTGTGATGATGCCCTTATCGCCCCAGATGGCCAAATTGCTCTTCGTCTTGCTTCTCAAAACGGGCATCGAGAAGTGGTACAATACCTCCCTGCTCGCCGAGGTGGAGGGTTTCGAAGATGGAAGCATGATAACAGGAAAGCTCTTCAACGAGGGAAGAAAGCATGCAAAAAGATCGGGCATTTTGGGAAGTTCTTCATTTGGGATATCGAAAAGTTCTTTCTGTGGACCACTCCAAAGCATCTTGTTGTCAAACCTCTGAGCAGGATTTGCCGTTGGTGCTGGGAACACCGAGCAGAATTTGGGCCATGGTGTAAAAGTCAGGCGCTAAAAATGCCGGCCAGGGTAAAGAGATTCGTGAAGTGGCTTGCGAAGATTCCCAGAGCAGCATTCGACATGGCCATCGAGGTGGGCAGAGCTTCCTGGAGGATCGCTACGGAAGATTTGCCTCGGATAATAAGGCAGATCTCTGTCTGGGTCTGGAGGATGTTGACTGTCAAGATTCCTAAAGCGTTGGCGATCCTTGGGCAGTGGGTTTCTAAGGGGCTGTCTTCTGTGGCCAAGGTGATTTGGAATGGAATATCGAGGGTGGTCTCCTGGATTGCAACGATGGTAGAAGCTATCGTTTCCTTTTTCCGACTTTTGACGCTAGCGGATGTGTGGAACGGGTTTGTTGATGTGCTGCACGCCATCTTCATTGCTTTACCTAAGGTCATTGCTTCGTGGGTAAGAGACTTCGGTGATGCATCGTACAAAATCATGACGGCGCTGTTTGGTGAAATCGGGCTATGCATCTGGTTCTTGGGTACAGTGGTGGTATTGACTCTTTATTTTTTGCCGAAACAAATCTGGGTGATATTGAAAAGTTTTGGGGAAGCTATTGTCAGAGCTGGACACGAGATCCGAGTTTGGTTGAATCCAAAGGCAATTTGAACTTCCCACAAGATGTTGGCCAAGCTACGATCGAGTAACTGTTCCTGGGCAGGTAATAGAATCGAGATTTATGCATCAAACACTATGTACAGGATTTCCTATCCCTCGTCTTTGTGACTCCGCCTCTTCCAAATGACTCCTCGCAAGGCCGCTGTTTGATATAGCTCAGGCTTGTCACTGGGATAGATGTTCATACCTGGGGTCTGCAAGTCTGAGACGCGTTTCGTAACGCTCGTTACGAGCCTAGGTAGGTTCAAAAGTTCGAAATCCTTTAGAGGCCTTTTTAGTATGCGAATAACCCTGAGAAGCACAGACTTTTGA
Organism: Mollisiaceae sp. DMI_Dod_QoI; assembly: GCA_009613015.1. Classification (NCBI taxonomy): domain Eukaryota; kingdom Fungi; phylum Ascomycota; class Leotiomycetes; order Helotiales; family Mollisiaceae; species Mollisiaceae sp. DMI_Dod_QoI. The sequence goes on from VXCB01000106.1 coordinate 115,526, forward strand.
CCCCAGGCTCGTTAGATGTCGTTAAGTGTAGTGTCCGAATAATCTTCAAGGAGGAAAGGTGATATTGTCTGACATCGGGGGAATCTGTTCGACTACTGGCACTGGAGTATATATTGCGCGCGCTGGTATCCCAGAAGGAGGACAGTTGACTGGTGCTGCTGTTGCAGTTACTAATTTTTGCGATGTGGAAGTCTGACTGTTCGTAACCAGTTTTGGTTTTGTCCCACTCTTCGCAGCGGAAATATTGAAGAGTTGAGAGTACAGCAGAAGATCTTGCGATTGATCCCAATTCAATATACCCCAAGGTCCCCAAGCGCAGTTTGCGATCGTGTAGTTCGAGATTTCGAATCTGCAGACCTTGATGCCTGTGTAGTTCCCGTTGTTACCATTGCCGACATTCCAATGGAGCGCTCCTGTATTATTGACTTCTCAGATCGTTAGTTCTTGAAGCTGTAGAAGAGAATGAGAAATGCTCACAGGAATTACCGTTGGAAAATGTTTCCCCATCTTCGTTGATCATAGCTTTGACGCTTGCGAAACACGATTGGGTGAGCCAAACCTGCCCTTGGGTGTCTGGCAGCTGGTATTCCACGGTTATGTTGTCGTTGAAGTGGATCGAGATGTTGGCAATCCTCGTGTCTGTGTAGGTTTTGGTGGCATTTGGGGGGAATATGAAAGTCATACTGGTATCACATTGGCCTAGATGGACAAGATACAAAGCAAACAAAAGCAAGGTATACAGAGGCATGGCGACTGCGTCAATGTAGGACGGTTCGGTCGAAGGATTCTATCTGGGCACTGGGAATCAGCATAATGAAGTATCATGCGATCTCCCATCTCCAACCCCCAGTCCAGCCCACACATGAAGTTCAATCAAACTATCCCACATTAGAGTCGTTTTGGGGACCCTGCAAAAACAACGGCAGAAAAATTCATGCCCCAAGGTAACTGCTTTTGGAAGGATATTAAAGATGTATACTCGCATGCCACAATTTAGCGTGTTTGAGTTGTTTTTGCAAGGGTAAAAGCGAGGCTTATTTTTTGAAGTGAAAAGAGTTCTTTTCACTCGAAAAACGAGAAAACTCGCTTAAACACCTAGAAGTAGTTCACCGCTTTGCAAAGGAGCCTAGGAAACGCATTAATTTTACAAGGAGAGGAAACTGAAAGGCCTGGACAAGGGTAATTAGTTGACTTCGTCGATCTCTTTTCAGTTTTTCGACCAGGGGCACCAAAACGACTCTATTAAATCTAGGCATCCTCGGAGATTGAGTATCCTGAAGGGACCGAAATGCCTAAGTAGGATTGAACCACCAGATTACTCGGAAAATGAGGAAGATGGAACGGAGCAAGAGAGCGATGAACAATCAGGACTAGAAGAGGAAGACAGCCCTGAGGTGCTGAACTTCCCTGCTTCATCAAATGGCCCTAAAGAACAAGATGCACTGTTGGACGATGACTTCACCACGATCATCTGAGAGGCGGCAACCTGAGGATTGCTGGCGTGTATACAGTACATAAACCATACAAACATTTTGGAAATCTTGATGGGCAGGAGACCACTCTACTCTTCCTAGTACTACAAGAGATAGCTGGAGGTCCCTCGTCCGATAACCCCTTATTCTCGCAGGGCGGCCGACAGGGTTCGAGTCCCTCTTACGGCTCCAGGTGGCACGTGCAACCCTGCGATTCAGCCTAAAAAACTGGAAAATCAAAAAACAACTTCAAAGCCGTTAAATCTAGGCATCGGGAAGAGGCTATCCTAGCGCCCCTAGATCTTGGCCTTATCGTAAATAGGGACCAATCGAGGTCCTGGCCTCGGTAAAGATGTATCAGATTCTCCAATCATTGGCTTTGGGCTTGTTCAGCCCCCAAATTTAGAGAACACAGGCGATGATCCTTCTGCGAGGCTGGGACTCTGACTGAGACACGGGACGGATCGCCGCCTGGTTTTCTTCCTCCTCACAAGCATTCGACTTTTATTCTTGTTGGTACTGGGACTTTGAAACCGCTCATCTGACCTCTGGCATTTTCCCCTGCCACGACTTTTCTCCTCCTTTTGTTACAATGTATCAATCGCCTGTGGGAGGGGGTATGCCACCAGAAACCATTTCGCCATCGTACTATTCAGTTCAATCGCCTCCCCCAACCTTTGAACAGGAACGCTTGGTCACAAGAAAACCTGTCCCGACTCCGGGGAAATCTCAGTACGAACAAGTCAATCCAGTCCAAGATTCATGGCAAGGATTCCCCGAAGAAAAGGGTTTTCAGTGGCTCCCAGGCGTTGGAAGTCACATCCCAATACCTGGAATACTTGCAATCATTGGCGCCTTACTTTGTATCGCTGGTACTGTTGTTATCCTCGTCAGGTCCGATGGCGAACCAGTCACTCACTGGACGCTTTCACCCACAGTCTATATTGCATTGATGACTACTGGAACGAACATTCTGCTGCGATTCGCGTTCCACGAGGGCAACAAAATCGCATGGTGGTACACAGCGATTCGAGGGGGGACTCTGCGAGATCTTCACGCGAGGTGGGAGTCTGGTGATGGATTCTGGGGAGCTTTGGGAGCAGGTCGAAATTTCAATATCGTTTCTTTGGCATCTCTCGCAGCAACTTTCATCGTCATCGATCAGCCTTTGATCCAGAGAGCTTCAACGATCGTCCCCGCTACTTTGACAAGCCTGACAAATGTCACCGCCTCGATTGCACCCGAGATTCCCTATGGATACACTGGTGCTCAGTATGGCCGAGGAGTATACCAACAAGTAATGACGCAGCCCATGATCGCTGCATTCAACGATTACAATTCCCAGGCTCCTATTACCACAAGTTTTACTGGTTGCAGAGATACCTGCACGGGTTTTGTTGACGCTGGAGGACTTGCTGCTGAATGTACAACAGTCACTGGCCCTATTGCCTACCTGGAATCGCCGAAAAACAATGGTACTGCTGTCTCTAACGCCGCTTTGCTTGCACAATCCCCATTTAGTGTGAACTTCACACTCGTCCGCGAGACCTCAATTACTAACGGTTCATATATTATCATGATGGTCTCCTACACCACGGGAGCACAGGCAAAAACCTGTGGCGGGACGCTCAACGTAAGAACATGCAAGCTTCTTTCTGCGACACTGAGTTATCCGATTACGCTCAAGAATTCAACACTTACGCTTGGGAATATTACTTCCGATGCTAGGATTAAGTCTTTCCAACCTCCTGGAAGCAACCTTGTCAGTATAGATGGTGGCTCTGATTTCGACAGATGGACTCTCGGGGGTTTGTATCTGGCAGCATCCAGTTTGTTCCAAGCCAATGCCACCTACTCCTGGATAGGAGCTTTGGGGAATATTATGACCCTTCCAGACACCTTATCCAATCAATTTCTCGAAGTACCTGTAGGCAACAACTCGTTGTATGGCTTGGGTTTGCCAGCCGTTTGTTCATCGAATTGGACAGATCCAACAACTCATATTCTTTCAGCCTTGAATCAAATCGCCTTTCGAGCATCAATCAATGCAGCAGGATTCCCATTCCGTAACACGACTTCAGCTCCAGCACCACAAATTCTGACTATGCAAGAAGTACAGAGTATCAACGTCTTCCGATCTGTATACAGATACTTGGCTGCGAGCACCGTTTTGACCGTTGTCTGTATTGCTTTGGTGTTGCCGACATTTACGGGCTGGTGGGTGCTTGGGCGGAGTTTTTCTCTCAATCCGATCGAGACAGCAAAAGCGTTCGATGCACCATTGCTCAATGGTCCAGGTTCGAATGCACCGTTGCATGAATTGGTTCAGACAATGGGTATGCGAAATGTCAGGTACGGGGAGATTGAACGAGGGAATGGAGATCCAAGGAGAGAGCTCAAACTTGCAGATCCTCAGGATATTGTGAGACCAACGCCAGGCACGGTATATCAATGATTCACTACATTATAGGCATTGAATTGGATATAAAGGAAAGACACTTTCCACACAAGCTGTCTTGAGTCTGTCCTCACAATCAACACTACCTTCCGAGAGAGAAGTCATGAACCAGGCCATGCTTCCACTCGTTCTTTTCCTGACTTTGAGTTGCTCCTCACAAGTTCCGAGAGAATATCATTCCCTGGATATAATCTACAGAGCAGTTCAGGCAGAGATGTATCTGAGCAGCACGCAACAATGTCGCAAACCAGGATTGCGATCATCAGGCAGGATGAGTTGTGACTATACATGCCAAGAATAGATATGAGGATTCACATACGTACCCCATGTTAACAAATGAAGGCTTTGTGATAGCTAATACTTTCGATCAAGACGGATTTCGGGGACTCGGCATTACCCTGGCTCGCCTCGCCTGCCCAAAAAGGGAACGCGTGCGAGGCAGGGGCTATGCCGCTCGCACCAATACAATCCATGTGTGCGCCGCATGAATGAGGACGATCTGAAGGATACGGCTTGTATAAAAGTCGAGGAAGTTCCCAGAAGATGAAGCATTCAAACTCACTTCAATCTTTCAACTGCTCCCCTACATTCATACTTATCCATTCGACTTTTCGAACACACAAGAAACCACTCAATCATGTCTACTCCACACCAACTCCCAGCTCCTCGCCTGATCACCACAACGCATGCGGCTGATGGAACTTCCATCTTCGCTGGCGATGAAGAAGTCAAGCAGTTCTTCCCCTTCGGACCCAATGCAACTGGTTTCTCGACCTTTCACTCCTCGGACAAAGTTCCAGCTTCGAACACAGCACCACTTCCTCAACTTGCAAACACATTGCCGAGATGTCCTCCAACTGGCGTTGTGTTCGGCATTTCGGACATCCCACCAGGACATCAAGCCCCGATGCATCGCACATTGAGCTTGGATTATGGCATCATTTTATCAGGGGAGATTGTTCTTCGATTGGATGGAGGGGAGGAGAAGATTGTGAAGGCGGGAGAGTTTGTGATTCAAACGGGTGTGAATCATGAATGGATTAATCGAGGGAAGGAAGTGTGTAGGTTTGCATATGTGATGGTTGGGAGCGAGAAGATTGTGCTAGAGGATGGGAAGGCTCTTGAGCAGACTGTATTCAAGAAGTGATGATTGAAATATTATATATATACTATTTCTATTATGTGTCAGACTCGTCTTCACTGTAATGCCACATCGTTCGAACAATAAATCGTCTTGTGTTCCAACATTGCGAACTCATAGCGTTGATATGACATACCTATGTATATCTATTAGTCGAATGACCGATGCCGATGCTGTGACTCTGTAGTGGAAAGACTGGTAGGTAAAATAACATCCTGGCTCCAAATACTTCATGAACTGAACTCCCCAGATAACGTGCTAAATGTCGATATAGTAACCGTATTCCTTTAGAAAGTCGTCCTATGCCTATTAGAGTTAGGCATTCTAAGAAGGAATATGATTTACCGTGATATTTGAGGGTGTATCAAGGAAGAATTTGTCATTTTTAAGCTATAGTTCGGTTCGTTAGATCGGCAAAGAATCCAGATAACTCAAGTCTTCGAAATTACCTTCAAACGAAACTCTTTTCCAAATTTGCGCTTCAAAACTGCAACCAGTGTCTGCTGGTCAATATCTGATGCAGATATCGAATAGTTGTACTTGACTTTTTGCCGTTTCCTCTCTGTTGCATCCGTCGAGCCCAGCTGCTTCTCCGTAGACATTCCAATAGCTTAATTTTGGTGGCTCGAAGGGACGTCTGATCGAAGCGTTGAAAAGAATTCTTAGGGAGAGAAACAAAATCCAAGAATGCCGGTTGAGGATGGGAAGTTATTATTGTTGCCCGGTATTTCTACTGCGTCCGGAAACGCCAATCTTATATGCAACCATCCCACGCTTGGAACGAGGTGCAACCACCTCCAAGCACAGCAGCGCCTCTGGCGCAAAGCCCACTGGCTGATACGGTTGACCTGGCTACGCATGCTTCCACTAAAACTGCACCAGGATGCGCATGTTATAAATATCGACCGGATTCCCGGTTGATAAATGCCTTTCTTGGGCTTCTACGCCTGGAGAACCTAGTTTCCTGTCTAGCCCTAGTTGCGCACTGCCCGCCTATGTTGTTCACATTAGTGGGCCATCTTGGAGTTTGATTCACCAAGTTTTCTTGCTGTGTTTTATGCTCTGAGGCTTGTTGCTCCGTGTAACGGAAACAGCGGAAACCGGCTTCGTAATCGCCACACGAATATGGGCGGCAAAAAGCTGCAAAGATCCGCAAATAACCAGTGGTGGTCGTATCATTTGACCTCGGACTTCATCTTGCGTATGCATGATCCGTGGCGGTGTGCAATGGGGCACATTATTTCGAGGCTGTCGGTGCATGGGTGGATTTTCAATCACCCTATCCCCAATTCCAATCATTTTTTTCTCCCTATCTCATGGCCACATTACTGCGGGCTCGCCCTAAAGAGGATATTGCAGGCCCCAGATTAGCGTCTCTTTCATTCTTAGAATACAATCCAAGGTGAACTATGCTCATCCCTTACTCTTCAAAGGCTAGCGGAAGAAGTGTTGGCATAATATTATTGATCTCTGACGCTGTAATCTGCAAAGGTGATTTCAGTCGCGAAGGTATCACCCGTTCCACACCAAGTGAACTAGATGAGGGCAGCCATTCTTGTGGTGGGTGGGCCGGCTGAGAAGGCTTAACAAAGAGTACGAGTGGAGATGACGTGTTGCCAACTAGCCGACGTTTAGTATGCCCACCTTCTTCATAATTGACTATGCAAGGTGTGTTATCTAATACCTCACTGGCTGTAGTGTTTTATTCGTTCCTTTAACGGTCGGGGAGTAGTTGGCTCAAGCGTTGGACTGAGGGTTTGCATGGCACGATATCTCTTAATTCTAATATTTGAAGGTCGGTGTTCTTTCTCGTCCATTTGTAGGTGTTAAGGATGCTATAAAGATCTCTAATTCATGCGCCGTACTACTATTTCTACGTGAAAGAGATGGTATTTTGTTGTCCCGCTTGGCAAAGCATATGAGCAAGAGAGTGACCAAGCTGCAGTATTCTTGCGATAACCACTCATAATCTGGGCCTGAACATGCTTGCTATTCAACGCCCGACTAGTAGACTATTCGTATTTGGTTCGATGGATGCCTTACTCAAGCCGTAGCCCGCACGCCGTATCGACAACCCTATATCAGCTGCCGCCTAGTTTGATGAGCCTCAAATCAGTCAGGCTTTTTGAGACAGACTCGCTGGAAGTCCGAGCCCAATATAAGGCTCAGTGGACCGTAGAATCTCTGTAAACCTCATAGACTGCGATCTGCCATCTTATCTGCCTCGCTATTGAGACATAGAACATGCAAGACCTATCGGTCAAGCGAATCCCTGTAGCACCCTAGCCTTCCGTCTCTAAACATCCCAGCCCTTTGAGAAGCCTCCTAATATAAAAGTAGCGGCTGGGCTGCACATCGTAAGCTGCGGGCAGGCATCTCTAACGGCATATTAAGTCCAAAACCCAGTATTGAGGGCTAAGCGTGTCCAGGTAGCTTACGGATCATCTTCAAAGACGTGTTACAAGCCAAACCAAGAGAGATTAAAACCCAGAGTATATGCATCGGTTGGTTTACCTTGGAGCAGTACAACCCACCAACTGTTAGTATTTACGTATTTGGTCTAACCACTACCTGGGGTAGACTTCGGCCAAGCACGCCAAGCAAATTTAGACCTGCATCCATTTTGTCCAAACGCATTGCATTTTTTTACAGAGACGCAATGACTTCGAGGCCAGAAGATATGGAAGCCAGGCTGAAGCTGGATAGTTGCTTTGATCGCGGCCAAAAGTATCTCAACGTGGCAAATAAAACACTATGGGACAACAAGGTCAAAGCTATTAACAGATCGCTTGACGCTGTCAATCAGGAATTCTCGAAAGAGAGGCTAGTGATCGACAGGATTGAAGCCACACAATCCACAACAATTGAAGACGAGCCCATAGCACACCTACAAGCTTTGCGCAGAGCCATTACGCCCAAACTGGTCCAAGAAGTGCTGGAGGAATACAAAGTCTACGCTGGAGAGACCCAACTGATGGAAGCGGCAGCATTGATATGGTCCTCATATTGCAAAATATTTGCAATTTTGCTCAAGTGCAACCAAGGAAAATCCATAATAAGATTCCTGGATCAAAATATAGATGACTCGAACCTCCCACTACAAAGCGAACTCCGAGATAGGAATTACATTATTTCTTTGAAGAAAGGTCTCTTTACTATAAAAGATTGGGCCGCTCATGACTGGCAGAACTTCTTCCGTTGGCAATGGAGCTTTATGACGCCATTCTTCGCGCGCCCTGATGGGAAAGTCCTCCATTACTGTCTAAAGAGCAAGGATATCTTGCCTATTATTGCCACAGAGGACTACGAAAGAGAAGAAAAGGATCATCGAGAAAACGGCAATGGTTCGGAGACACAGGAACCGCTTCAGATTAAACGGAAGTATGCTGCCTATGGTGGGCATAGTACTGTCTCCAAAATAAAACTGAATCCCTTAAGTTGTGACTTTGGAGAATTCCCAGTAAGAAGCTCAAGATACGCATTACGCCGCTTACTCACAAGATGTAGTTCCAAAACAGAGATGGATGGTACGAATTGAAGCAGTTGACTGGAAAATTTACGCGAGAAGACTTTCTTTCAGAAATATATGTCTGGAAATTATTCAATGGTGAAGGTGATAAGCTCCACACAAGTCCGTTATTGTGTACCTTTGAGAAGTCCGACGGTAACAAGAGGGAATACTTCCTGCTATTCCCTTGGGCGTCCGGTGACCTCAGACAACTTTGGCAGAACAAATCAAGCAGGGACGGTCAACACACATCACATTGGATGGCCGAGCAATGCTGGAGAATTGCGGAGGCTCTTTCAGTCATCCACCAAGACGAGGAAACGGATCCGATAAGAGCTGACGGAGACGGGGAGCGGCTCTACGGACGCCACGGGGACATTAAACCTGGCAATATATTATGGTTTGGCGAACATGTCGAATGCAAGGGCGCAGGCACGTTAGTGCTCGCGGATTTCGGTATTGCAAAAGCCCACAGGTCTATGACGAAGTCACTATCAGACCCGGAGAAAGCAAAAAATTCGCCAACTTACAAATCTCCTGAGTTTGAATCTAATGGTCTCAAGATTGGAAGGAAATCCGACATATGGGGTCTTGCGTGCACCTGGATCGAATTTCTTACGTGGTTTCTCAAGGGCTGGCAAGCTGTGGACATTGATTTTCCGAAGGGCCGAGAAGAAACTGACCCCAAGGATAAAAATATCAGTCGAGATACGTATTTCAGTGTTGTAAACGGAAGTCCAATCATCAAACCTGGAGTCGTCGAATGGATGAATGAGCTACACGAAGACAACAACTGTAGTCCCTTCGTTGACGACTTTCTCACCTTCATCGAGGAGCACATGTTACTGGTAAACCCTGTCAAACGGGCTCCTGCGTGCACGGTTGCGCTGAAAATGAAGGGGTTTTTTGAACGGATCAAGGAGCATAGCAGATACTCTGAGTCTCCATGTTCTTCTACAAATGGCGTATAGCAAGATCACAGATTCGGCCACACTCTCAGGATTGTTAATATCTTGTAGACTTGATAAGTACTCCAACTAGTGGTACCTCAATTACCACGCTTCCGGAATGCGCCAGAGGGAATGGAAGTCATCCGGTCTGGAGGGATCCTTTGCATTTATTAGGTTCAAAACACCATCCATTTGATACGACAAAACAACTGGTACCAAAGACGGCAAGCTCTGGCAAGAATGCTCACGACAACTTGAATAAAGAGTTACAGCGTGTGAAGGAAGTTTCTCGGGAAGGGAGGGAGGTAGGGAAAGAAGGGGTTTCAAAAAGAAAACCACGGAGTTTGAGCGTTGCAATAGTCAATAGTATTGTAAGATCTTACAATGGCGCCGAGGTATTGAGTGGGGAGGCGATCTTGAAGCAAACACATTTTGAGCATGAGATCGTTGGGATTGAATATGCTGGTCAGTTCCGCTCAAGATAACGATGACACATTTATTGATTTAAAGCTAGTTTAAATCGCTAGGTTGACAGTGGAGTTTTTAAGACTCATATGTTCAATAATGCGTAGTCATATTCTTAACGAGCAAAGTTTGTCACACCAGTTATGCGTAGACTTGGAATGGAAAGCAATTAATCTTTACATTTGTCTCCAGCCCTGTCTCCCACTGCATCAATGGCTACGGATTATAATGGTGATACATGTCCCTTTCCAATTCTTCCATCTCTTCCTGGGGCGCTTTAGAAGATTTGATTGAGGGACTAAATAGGGAAACCTTCTTACATCAGTTAGACATCGGTCTGCAGAGAGTATGAATCGATCGGATCGAGTCTGCTAGATTATCAGCACAGCCTTTCCAGGAGCCCAGCGTCGGTTTTACTTGCCCGTAATTTGTATTTTCCAGGGCCGTAAATCTTGTTAAGTCCTTCTTGGAGTGTTGCCATGTCGTTGTATTTCATATGTAAGACTTGCTCTGTTTGTGGTCGAGGCAGTACGGTTGATGCCTGAGCAGCTGACCTCATAGTTTCCGACGTTTGAGTAGGCATCGCAAGGAAGATTTGAGATTAAAAAGTAGTTCATCTAATTCTTCCTATATACAAATTTATGTCTTCACCTCAGAAATCATTAGAGACACTCGTTAACTCCAGTACGAAATGTCTGGCCTCTCGCCCAACCAGCGTGGCTTGCATATCACCCTTGAGGTTATACATCAGTGTGCCCACCATATTTTTCGCCTCATTCGAGCGTCCAACGACTGCGGGTGCCACACACCGAGTAACCTTTGGTGTATGCTGGCAGTAGAGCCTTATGCATCTCTGCCCAATTTCGAATATCTTTAGGCGAATCATTCAGGTAAGTTTGCCAACAAGGCTCTTGTCTGACGAGGCCTCCACAAAATAATTGTGATTTGTCCATTGTATTTGAAAAGGGTGTGCACCATGGGAAGTAAGATGCGCTTATCTGGCTTCCCGAACGTGTCCACCCAAGATTAGGTCATGAGACCAATACTTCCGGGTACGTACCTGTTTGTTTACAGACTTATGCCCAATGGATTGGCCGATACTTGACCCTGAGCTGCCAGAGTCGACTTTTGGGTATTTCAGATATGGACAAGGACAATGTACAATTCTGCGGAAGTTTGTGACAGACGAGGTATCATGGGATGAATTAATTTACACTACAATGACGCAGAGCAGCTCATACTATGTAGAGGATCCAGTCTTGGAACTTGCGCACTGAAACGGATTGGGACTCATGGCTTCGAGAGGCAAGTCTTCGAGAATTCAGACTGCCATTCGACTCTTCATTAAGTTAATTCAGGATCAAACCCTTTGTGAAGGAAGATTAACAGGGGGTGTTTGTGTATTGTCAGTTATAAAATCTCCGTGGCCGATTGTAGAGAAATACTTATTTGTAAAGTTAGACTCTGCTCTCGTGCACCAGTTGCCAACGGGCAACCCTTACCAGTATATCATCTACCTTTCTCAAAGAGACTATTCAAGACGATTGCACTGAAATTCCAAGTTCACCGATTAATCACTCGTACTATTGGCCGTGGCGTAGCCCACTTCTCCAGGACATACAATGATTGCAATAATAGAATTGGTTTGTCTCTTATTTACCTAGAGCTTGTGTTCGATCTAATACCTGATATGTTAAACAGTATACACTTCTAGAATGTCTCAATCATGGCAAGATGATCTTGCGCTATCTGCAACCTATCTCTATGAAACTGGTCTCACTGTCGCGATCATATTCGGCTGCAACGACAAACAGACAAAGGATATTATAAATCGCATCGAGAATTCCGGAGACGCTATTCGTTATCCATTACTCGTAGCTGGCATATTCGCTGAGATTGAACGAAAACGCCTCATCGCTCATGTTGAGAGACTTGTCGACAGATTTTATCTACGCACCGAAGCACTTGGCAATGAAACACGAAGCTGGAGGCAAATAATGAATTGCGAAGGCGAGAAGACAAGTGATCTTTTGCAGCTCTATAATGACAGTAGAACCTTAGCAAGTGGACTTGGTGCTGTGAAAGCCCAGTTGTTGAACTCGATTGCTTTAGAGACAAAACGAGATAATGCACAAATGAGGTCTATAGCAACCTTAACAATGGTTTATTTACCATTGACCTCTGTCGCGGTAAGGTACTATTCAAAGAATTTGATGACATACTAATGAAATCAAGTCAGTATTCTCCATGGGAGTGTTCAACTGGAATGCTGAAGAGGGACAAAGCGTTATCACTGTTTACTTTTGGGTATTTTTGGGTATTGCTGGTGGCTTGACATTGGCAACCGTTGCTATATGGTTATTTGTCACCTTGCCTAAATACAAGTTTAAGGGCAGACGTGAAAGAGAAGTCTTAAAACTTGCATAATGTATTACTTCCCGGTTTTTTCGAGTAGTTGTCAAGATTCCTGGCTACTCAAATTCGATAATACAAGACACTATCTATCAAGACTCTGAACAAGAACCTTTAGTCTCTAAAATACCCCGCTTGTCCAGCTCAATGAAATGTTTCTGATGTCGTAAGTATCGTACGTTCCAATATGGCCTTCTGTCACGTTCTCGAGCTTGTCTGAGCCCATTTGGCACTTCAGCCTATTTGATGGAGCACTGCAAGCGTTTTCTTCTGTCCTGAGATACTTTCTAGCGGGTGGTAGCATCAACGACCAAATGTATTTATTAAGAGATATTTCTCAAGGACGACGGAAGAGGTAGCTTCGGCAAGCCCAGTCCACGTGTAATGCCAGCGTGGAAAGGTGATCTCCCAGGCTTGGCCATGAGGGATCTAGCAGCATTTGATAAGGTGGGAAGATGAGGAACTTTGGAGAGTGCAACCGAGTAGGCTTGACGTATGGAAGGACTTTCAATGCATTTCGCTGCAGTCTTCAGCGTCTTGCCATGTAAGTCTGGATATTAATATTCCATCTCTCGCCCACCGAGATACGTGAGGATTGAAGGTGACTCGCAAGCAAGAGTTTGATGTTGAAAAGATCAGCTTAGTGTGAAGATTAGCTCTCACCTTAACTATCTTCGAAAGATATTGGGCTTCAAGCCTCCGGTTGCATCTCAATGTTTGTCGTCGGAACCATCGTCATTCAGTATTTACAAGTCAGTGACATTATGAGAATTTAGGAAAGGATCCGAGGAAATGGGAAACGCTGATATATCGCTGCACGGCTTTGACAGATAATTTGGGAAGGAGATTAAGACTCGAGGACAATATTTTCGATCCGGCTTTTATTTATGCTAAACAAAGAGTAAGCTACTTGTTTCATCAGGTTCAAACCCGAATCTACCAAAAACCGAAAAATTCAAGACTCGTCGAACAGCGCGAGATTCTCTTCTGTAATAGCAGCTAACACCTCCTGCTTCCCACCTGGATTAATAGCTCGCTCCTCCGTCATAAGAGGAAATACTTTTTGCTGAATAAACTTGCACATGGCCCTCACTTCGCCGACTGCAAGATCTCCACCCTGCCGATCCACGACCAAGAGACTCCCAATATTCGGGTCGTGATACCAGGGTCGGACACCCTCCCACTTTCCATTTTCTACTGACGTTTGAAGGAGGAGCAGCCGTGCCAAAGGGTTCTCGAGACCGCTTTGCACATCGTTAGTACCTCTCTGAGCCTGCCCAACGTATGCCTTAGCAACCCAACTCTGGTCAAGGAGGTCGGGGATGTCAAAGGGGTCGTCACCCTCGAGATTAAATAAGGGATGCGTCTTAGGAACAGCGACAGGAACCAGGTCAGGTTCGCCACGAGCCTGATCGCCTATACAGTTGACTCGAACGCCCAATACTTTCCCAGATCTTTCGGCCAAGATACGCAATAGCGTCACGGTATCCAGTCAAGGTGATGTCCATAATAAGGCGAGGATCCCACGTGCTCCCAGCCTTCATAACAGCAACGAGCGGCCCTTTCCAAATGAATTCTCCCCATGTATCTCCAACCAGAGTGGGCATTGTCCCGTGAAGTGATTCGTTGTCGACAAGGTTTGGAACATCGGCATCGAGATACCAGATGTTGAGAGTGTCTTGATTAGTTTTCCGTCCACGAAGGCTGTTCCCACGAACACAGAGTAGATTACGGCCAATATGCCATTCATGGCCAGGGATGCGGAGAAGCTCATCGAGCTCAGGGTTGAAATACCCGTGCTTGATGTCGTCTTCCTTGGTATCTACCCAGACGAGGCGAGCGTGTTCTCATAGGGAAGTAAAGCGCAAGGTGGTGCTTAGGCGAAGGTCGAGTAGAAAAATTTGACTTGGAGTGGTCTCTGAATTTGCGACACAAAAGCTTGTGGGTTCGCCAGTCTGCTTGTTGACATTCCATGGAGCAGTACGCAGCTGAGCGGCACACCGTACAGAGCCGCGCATTAGACACTCCACAGATTGTACATAGTGAAGACGCGTCCATGTTTAGATACGCAATTTGTATCAAATAAGAATAGGAATGTCTGATGATTTTTATTGAATTATACATGGTTATCGGTGGCTGGGAATAGGGGGGATGACTAAGCTGTTGTGTAGACTAAGCAAGGTTGGGAAATAGATGGAGTTTGGTTGGAGAGTGTTTGAATGGGGCACCGTAGCTAGTTACATATGGAGGAAAACTTTATCAATCACGAAGCAAGAGTATATTCTCCCAGCCCAGCAGCAAAATAATTACATGAATACCTGGAGAGCTACATCTGTGGTAGTCCCATAGCCTCGTTGACCTCCTCCTCTGCAAGCACAAGTTTCTCTAACGCCTTGTTCAAAGCCTTTTGGGGCGTCAATCTCTCCCTGAGCTCAATCATGCTCTCAAAGGCCTCAAGTTCTTGTGCTAGTCGAGTTTGATCAGGAATTGATTGGCCCTGAAGGGCAGTGATCTGCTTCTCGAGCAAGTCATTGGTCTCTCTTGCTTCCTTGAGCTTCTTCTCATTCTCTGCGATCTCTTCTTCCAATTCTGGGCATCGCTTCTTGTCCTCTAAGCCCTGCAGAGAAGCTGATAGCTTTTCTCTAGCCTTTTCAGCATTCTTCTCGATAGTCTCGACGTCGATTGAGCTCAAGATTAAGAGCTTATCTTTATCTGTCATACTCCATGCTTTGTCGGCTGATTTCCCTGCGATCTCAGTATTCGTACCTCCCAGCCAGCTGTACGACTGGCATAGCCGACTGAAGAAAAGTTCGAGAATGGTCGCGGCGAAGCCAGATCTGACATGACATATTGGCTGATAAATCCAGCGGTATTTCCCCTTGAAATGTTTGACAGCGATCGCTCCAATAAGTGCCATAGCGTAGGCGCTACTGCAGTTGGTGATATGAGTGGTCTTTCGCAATTCCGGGGCATACGGGTAGCTGGTCCCTTGAATAGCTGTTGGAGGATATCCCCGAAACCGACATTCGGACTTGCAATTTGCTTTCGAAATATCATCGGGCGCTTTCTCGTCATGGGAATGACTTCATTGTACCAGTCATTTCTTCTTTTCTAACGTATATTCTGATCTTGTGAAGACGTGCGCAAGTAGCGCCGAAGTCTTTCATCATTCCAATCTTCTTCCCAGCCATTGAGTTTCAAGATATCATCCTCCAAGTTATTTATCTCATTGATGTACTTTTGTTGTCGGCCATATTTTGGATGATTATCTGGGATGTCGCTGGCATAAAATTTGAATCAAGATGCTGGCGCCATCGTCTAAAAGTGGCTCCACACCCGAAGCAGACAAGTCCCGCGCTAGAAAGGTGGCTCCACACCCGAAGTAGACAAGTCCTTCGCCAAAAGGTGGCTCCACACCCGAAGTGGACAAGTGTCTCGTTAAAAGGTGGCTCCACACCCGAAGCAGACAGGTGTCTCGCTTAAAAGTGGCTCCACACCTAAACAGGCAAAGAACGCGCCAAAAAGATTGCTCCACACAGAAACTCCGCACACATGTTGTGGGGGAGGGGCGATGGGTTGTAATACCGCATCATCCAGCAACCAAAGAGCGTAAATGATATGAGCTTTGTCCTCGAGATCTGTCAACTGAATCAATCTTGGCTCCATATCCTCCACGCCGTATCTTGGCTGCTCGGGATTATGTTTATGGAATTTTTTTAATAAGCTGCAATGATCCAAGGATATCCTCGGGGGGCCATGCAAAACCAGCGCTGGAACACCCAATGTTCTACATGCAAGTCAAAGAAAATTGGGCCATTGAATTGCAAGCAAAGATCGTGTAAGAGCTGCAGGCCATCGAATGGTGAGCCTCGATTGTGTATTTGGGCACTGGGAAATGATATCGTTTTTGCAAGTCTGGGTTGTGATAGATTTTTGTAGTATGTTGGGTGACAGGGCACTTCCCTGGGGGAAGTGCCACCCACTACCTTAGTCAGCAGCAGCACTAGCTAGACCTATTAGGCTGCGCTCCTCGTAGAATATACAATTCAGCAGAGCGGGGATTGATGATTGAGGTTATGCATAGGGAGCATTTACTTCTTGATACCGCTCGCTATGATTCCGTGCATCTTCTGATCCTCCAATCCAATTCTCGGCAGCCCTTAGTATCAAGTTTGTGATCCTAAGAGATTAAGCATCACGTGGGTGAAAGGGCGGCCAAAATTGTAGTTGTGGCCTAGATTATTAGGTATTTTCTTTTCTGTTAGGTGACGTGGCAATTCTTCAAAGACAGATACCTAGGCTCTAGAGAAGAGATCTCTATTCAACTTTCGAACTATTACGAGAAGTAGCAAAAGATATGGCCGAATGCGACTCCGCTTCCCTGATCCAATATTCGCCCTTGAAGGCTGACGAGCTTCGACTGGTAGCCCTGCAACCTGGTGAAGACGATGATATTATCGAATGCAAGATCGAACACTTAACATTCGAAGCAAGTAGGGAAGAGCGCCAGTACAAAGCTCTGTCTTATATGTGGGGCTCCCCAAACGAAGCACGCTCTATATCAATCGATAGCAGAACCTGCTACATCCGACAGAACCTATGGTGGGCTTTGTATTTCCTGAGATCGAAAGAAGAGGTTATAGTGCTATGGATCGACGCACTGTGCATCAACCAGGCAAACATCGAAGAGCGCAACTATCAAGTTAGGCAGATGGATCGGATATATAAAGATGCGAAGAAAGTGGTAATTTGGGTTGGGTGTGAAAGTCCGAATGACGCCAAAGCTTTGCCTTATATATGGGAGATATATGACAAAGGAGACATACCGACGAGGTTCTATAGCCCACACAGTTGTATAAATTGGGGCATATCGAACATTGGGTGGTATAAGCAACATCTACATAGGTGGGAAGAGATTTCGAAGTTTTGTGCGCGACCATATTGGACACGGCAGTGGATCATACAAGAGGTTATGCTTGCTACTAATGCCTCCGTGCAGTGTGGGGAGCATAGTATGGACTGGCGATTCTTCCGCGATGTGACTTATCCAGTCCCTTTGATCGAAGACGATGAGGAACAGCGCGATATCCGACAACAGATCGGATCTAGCGGGCTCCGCAAAGTCATCATAGGGAAAGCGAAAGCTGGGTCTCAGCAAGGGTCTTCTCCACTTCTGGACCTCGTTGTGGCTCACCGTGATGCCAAATGTTTGGAAAGACGGGATAAGGTCTTCGGCGTGCACAGCATGTCTCAACTCTGCTGCAAAGAGGCCGTTCCCGTCGACTACTCTAAGCCAGAGTATCTTTTGTTCGTTGAGACGATCGAACATCATTTTTACAAACACGACCAATCGAACAGACTTCTCAACAGCCGACGCGCCTTGCAGCTATTCTTCAAGGACCAAAGCGATAGCGATGTAGAGACTACTACAGAACTCATCATCAAGGCACTCCCATACAACACTAAGTTCTTCAAATTTCCCGGACAAATCAACGACCTTGTATCCTACTGCACCCCGAGTTTGAATTCTATACCTCCTCGTTACGAGAAGATCATCTTGGATGAGGAAGGCGACTGGTCTCCATCCAGTGCTCTCGCGCGGGAAATCAATAAATGGTACGAAAGTCAACAGGCAGGTGGTGACCAGTTGGAGACAGCATTGAGCGACTTCGAGAATGTGCAAACACTCGATTGGAGAGTTTCTTTTCGTTATCCCGAAGGGCAAATGGAGGGGCTCAAAAGCGGCTCGATGCCGCTCAGAGACAGAGCAGACGAAAAGGATGCCCCAGAAAAAGGTACAAGCCACGTTCGAGAAATTGTCGTCCAGATGATTCGTGACGCTGAGAGGGTGGCAAAGAGTTCTTCTCTCAATGCTGACTGCAAATTGTTCTTCACTCGAAACGGCAGGATTGGTTTTGGCCCATCCACAATGAAAAGCGGAGACCTCCTCTCTCATCTCAACGGTTCTGGAATGGATGTTATTATCCGCCTTTCATCAGATGAAGAAAAGCTTGTAACCGTGGGAAATGCAGTGCCATATTTTGCTCGAGGGATCCCAGAGCAAGAAGATACAGCGCTTGGTCGTCCAGAAGTATCGTTTCATTTAGACTTCACAACCTTCGTACTTATTAGCCTACCAGAAAATGCAGCTCGGTATGTTCCATTATCAGGTGCTTATACATTAATCTAACTCTTTCTTAGAATTGCTAGAAAACTGTTTTCGGGTGGAGAAGGGCAGGGCGTCCCGTTTTTTTGGGGAAGCGACCGTTGGATATGGAGAGGGCCTTACTCCGGCTGGAATGAGCTCATGAAATTATAGATTATAGCTTTGAGATGTGGTGCAACTCTCAAATTAGTTTTCTTGCAAATAAATTCAAATGCAGTGAATACAATAATGTTTGTTACAGATCAGTCGTGGGGTTTGGCTTATTTGCCTTTAGATTGGAAGGAGATCAGGCCGAAGGATGCTCTACGAGATTTGCCTTGACATTGAACGACCTCAAATTAACAAGGCTTTTGAGTTGAAGTAATTTCAAATCACTCAATTAGTCTGCATAAAAGCTTTGCTTGAATCTGCTATTTACAACCCACCTTGTTTCTGCACTATGTCTCTGCACCCTGTCTTTGCCCCTTTGCGAGAAGTACCAAAGGTTACCACATGCACCAATAATCAAAGCAGCGAATGTCGATTAATGGCAGTGAAGCTCAAGCTCGATGCATGAAACAAAAGACTGTAATTCTAGGTAACTCGATCACCTCGAGCCAGGTCGGTACCAGCCTTCAACGCACGTGCCTTCAAGCCTTCTCTCAATGTCACCTGTGCCGATTCCCTTCGCAATCGCTCCGTTCAGTAGTTCTACCAAAATCCTACGGGGACGGAGAATAGACATCGTCACGACTACAGCAGTAGCACAACTATCATGCATTCCATGCGACCGTTGCTTCCTCAAGCACATCTTCTGCAAGAACTTTCAGCCCTTTTCTTGTCGCGCCACCGAATCGGAAGTAATATCTGGGGACATCTAGAGAGGTGGTTTGATGAAACCAAAAGCGGCTATCAAGTCTCTCACAGAACATGGGATCTTTTTCTCTATAGGAAAATGCAAAGGCTCGTCGAGCTTAAGGACTTGGACAGAGAAAGCGCATCATTTATCAACATACCTTGACCAGAGATGGGAGGAACGACAATAACAGCTGGTTGTTTAACCTGAATCCTCACTTGCACGAAATCTGTTTCTGTTCGGAAAGGTGAGCAGGGCTGCTTTATCGGCAATGCTGGGTGAGCTGAGGTGAGTAAGGGTGAGGCGAGGGTGGGAAGCGGGTGAGCAGTGGTGAGCAACAGCGGAAAGCGGCAGAGTCAGCACAAGCATGTGAGATGCTATTTTAGTACCCAAGGGGGCTCGACTTGGGTCCCTAAGGCCCGGTTACACTTTCCTAACCACCAGGCCAGCGGTATCCGGCCCCAAATACCGGGCGGTGTGGGATTCTGCCCACGCGAGATTGCATTGGGGGCTAGAACAGGGGTCCCAAATACCGCTCCCCAAATACCGCTGGACAGGTGAGACCTCATTTCCCCCCTTCCCGTCGCCATTGAGCCCTGAAAAGCTGGCAATCCCTTCGCGGACAGCCTTTGCAGCTTTATAGCAAGTTTTATAGTGATGTGAGCATTACTACGTGAGCAATTCCTTACTCTAAGTTAGCCCAAGTCGTCGTCCCCGTTTTCTTAGGGTTGCGGGCTTAGTTATCCAAAGACCCAAATATTTATTTGGTTTTCAGCCACACCGCACAGCCACAGCCGTAGTCATGGTGGACTGGCTGGTCTACCACTTAGCTTATAAAGTCCTCGTTTATAGAGTTCACGGCTTTGCAATATCGAAGCTATCTAGCCATTTATCTAAATAGTATTTTGACATCGACTGCAAATCCCGGAATGCGATCGTCGCCGAGCATTCTGGACTAGAGCTTTATCGTTCGTCCAATACTAACTTCCGCCATGGGCCAACGAATCCGATTCCTGCTATTAATAGCCTTGCTATCCATAAGGGTCTCGCTTGCTAGGACTACCAGGAATATTAGTTTTTATTAACAAATTGGAAAATGCTTAAGGTGCATTGCAAGGACGGGCATTAATAGGAGCTAAGCAAGACCGACCTAACGCACTGGTCTGAAGTTAAGCTGCAGACCTTCTTCACTATTCCTGGAAATGCTGTCTATTATTTCTGCGTGATAGCCCCTGATACCGAAGCTTAGGGAGCAGCCGTGGTGGACAGAAGAGGCCGGTCTTAATGCCAATTGATCGACGATATCAAAGAGCAGTGGGCATACGAAAAGGAGCAGCAGGAGGAGCTGCAAAAGGTTCTGGCGGAAGGGCTAGATAAGCACGAGATAACCAACTGGCTAAAAAAAGCAGGGTGGCGGGCGCATTTCAAAGAGAGAGATCTTGCCGAGGTCTATACTTGCAGTCGTATACCTAGGCGGGAAGATGACGAGCTGCGGAGAATAGCTGTTGCTTTAGACCGGTTATTTTTTAGCCGCTACATTGGTGGCTTGAAGAGTATGCTCCTTATAACTCGGCTGCTCCTGGCTAGCCCTCACCACTAGGACGCCCACAGCCGGCCATTTGGGCCATTGTAGGAGAAGACGAGCATGGATCGGAATTTGACTTACTGGAAACGGTTCCTCTGCTATTGCTTAAATGTCCTGCAGCTAGATGAGGCGAAGTTGCTAAAGAAGCACGGGTTTAGTTTTACTAACGTGCAAAGAAAAAGCCTCGAGCAATTGTAGGGGCATTTGCAAAACGAGGATTAGTTGGAAAAGGCTTTGGAAGAGGAGCTGCTTTAGGTGTCAGCTAGTTTTTGGATGCAAAGGCTCGATAGGGATTTTTTCACCAGCCTACTTTAGTATTTCATTAATATTTTAGGGATTAACGGGAAGTTTGGGCAGTTTAAACTAGTACACTTGTTTACGTACGTGCTAGCGGGGCTAGTATACGTGGGGAGAGCACTATTAGCGGAGTGGGCCATTTTAACCAAGGAGAGAGTAGGGATGGAGGATTTGGAGGAGCGGTTTATTTAGATGCGAAATACTTGGCTATGCAAGGCAATGTACTCTCCCATAGGCTACGTGTTTAATTTGCTGCTTTACGGCCGGAGGATTGCCTAGGAAACTAGCAGCCGACTTATAGTGTCGTGGAGCAAGTAGGGCGAGCTGATGTACTTTATGGGAAAGCTAATACTAATGGATAACATTCGGGGCATAGTAGTGGATATGACGGCGGATGCAAAGGATTTGCTTTAAGGTTTTTTAATGTTTAAGAAGAGCGAAGATATCCGGTTTACTATTTTATTAGCTAAAATTAAAAACGACTTGACTTAAATATAGCGAAGGAAGTCTTTTATTTATAGCAATGGCTTTGCTAGGAAAAAGATGAAAATGCTAGAAGACCTTATTAATAAATAGCGAAAGCGGGAGTTTTTAAATAAGAATAGTTAATGGAAATAAGCTAGTATTCGGAAATATTTAAAGCTGGTAAAAAAGTTTAAAAAGCTTCTTTTGCTACTAGTACATTTTACCAAGAGCTAGCCTAGCCGAGGGGAAAAGATTATTGGCTTACGTCTC
Organism: Mollisiaceae sp. DMI_Dod_QoI; assembly: GCA_009613015.1. Lineage (NCBI taxonomy): Eukaryota > Fungi > Ascomycota > Leotiomycetes > Helotiales > Mollisiaceae > Mollisiaceae sp. DMI_Dod_QoI. The sequence goes on from VXCB01000106.1 coordinate 137,550, forward strand.
GTTAATAGCATTAATTGGAACCGAAATGTTTTTGTTATTAATGGAGAGATAGTGCTAGTTACTTAATACTATAAATCCTTGGCCTATTTTAATTCCCCCAAGGTTATCCCCCACTTTTTGCCCGAGCGGCCTAGGCGGCTAATAGCGATGTATATAGTGTACATCCGGCCATTAATCGATCGTTGGGAGGTAGATTGCTAGGCATTATATAATAAAATGAACTTATTAAATAATTTCATTTGGCATGGTAAGACTGGGCCATGGGACAGCAGCCAGATGTTTAAAGCTGTGGCCAGATGGACCTACCATTATATGGGTCGACGAATCACACTTTAGAACTGGCGGCATATTGCAATTGCCATTAGCAAGAAGCATGCTCGCTTGCGAGGTGCTATTAAAGCCGACTTTGAGGATGCTAGTGATAGTAACGATAAAGAGTAGTACGAGATTTCGAACGATTTAACAGCTAGCCACATGGGTTAAATAGCAGCCAATTACGATGTGATTATTAATATACTTAAGCGTTTAATAGTCGATTCCCTTAAGATCTTTAAGCAGGTTAGCTATCGGTAGCATAAGTTCCTCGAGCTTGTTAAGCAGCCGTTATCATAGCCAGCGCTAAAGAGAAAGGGTGCAGCGAACGTAACAAAGCTAATACCTTTAAAGCAACTTAAGGTGATGCATTTTGAAAAGCTAAGCGCAGAGGCCAAAAAGGACTAGCTCATTTTATAAGCTCTACGGACAGTTCTGCAGGATGACCATGCTTAGTTTCGAATCGCATAGTAGGAAAAGGCTATTCGGTTAGCGGCTGCAAAGGAGACTCCACTCGTTATTATCCTGCCAACTGGTGGAGGGAAGAGCTTGATCTTCATAGTGCCGGCTATGCTATTCGAGTTTGGGGTGACGATTGTCGTTGCACCGTATGCTAAGCTGAAGAAGTAGTTGGTTACCTACTGTATTAACGCTGGCTTGGACTGCAAGCATTGGCCTGAAGCGCGCGATTCCTGGCCACGTGTAGTACTAGTGTTAGCGAAGGCAGCTTCAAGTAATGACTTCTTGTAGTGGGCTGCAGATTTGCGTGTTCGAGAGGAGCTAGATCAAGTGGTTATCGACAAATGTTATCTCACATTTACTACTACTAACGAGTACCGAAGGAAGCTTAGGGGTTTGATGCTTCTATGCAACTTAGGCTGCTTATTCGTGTTCTTAACTAGGACTTTGCCGCCACTTTACCAGCGGGAGTTCGAGGAGGCGATGCAGCTGCAAAATCCCCTCTACATCCGCGCGTTTAGCCATCGCGTTAACGTTTAGTATTCGGTGCTCCGGGTCCGCAATAAGCGGGGCCTAATAAAGGCCAAAAAGCTGGTCGATGCTCGGCTTAGGAGTCTGGCGCTTGGGGAGAAGGGCATGATTTACTACACGAGCCATGCTAGATGCAAGGCACTAGCTCGGCAGCTGGGATGCCACTACTACCATGGGAATCCCAAGGATAACGATGCTCACTTTTTTGCTTAGCGAGAAGTCGGTTTCCAAGCTTGGCTCCGGGGTGAAAGCCTGTACATGGTGGCTACGGCTGCTCTTAGGACGGGGATCGACGTGCCAGGCATCACACATATCGTTCACTTGGAAGCTTCGCATAGTATTATCGACTATGCTCAAGAAGCTGGGCGTGCCGAAAAGGCTGGGGAGCGTGTCACGGCTGTGATCATTGTCGAGGACAAAAATTGGCCGGTAGAAGACCCAAAGAAGGACAGTTGCTTTAAGCTGAAAACGCGAGAAGTAAATAACTTAATCCGGGCGACGGGTTATCGGCGTAGTATTCTCGGCCGATGCTTAAATAACAACTTGCGGGATTGCAAAGGGATCGATATCGTTTTGTATAACAACTACTAGCGAGAGGAATTACTTTGGAAAAGTAAGCTCTCTTTCCAAGGCTTGCTTATATTTTAGGCGTATAGACAAAAGGTTGCTCGTGGGCTGGAACGGATAAAAGCCGCGCTCGAGAAAGTCGAGGAGTTAGGGCAATGGGAATGCTAGATCTGCTAGATGTTTAAGGGGCCGAGCAAAGGCTTCTAGCATACGTGGATAGAATGCTTTAAAATCGAGAAGTGTTTGTCCTTCCAAGGCTATATAGAATTTTAGCGAGGAATTAACTATCGGCAGAATCGCTAAGCGCAGTTCTTAAGCTGCTTCTACTGCCACGTCTTGCAAGAGCTTTGTTCGAACGGCTACAAGACCAAAGGGGCTACTTGCCGGTGGAAGCATATGATGATGCTAGTGGCGTTAGCTGTTTGCATAAACGAAAGGGTTAGGGTTAGGGTTAGGGTTAGGGTTAGGGTTAGGATTAGGGTTAGGGTTAGGGTTAGGGTTAGGGTTAGGGTTAGGGTTAGGGTTAGGGTTAGGGTTAGG
>VXCB01000107.1:0-138543 GCA_009613015.1 Mollisiaceae sp. DMI_Dod_QoI
ATCTCCGATATAGAAGTGGAGGTCGAAAGTAGAGGGTTGTACCGTGAAAATTTTTCGCTAGGTATCGCAACGAGAATTGGTATCGCAACGGCGTCGTCGGGTAAAGCGATCGTCGAAGGGACTCAATTTTAGCTCTGGGATACTATTGCAATCCAATCTGCAAGCAGACCAAGTGTGACGGATCGTTCTTCTGAACTAGCCAATCGGGTTCTGGGTTGACGACTTACTTCTTGTACAAAGACATAAGTCGCTAGATAAGGGTCGATATGTCACTCAAATGTATTCTGAACAAGTAGTCACCAGTAATAGGGTTCTATTACTATCTTGAGTTGAGCACAAGGCTCCTATCTACTTGGGCGGCATGCCTTGCCTATATAATCCCTTGTGCAGACGGGACCCCAAGGACCCCGTGGGACCCTTAGGACCTCCCAGGACCCCCAGGACCTTTTCTGAAGGGTCCTCGGGTCCCGCACGTGACCTAAGGTCTCCTTCCAGGTCCTCGCCTGTTGAGCCTATGGTCCACTGGTAACACGTGAGTCGTGACACCAAGCTCTCAAAGGAGCTACAGGTTCGTAGGGGAAAACCGAATGAATAATACTCTTGTATTATTCAAGATTTGAGATAAACCTTAATTATTACTCTAATTATAGGCAAATAATATATAATAAAGTAATATACAAATATAAAATACCAAAAATACGTTGTTAGCATGTATACCTTGAAAATTATTGCAAGAATACACAATTGATCATTTTACAATATGTTATATAGTAGGTAATAATGATTGCTACTTACTGCTCAAATTATGCAGAATGGCTCTATACAAGAGAACTTCCTAGGGATCTCAGGTAAAGCTTTGGCGTATTAAATGTTTCTTCTGTTATCTTGACTCCTCTCATTTAATAACGGACGTAAGGATGAAAAATGCCATCCCCCAAAGAGTAATAGCGACTTGCGTAAATCTTGTCATAAATCTATGTTACGAATTTCGCTTCACTTCTCTTAAGCGAGCTCGACAGGGGGGTGGGGTGGGGGGTTACTCGCGATACCGAACATATAGGTGTGACACGCCGCCCGAAACTTCAGTTCACGTCTCCATTATAAGTTAACTACAGATAATGGCTTTTCTCAAACATCATGATCTTGGTTTCTGCGCAAATTTTAGAGCATTCCAACCTCCTGGCTGCCGTTACCTAAAGCGCCATCGGTATCGAAATTCCTTAGCGTGAAGCTTTTTTGCAACCCAAATATAGAGAAGCAGTCTAGTGATAAGGCCATGATAGCTCCAGTTCTATTTCGAGGATCACGGCTCTAGATAGCAGAGTCCATATCAGCTTGTTGTTCAAGAATCGTCTCGTGATTGTTAGGAGTCACGTGACACTTAACGATTCATTGTTTAAACGCCTGCTCCGACGTTCAGGCCGCGACTGATTAGGCAGCTGAGAGGTTCTCATGATCATCGACATCCCTCTATCATTATTTTATCATCGTTTCTCAACATCCTTTTCAGTCACGCCTGCAGCACAGCAGCCCTTCTCGTGCTTCAAATGACCCCAATAGGCAGCTTGCGATAAGGCTTTTAGGCAAAATTGGGGATTTCTGGGACATGGCTCCCTTGCAAGGCTTTTCGCAATATGGGAAACATACACCCCAGTCGAGCCTCAAGTCCTAGCCAATGAAAGCGATATGAAGTACATTGCCATCGGCCAATACCCAATCTAGGTGCGTATGCAAACAACCAGTTACATGGGATGGTCGTGGGGACGTTACTACCATGTCTTCCACTCCATATTTTAAAACAAATTCAAACTGTCGTTTTCATGAGGAACAGACAAGAATCTCAATAGTAGAGGCATTCAATGGCTACTTTACGACGTCTCAGAGGCGCACTCACTAAGGGCGAAGAGGAGATAGTGGACTCAGCACTGACAAACGATGGGCCTGCAGACGAAAAACCGGCTGTGAATGAGGACGTTGCCCCAGTCTATCTCGATGATGATGGCGAAGAGCACTACAAGCTCCCACCTGAGACAGCAGAAGACTTTGTCACTGAGGTCATTCATGCTCGCGATGATCCTACCCTCAATCCGTGGACTTTCAGAGTCTTGTTTCTAGGCAAGCATAGAGACTAAATCTCGATGATCGGATACTAACGTCTCTCAGGTACTGGCCTAGCTTCGTTCGCAGCCATTCTTGCGACAATATACTATTTCAAGCCTCAGACAGTAGTAGTGTCGACAGTCTTCTTAGCTGTAATTAGCTATGTTCTCGGCGAAGCGATGGCTACATTCATACCCAGGAAGACCTGGCTTGGGCGATTTCTCAATCCCCATCCCGTAAGTGTGAAGTCACATCATTGTTAACAGATCACCACTAACATTTATTCAGTTTAATAGCAAGGAACACGCTGCTATCATCATCATGGGATCAGCTGCGGCAAATGCACCGGCAGCTATCGAACTTCTCTCTGTCCAAAAGCTGTACTACAATGAAGAACCAAGTGCTGCTGTTGGGATATTCCTGGTTTTTGCCTCGCAATGCCTGGGCTATGGAATTGCTGGACTCCTCCGGCGCACCTTAGTCTACCCAACGAAGATGCTGTTCCCGAATAATCTACCAATGGTCTCACTCATTGAGGCATTGCACGGCGAGAAGAGCCAGGTCAGGAAGAAGCTCCGTGTATTCTACATCGGCTTTCTGGTACTATTCTTCTACGAGATCATTCCGGAGTTCATCATGCCTGTGCTTGTTGGGATCTCGTTCTTCTGTCTCGCAAAGAGAGACAGTCTATTATTCACTAACCTCTTTGGGGGCTCTAATGGTAATGAAGGTCTTGGTATCATGGGTCTTTCATTTGATTGGCAATACATCGCTAACCCGAGTCCACTCTGGTATCCTCTTCAGACTCTGTTCAACAGTTTTGTGGGATATGTCCTCTGCGTTGGAGTGTTCACAGGTGTATATTACGGCAATATCTGGCGTGCCCAGGATTTCCCGTTTCTCAGTCAACTGCTCTTCACCGGCGAATCCAACGGCACCAATTTCGTCACATACAATCAAACCGCCATCCTCAACTCGAACGGGGAAGTTGATCCAGTTCTCCTTGCTCAACAAGGCCTTCCTTACTTTGCTGTCACCTTTGCGCTCTATATACTGGCTACCAACCTGTCAATCACGGCGACCTTTACACATCTTTGTCTCTGGAACTGGGATGACATCAAATCTGCTTTAGATTTTATGTCTTTTTCCAACCTTAAACATTTTTTCAGCCCCTGGAAATGGAACTGGAGATTCTGGACAGCCAAAGATTCGAGAAGTAATATCGCCGACACAGAGAACGACCCACATTTCCGTCTCATGATGGCATACAAAGATGCACCAGATTGGTGGTATGGGATAGTCTTCGTTGTCTGTGTTGCCCTTGGCTTCGCCATGATGTACTTGACCAAGTCTACACTTCCGTGGTGGGCTTTCTTCGTTGCCTGTGGGCTCTCTTGTATCTGTATCTTGTTTTTCGGAGCTCAGTATGCTATGACCGGTTATCAGTACAATACTCAGCCTGTCATTCAGATGATCGGTGGATATCTCCACCCAGGGTTTCCCAAGGGAAACATGTTCTTTGTGGTGTTTGGGTATAATAGTGTCTGGCAAGGACAGCTTTTGCTGAGCGACCTCAAGTTCGGCCAGTATACTCATTTGAGTCCGCGAGCTACATTCACGGTACAAATAGTAAGTCAATTATATCGTCTAGCCTCGACCAAAGGGGCCTTCTCTAACGATAGTATCAGGCCGGGACCGTTATTGGAAGCATTTTCTCCTACGTACTCATGTCCTCCATCACCACAAATCAACGGGAAATTCTCCTCTCCATAGAAGGTACAAATATTTGGTCCGGCCAATCGGTCCAAAACTACAACTCACAAGCTATCGCATGGGGCGGACTAGCCAAACAACTCTTCTCAGCTGGCGGCATCTATCAGTGGGTGACTTTCGCATTCCTCATTGGGTTCACGCTTCCTGTCCCGTTCTGGATTGCACACAAATACTTTCCTAAAATGAGATGGGATTACTGGAACACAGCAATCATCGCAAACTTCATCGGCCTGCTTTACGTAGGTATCAATAGTGTCACGATGCCTTGGTTTTATGTCGGAGTAATCTCTCAATTTTACCTGAGGAAGTATAGACCGAACTGGTTCATCAAGTATAACTACATTCTGTCGGCAGCTATGGACGGTGGGACACAAGTTATAGTTTTCATCTTGTCTTTTGCAGTATTTGGTGGTGCTGGGAATCCGGTAAGTGACTTTCCTGATCAATATTTGAGGAGACGAGATGCTGATGACATGGCCAGGTCACTTTCCCTCCTTATTGGGGAAATAATTACAACCAGGGGAATCTCGACTACTGTATGCAGAATCCATACATCGGCGATAGCTAATTTTCTATTTTCCATCGGGCAAGAGATAAGCGCGGTGAGACGCATCAAGGGTAGCAGCTATACAGAGAAGTTTTTCTGAGGTTTTCTCTGACGCAGTACAACGAATTGATTCATTATGATAAGAATTGTCGCTCTTGACCAGAGGTCTTTCAACGTGCCATGTAAACGGAGCCCTAGGTAACGTTACCAGATGTACGCCTCACAGTGTCTTCGTGAGCCACCTGCCATTATCTCAGCAATTCCCCCACCTTTGCGGCACATGCCACTTCGTAACCTTAACACCTTCCCCGCAGCGCATAAGCTTCGAAGCAGCATGTCAGGGGTTCGACACCACCCGCTAAACGAAGTACTTTAGCGATATCCATGAATAGTCTCAGATAGGGATATTCGCCACCACCAAGTTGCATGGGAAACAATCATCCATGTCTTCTGGAACGGCTGTTGCAGCAGCGTCCGGGTTTTCGAAAAAGCTTCATTGCAACGCCGAGACGGGTAAATCCCAAACCATGAACACTCGAAAATATTTCTGTTCACCTTCCTACATCAGCATGCCTTTTGGGTCATTTCCATCATCTCGCAGCACTAGAATGATAAGAAAATATAGCATCAGAAATCACAGATCAGGAAAGAGGTAATTGGCGCAGACCTTATCAACACCACTCACCCTCAGCTCTCAGAAACCAGTCCGACGATCGCATTCTAGCCCAATTTCTGAAGCCACAATGCATATCTCGACTTCTTTCGCGTCCACTGCTGCCCCTGCTCCGATCATGAGGCCACATACTCCCCGAATTCTCGTCATTGGAGCAGGATCCCAAGGCCACGCCTATGCCGAACCAATCACTAGACTCGGTCTTGGACGCATCGTCGCAGTATGCGAGCCCATCCTTTGGAAACGGGAAGACTTTGGACAAAGGTATATTTGGGGCCTCTCTAATCGACCTCCTTTCGCATACGAGGTGTTTGAAGATTGGAAATATTTCATCGAATATGAAAAGACGAGGCGAGAGAGGCTTCGAGCAGGCCTGATTCGGGAAGGAGATGATGAGTTTAAGAGTGTGGAAGCAGTGTTTGTTTGTGTACTGGATGAATTGCATGTTCATGTTGTGAAGGCTCTAGCTCCGTTGGGTTTGCACATCATGTGCGAGAAACCGCTTGCTACTTCACTGCATGATTGCATCGACATTCAGGCGACAATGCAACGAGAATGGGAAACATTGGGAAAGAAAACGATCTTTGGGATAGGGCATGTATTGAGATATAGCCCGCACAATATGATGTTAAGGAAGTTGGTGAAGGAGGACAGGGTAATTGGGGACGTGGTTAGTGTTGAGCATACGGAGCCTATTGGGTGGTGGCATATGGCTCATAGTTTCGTAAGGTAGTGATCGTCATCCTTCTTTTAAGATTTTCTTTAAATACTTACCAATCTACAGAGGAAACTGGCGACGTCAAGATATGACAGCACCTTCTCTAATGACCAAGTCTTGCCATGACATCGATTTTCTTATGTGGCTTCTCTGTTCTGCAGCTTCGTCTGAGAAAAGAAGAGATCCGCATCTCCCATCCTTCATCTCGTCCACGGGCAGCTTGAAACAGTTCCGCAAAGCTCGGAAGCCTCGAGCTGCAGGTTCCGCGACGAATTGTCTTCAATGTCCCATTGAGCCTACTTGTCTGTACTCTGCCAAAAGTATTTACGTGGACAATCTCCTGAACCCAGATGATCTCGATTGGCCACTCAAAACTATTGTTCCAGAGATTGAAGATTTATACGTCAAGGGGAAAGCGGTTGCAGAGAAAAGACTGCTAGAAGTCCTGGCTCAAGATTATACGCCAGAGACACCGGATTCGGAAGTTAAGCAGAGGTCTTGGTACGGACGATGCGTTTGGGAATGCGATAATGACGTCTGTGATGATCAAGTCGTTACCATAACATGGGAAGACGATCCTCTTCCAAGATCTGGCGTCTCACATGGATTCCAAAACGGGACAAGCAAGACAACTGGCGAGGATGTCGGAGGACTGAACGGGAGAGCTGCCAAGACAGCAATATTTCATATGATTGCCCCCACTGAGAAGATCTGCGAACGACGAGGTCGAGTCTATGGCACCGAGGGTGAGATAGAATATGATAGTGACACCATTTCTGTGCACTCTTTTGCCACTGGAAAGACGGTACAGCATGCTACGAGCGTTGCGGGTAAAGGCCATGGCGGCGGAGATGAATCGATGGCAGAGAAGTTTTGTCAAGCTGTCCAGGCGGTCACTTCTGGGGATATGGAAGCCGGAGAAGCGCAGAGAAGTTGGCTGGGGTGTGACATTGAGGAGATTGTTCGAAGTCATCTCGTCGTGTTTGCCGCCGAAAAGGCTCGACGGGAGAGGGTAGTTGTGGACTGGCAGAGTTTTGTGGAGGAGAGAATGGCTAGCGCCCTATGAAATGCCATTAATATAGACATGTAGAACGATGTACAGTGTTACTTTGATTCCTTTACATCGTGCCGCAAATGAGTGAAAATCCTCTTTGGGCTTATCGGGTCGTGTTATGCTCGCCGGTTGGCTTGGCATGCTTAACTCTTCGCGCTCAACTTCATGCTAACTTTCAACCGCAGCAGCGACATAAGTTAATAACATTCGTCTACTCTAAACGTCATAGCTAGAAGATGGAAATAGCTTGGTAAAAAACGTTAAGAGTTTAATTCTTTTGAGGCTAACTAAGCTAGGCCGAATAAAGCAGATTCAAATTGAAGCTTTCGTTTCGACAAGAGTTATTGCGATAACCAGAAATTGAACCACTCAACGATACCCCTATAACTCTGTTCCTTGACATATCGCTCATACGGATCATCAAGATTGCAGCGCACGGCGAAGCCATGGTTGACACCCTGGAATAACTGGAATTGATACTTCTTCCCCCCGTCTTGCAGAATCTTCTGCGCCTTCTGCCTCTTCTCTGGCGGGAAAGCATGGTCATTTTCAGCGCAAGAGAGCAGCAACGGCTTTGCGAGATTTTGAAATTGCTCATCAGTAAGAGCACCTGAAACTCAGAATCTCAACGTCAGTACACGGATCTCAACAATTTCAGAAGCGGAAATTCATGTCCCAGAAATAGTGAGACATCTACGCATCTAGAGCAAATCCATGACTTGGCGCTCTAGAAACCACTAGCAGAAGAAAAGACTTCTCAAAGAAAGTGTCTTACCCGGGTGTGCAAATGCACCTGCAGAAATGAAGCCTTCGGCAGTCAGGGAGTTGAGTACGTATGACGCGCCGAAGCAATAGCCTACGCAACAGTATTTGGTAGTCTCTTTGCCGTACGTCTTGGCAATAGTTTTGGTCCATTTTGGTATTGTGGCTTTGGCGAAACTGGCATGCTTGTCTCTCCATGCTGCGTGATCGAAGCCTGGGTCCGTGGTCTTGTCATTGCTGTCTTTTCGGTGTTTCCAAACCGGATCCTGCATCTGATTAGATTAATGTACTTTGAGGAACGTTGGAAGATATTGGTACATCTCTGAAATAATCAATACCGAATACGGTATAACCCGCATCGGCAAAAGCATCCATCAGCAGCATAGCATTGTTATAGAAGCCATGAACATCTGGATAGTAAAATAAAATGTTCCCATTTCCCTTTCCTGGATGAGGGCTGGTTATGTACGTAGGCGCTTCATCGATGGTCTCTACTTTTCCCCGCGTCTCGCCAGTGTGGAGATTTCCGGACAGGCAGTGATCGCCAGGAGGAATAGCTAGGTACGAATCTGCCGGTGGTGCCATTTTAGTTATTGGGCAGAGACGATAAATCTAGGTATAGGTATTCAGAACAGAGAGGAGGAGGACTTTGCGTGACTGAAATTTGAGGAGGGAATTAAGGAGGGGCAAAATGAGGGGTAAAGTTGAGATGTCACAATACTTGCATAAACTCGCTCTTCTGTAAGCGAGCCGAGGATCTACCGATATGACGACTTAGCAATTCCCGATCAATCAAATATGCAAATGCTGAATCGTCCAGAATTTTTTTAAATTCTACTAAAGTCGGCCTCTGCATGACTCTCATGACCTTTCAAATATTATATACTGCCATATTGTACGCTGATTGTGTTTGCAGCGTATTGTTATTAGCTATGCAGTCAAGTGCAGAGCGGATCGTGACAGGAGGTTGGGATGGACCAAGCCAGAGCCAGAGTGGGGGCTGTAGGGACGCAAGGCTGGGCTGGCGGTTTCTGGTGATGATGGAGCTGCTTTTGTTCGGAGGGGACATGTCGGGACAATATCTGTTTACGAATGTGCATTCCTCAATCGAACTGAGGCTGGCTACATGGATGACAGCGGTCTTGGTTACGTAGACAATGCAGACTTCGGATATATCTTTGACTAGACGAATTGAGAGTTTAGAACAAGCTAAAGTAGTTCTCGTATCTTCAGTAAATGGCATCTCGCAATGCAGAGACTGACGTGCGACGATATGCTCATCGTTTGATAATTATGAGAAACACGCGAACCATCAAACATCTAAATGTAGAAGAAAGTAACAGCATGAGCCTTGCTCAAAAGCAATGATGCATTGGAGGAATACAGATAAACAGTAACCTTTGGACGTGGTTGAGTGATGACTCCGGGTGCCTCTCGATGGCCCCAGCGAGAGTTTTATTTTCGTACTCCGGTACTACATCCAGCATCCAGCATCCCTACAGAACTCCTATTCCAATTCTAACCCTAAATCGCTGTATACTTTCCATACGACCGTACAAAAATGATACAAAGCGTACATCCGACCCAGAATAAGCCCAAGCCCACCCAGTCTATCAAGAAAGATCGATAATACACCTGTAATTCGAGACGTTCAACGCCGTACCATCTCCATTCAGGCTCTCATCATCGCCCTGGATAACGTCGATATTGTCAGACGTATCGGTGACCGTGCATAACGTTTGACCGAGTAGGACCTGGAGACTGACTGCTTGGCCAAAGAATTCGAGAAGTTGGCCTGTGCTAGCCGAATCCAGGGTTGCGCCGCTGGCATCGACGAATCTTGTGTAGTCTGCTAGAGCATCGGTTGCTGTCGCTGGGGCATTGTCTGGTTCATGTTAGGAGACGTTGGAATTTGGAGGGAGGTGTGCGTACTGCCAGGAGTTGTGGGTGCAGGGTCTCCATAGTTGCAATCTTTGAATATGGGCACTTGAAAGGGCGTGCCACCGTCGACTATTACTTGGATATTTGGTGGGGAGCACGCAGCTACAAATGTTGTTGCAAAAAGAACGGCGGCTAATAAGAGCAACATTGGGATAACTTAAAAGGAGTGGCCAAATGTGCTGCTGAAGGTGATGACCTATTTTGAGTCACAAAGAAGGTATGGGGACCCTTCTTATTCAGTAACGAGCTGGCGACTATATGTACTGTTTTCGTAGCATGGTATTGCTAGTGGAAAGGGATGGACGTTTGTTGCTTTGGTCTAAATCGTGTACCTCGGTTCTAGTCCAGCTCTCGAAAACGTTACTTCTAGAACTCGACAGAAAAGAGTGGCTTTGAAGGGACGAGACCTCCAGATGCACCAAAGAAGATCACCCAAGAAAGAACAAGGCGCCAGTCGTTCTCCAAAGGATCGACGACATATTTTGACTAGAATGTGCAGGCGTGGGGTATTTTATAAACGCTTTCACGTCGCCCAGCATCTCGGCCTGAAACTAAACTAGAAATTTCGGCCGCCGTGCCGAATGCAGCGCACCGGGTGGCGTGACAATCTAAAGTCGTGATTCGAGGCGTTTGCGGGTTTGATGTTTCATAAAGTCAAACCTCAGACAACACACCCTTGCCCAGGAATTGATAGGGGCTTCTAGTTCTAAAGTCACTTTGCTTCCCATGAAAACCCTCAGAGAGTGCAATCAGAATAGAGATCAGTCACTTGATTGTTTTCTCTAAAGACGAGATCATACGTTGAAAGATAAATGAACTCGGGAGTTGTGAGCTTCTTCGGAGAACCTCTTAAGCGAGCCCCTGATCGAACGAAGCTAATCCTCGTTTGGATTGTGCATTTCATAAGCGGCCCTTCCTTGAAATACGGAAAGCTTAGCGCGGCATAATTCGCACAATTACATCTCATTCGTGCAGTGTTTACTTATTCAAGCATCACATCGTTCATAATTGTTAGCTGTTTCGCCCTTCATGCGCCATTACCATAGCTCTTGACTCGGCTCCAGAAAAATGCCTTGTCGTTTCTCAAGGTGAATTCCCCAGTATCGTCTGTTAATAGATTATAGTTCCAGAACCCCTGCCAGACCAGCTTGTTGTTCTTCACTCCCTTGGCAGCACTTTGCAACGAGAGCTTCATCCGATACATGTATTTGGCGCTCACTCCCTCTGTTTCGACAAATAGATCTCCTTCTGCATCCTTGAGATCTGCATCCACGTTATCGTCGGGATTTGAGAGTCGCCAGCGCCCTCTCAACGCGTTTTGCATTGTAATGGACGGCAGATGCGGTGCTGCACCACCACGATGCAGCTCTTGGAGTTCCTTCGTCAGATGGTGGACCACGTCTGCAGGTTCGTCAGTTGTCAACAGACTGATAACCGTGCCGTCTCGGAAAAAGCGCAAGTATCGATAGTAAGTCACAATGTGGACGGGACTATGCCATGTAACCTGGGATACAGAAGCTTGTCCAGGTCTGATGTAGTTGACAGTACTGATATAGCAGCCATTGAAGCGGATTCTTGGTCGAAGGCGGAACATTGCGTGCCAAGAGGATGAATAAGCACTGACGAGGAGGGCCTCGGTGATAGCTTCCTTGGTGAGAGGCTCAGGAGCAGCATCTTCGGAATCCTCGAAATCAGGGACCTCCTCCTTCAATGGTTCGCCGAGAACTTCTCGCTGCCACTGGTAGTGCATGCCTCCAAAGCCAACTTCAGATCCAAGACAAACTCCCTTCCAGATCTGTTCTTCTGTTGCTACCAGATATGCCAGTCTCTTGCAGACTTGGGCGAGTCTAACAAAGGAAGCAACATCAAGAATAGCCACTTCTTTGAGTATCTGGATCAAGATCTCCTCTGGTAAGTCGGCGAGAGGACAGGGAGGAGAAGGAGTGCCCTCAATGGCAGGTGGTACAGGCTCAATAGAAAGAGTGGCAAAGCCTGCAATGAGTTGTTTAATAGACTGTGGGGGCCCGTCTAGGGAGTGGTGGGCTGTATTCGGCACCGTAACAGGAGCATTCGAAGGGTTTAGGTTGATAGGTTTCGACACGGAAGAGGAAGGAGGAAAGTGCTTGTTCTTGTACTTTCGATCGACCTGATAGTCCATCTAGAAATTGTTAGTGAGCATCCAACAAAAGGGTTTGGGAATACTCACTCGGAAAGCTTTGCGGTAGAGATTCAAACTATCTCCAAGACTGCCTTGGTTTTCTCTCTCTACCGCTTTCTCGTAGTGGTCCAAGGCAGATTGCGGTTCCTTGCCCGCCGCCTTGGAGATCTCGCCATCCTCTTCTTTGTCTGCAGATTCATCATAATCTGCAAATACCTGAGGCGTGTGGTCTTCATCTTCATTTTTTGCAGGAAGAGGCACTCTGCTGGAAGAAAGGCTTGCGATTGGTGGGGGTCTGCGTGTGGCCCTTGACGACTTTGAGCCTCTGTTGGTATCGTTCTGGTTTCTCGCTGAAACTTCTGCGCGCCATTGTTGACGAAACTGTTCTAATTCCGGATTTGTATCTTCCATGATATGTTTATGGCACAGCCTAGGCAGATATGAAAACAGAAGAATGGAATTAGGTGTGATGGTTGAAAGAGCGAATTTACCGTTGCAAAGAGTTAAATCCGAAGTGAAGCCCCATTGATAAGCGACGATTGTGAGTCTTATCGGTGAAGGTGAATCGCCGCATTATCGGCTTTGTTGAAGCCGAGGGCCGCTAATTTTTCGGTGTCAAGCTAGACCCCTTGGAGCTTTTTCTGCCCCGATGTCGACCCAAATTACAGCTACATCATCACTGACTCTTTCACCCCATCTTCAGAGCAACAACAATAAACTCGTACCTTCTAGCTGTCGCGAATCTCCAAACAACCAAGACCGACGAGCTATAACAAGACGAAGTTGCCGTCGATGTCTGGCCATTGGGGTCGCGACGGTCGAACGGACGACTTTGCCACCAGTTTTGCGAGAGAAGGGAGCTTCGGAGGTCAGGGGCATGATAGAATACACGGAGACAACCTAATTCCAGGAGTTACTGAGACGATAGCCATGTCGGGTGATAACGACGATGTCGAAATTGACATCACTGCAGGCCAGAAAATGATCTCGGCGATGTCAGGGAGTCTATTGACTTCGTTGCTTGGTGAGTGTCAACTGAATAAAAATGTCTCTCAATTTGCTGACTTGCGAAGTGACACCTCTCGATGTCGTTCGAGTTCGTTTACAATCACAGCCAACCGCATCACCCTTAACGTCAATTCGAGGATCAGCGAATTCCCTACAAGCTCTCAATAATCTGCCCCCCAATCTCGGAGTCACGGCATGCTGCAGAGAGGTCTTCTTCGCGACGAACAATGCGGAGTATTGCATGGCTGCTCCAAGTCAGTCGTTAGCGGGAGCGGAGTGTGCGGTGGAGGAAACGCAAAGACGAACATTCAATTCAACTTTCGATGGCCTGAAGAAGATCGCACGGAATGAAGGCTTCACTACATTATGGCGAGGTTTATCACCCACCCTCGTCATGACTGTGCCCGCCAACATCATCTACTTCACTGGCTACGATTGGCTACGATTCAACCAGAAAAGCCCGATCAATCGTCTTTTCTCGGACAACTATGCACCTCTCGCAGCTGGAGCCACTGCAAGAATATTTGCTGCCGGAGTCGTGAGTCCAATTGAAATGTTCAGGACAAGGATGCAAGCAAGTCGTTCTACAGGAGGAGCACATTTTGCAGAGACAGTCAAGGGAGTTGCAGAGATGGTCGCTGCGAATGGGTATACTTCTCTGTGGCGAGGACTTACTTTGACACTCTGGCGAGACGTGCCATTTTCTGGTATTTACTGGTGGGGATATGAGAGTATTCGAGGGGCTTTGACGGAAGTTCGTGAACGTGGACGTGGACGTGCTCTTGCCAACGAGGGATCAGAAGCTCGAGCAAGAGCTAGAAGTCGATCTCAAAGCCGCGAGAACCATATGGCCACCTTCAGCGACAGCTTTATCGCTGGTGCATCATCTGGTGCTGTGGCATCGGTAATAACTATGCCATTTGACGTTGGGAAGACAAGACGCCAGGTCTTCGTTGATCCAGGAACTCAACCTGGAGTCGAGAAGGTCCTCGCTCCTGAAGAGAGGTCAATGCCAAGATTTCTATGGCACATTTTCAAAACAGAAGGTATTTCTGGATTATTTAAGGGATGGATACCGAGGACATTGAAAGTTGCACCTGCATGTGCAATCATGATCAGTTCTTACGAAGTTGGGAAGAGAACATTTCGAAGCGCGAATGAGCGGAGCGAGCGAAAGCACAAAGCTATCTGATGTACCAAAACATCTCCTCTCTTCTGGTTGATCGATTTCGGCGTTGAAAATGGGGTTTCAACTCGTTGTACCACCAACATTTGGTTGGAAAAGGCATTTGCATAGCGAGTCGAGCGTTCTTGTAGGTGATGTATTGTAAGATAGGTAGACGATAGATCACGACCAATAGCTCTTTGTTTGTCCAATCTTTTCCTGCAGCCCGGAGGCATCCGCGTTGTGAGACATTCTCCTACTCGGGGACTGTCACCTGAATTTGCTCGGACCTCTGACCTCGCGTACCCCCTGTAAATTCCCCTGTAAATTCAATTAACGCGAACCCGCGTCTCCACGCGAAAGCTGACTATCATTTTCCGCCCCCGTTCACGTCCTCGAACACCAACCTCCAACTTCATTTGGTCTCCATCTCCACGCACCTACAAAAAGGCCTCTTGCTCCTGCGACCTGTTGTCCAATCTGTCTCTCTTACTCCTCTACCATCGTCCGATTTTCATCATGTCACTCAAACGCAAAGCTGGTGACGTTCCCACGAGTGACGCTAAAAAGGCCAAAGCCAATGGATCAATCACCTCGTTCTTTGGTCCTCCAAAGACCGTGTCATCTAGCACGAAAGTCTCTGGTACCAGTACAGAGGAGATCTCTCCCCCGCCTGCGGTCAGCAAATTCAACAAGGAGGCTTGGCTGAAGAAGCTGAGTGCGGAGCAGAAGGAGCTATTGAAGTTGGAGATTGAGACACTGCACGACAGCTGGCTAAAGGAGTTGAAGGATGAAGTTACTAGCAAGGAATTCTTAGAACTAAAGCGGTTCTTGAAGAGGGAGGTCGAGACTGGGAAGAAGGTATTCCCTCCTATGGAGGACGTCTATTCTTGGTTCGTGCTTCCCTTTCCCCTTTCCATTCCCATTTCTCAGATGCAAGAATATTGAGCTGACAGTGTATGGATGGGATATAGGTCCAGACATACACCATTGAATACCGTGAAGGCAGTCATCATCGGTCAAGACCCATACCATAACCTCAACCAAGCCCATGGTCTTTGCTTCTCCTGCCGTCCACCTACTCCCGCCCCTCCCTCTCTGAAAAACATCTACATCGCTCTCAAGAAAGACTATCCGTCTTTCAACCCTCCTCCAAAGAACGGTGGTCTTCTCACCCCTTGGGCCGACCGTGGTGTCCTGCTCCTCAATACCTGTCTCACTGTCCGAGCTCACGAAGCTAATTCTCACGCCAATCGCGGGTGGGAGAAATTCACACAAAAAGTGATTGATATCGTGGCACAGAAGAGAATGAAGGGAGTCGTGTTTCTGGCGTGGGGATCACCGGCTGGGAAGAGGGTTACGAAGGTCGATCGGAAGAGACATCTGGTGTTGCAGAGCGTGCATCCGAGTCCGCTGAGTGCGCAAAGGGGATGGTTCGATTGCGGACATTTTAAGAAGACGAATGATTGGTTGGTGCAGCGGTATGGGGAGGGTGCGGAAATTGATTGGAATTTGAATGTTGAGCCTGTTGAGGCGGGTATTTAAATAATACGAATAGGACGGAAATTATGTTCTCGGGCAGAGGCGTCTGGCAGACCTGCTGAGGTATGGGAGCTTGAGGTGTATGGTGTTCAGAGTATAAGTTCATTTGTCAGGAATAAAGTCAGGTCGATAGAGGAGGAAGAGCAGTCTCGACTGAATGTTCATTTGTCATTTCCTGTAAGGCGTTCGGGAGTCGGTTTCTATAAGAAGGAAAGCAAATCACAATACAGCAACAATTCAACATCGCAGATACATTATAACCTATTTGTGACTCGGGTAAGATTCTTCCTAGCAGCCTCTAATTATGCCATAGCTGATATTACATTAAATATGAGGAAGTGCAGCACTAAATCTACCAAGAACACTTCCCAACCCCTCGCCTCGCTTAGGACTTTCTTACCCCTTTCCCATAAAGAAAGTCTTATTAGCGAAGAACACTGTTTTTGGGATGATGTGGTGATTCTGTCTCTCTTCACTGATGCATTGCATATACTACAATAAGTTAGGGAAACGAGGGCGATGACTAGGAAAACTACCTTTGTGTCTTGGAGAAACAAAGCTCAAGTCACCGCCGGAATGAGCGCCGAGTCCCCCTCAAGCTTTTTCTTTCATACCGAAACATAG
This sequence comes from Mollisiaceae sp. DMI_Dod_QoI, assembly GCA_009613015.1. Classification (NCBI taxonomy): domain Eukaryota; kingdom Fungi; phylum Ascomycota; class Leotiomycetes; order Helotiales; family Mollisiaceae; species Mollisiaceae sp. DMI_Dod_QoI. The sequence goes on from VXCB01000107.1 coordinate 16,066, forward strand.
TCCGCAGGATCAAATTCGAAACGAAAAATCCGTTGCTTACCCGCAACCACGCACATCCTCATCTCACTCTCTCCCAACTCCCGTCCTACATCCTTCCATCCCTCCACACCCACCGCCACAACCCCAGCCATCCATGTCCACCATCAACGCCCGCTGGCTCGCCCGCTCCAACACCTTGGGCACCCAACCCCCACCAAACTTCACCGGCACCAAAATCCTCGGGACCGGCTCCTACGGCATCGCCGGTCTCTGGTCCTACAACGGCCCCTCCTCCCTCTCCCCTCCAATCCCCCACCTGGTCGTAAAACAATGCTCCAAATCCGAATACACCTACAGCTCCACCTCCCCTTACATCGAAGGCCTTCTCCTCTCCCTCCTCTCCACGCTAAAATTCAAACACATACTAAGCGGTTCTCTAGTACGAGTCATAGGGAATGACGGAGACGAAGACATCCGGCTTTTCTTGGAATATTGTCCCGGGGGCAATTTAAGCACAATACTAGGATCCGGACATTCGAAAATCGAAGCCCCGAGGAATCCTTTGCTAGAAGTTGATGTTTTTATAATAGTGCTAAAAGTAAAGGGCTTTCCTTTTAAATATTTATGCAGGGAAAGTCGAGATGTGTTAAATAATAGATTTGATGTATGCCGATTTACGCTACCTATGAACATGACGAAATGGGTCAACGGAATCATAACTAACATTCCTCATCTCCACCGACATTTCACTTTCCATCAAGTCATCACCTTTACCAGTCCTCTCGCGAAGATCTCTAACCCTTCTCAAAACCATCTGTCCCGTCCCTTCCCTCCCACTACTTCCTCCTTTCTCTTTCACATCCTGAACAACATATCTCTCCTTCCACATCCTACCATCCTCATCTTCACCATCATCCCTCCCCTCAAACTCCCCACCCCTCTCATCCAAAGCACCAGACCTCATCCCCATAACCACCAACTCCCCAATCGTCTCCCACCCCTTCACACCCTCACCCACACCCACAACCCACCCCAAAAACCCCAGCACCAGCAGCACATGCACACCCAAAACCACCACTCCCAAAACCACCAACCTCGACCCCTGAACCCCATACCCATACCCCCACCTCCTAACCCTGAACCTCATCTCCAAAAATTTCCCCTCCTCCTCAAAATCCCCCTTTCCACCAAACCCACCCACCTGTCCAAACCCCTGCTGAACCTGCGACCCATTCATAACCTCCCCGGTACTACCGACTTGAGAGGCGAAGAGGTCTTGGACGTAGAATACGTCGCGGGGAAAAGAGGAATAATAGGGAGGAATGTGGCCGGATGCGACGAGGTAGATGGGGAAGGCGTCTTGGAGCCGGGATATGGCGTCGGTGAGGTAGAGGGAGAGGGCGATTTCGAGACAGGTTGGGAGGGAGAGGGTGGATGTGGTGGTGAGGGTGGAGGTGGTGGTGGTGGTGTGGTTGAGGTGGGTGTTGAGGGAGAGGCATTTTTGGCCGATGGTGGAGAGGATGGTGCGGTTTGTGGGGAGGGGGGAGATGAGGGAGTCGATCCTAGAGAGGAGAGTTTGTGTTAGTGATTTTTGTTTGTTGGGGAAGGGGGAGAAGAGTTGAGTGGGTTGGGAGGAGGAGTATGAATATGTGTGAAGTAATGGAATGGCTGTTGAAGAAACGAGAAACATGAGCGTACCAAGGAACGTTCAAGATGTCGGCGAAAGACTGGGATATCGAAACTGCATCTAGAGCTGAAAGATGTAGACCGAATTCATCGGCACCTATATTAATCGCAGCGTTCGGATTGGGATTCGAATCATACACCGCGGCTGTCCCAGACGACGAGTCCCAAAACGCCGTAGTTGGCATCCAGCGCGCATCAATGGTGCAGGTATACAATGATCTATTAACAGTACCTCCATCGCTGATGACCGCCGGCGTTGCAAAGAGAGCGGCCAGAGAGGGAGCTACGGAACCAAACTGCGAGATATCGATGAATGACGAGTTGACGATGGTAGAGTTCAAGTCGGTCATTAGGGAGGCGTAGTCTGAGGTCGTGATATTCCATTCGGCGGACGCGATGGGGTCGGTGGTCCAAGGCGGCCAGACCATTCTGATGTGTTGGAAGGTGAGCGATGGGGTATCGGGAGAGTAGCCTGCGCATTCTACTTCCACTAGAGGTTTTTGTGTCCTGATTTCTTTTCCTCCTGCAAAGAAAGATAGGTCATATCGGGCTAGGAAGTCGTCTGTGGCTTGAATAGTGGATGGACCGTTGGATCCAAACACTGATACTGAGCTGCCAAGTGCTCTCATGACACCAGCGTAAGAAACGAGAGCCTTCGCTAAGAATTTGGATAGGGTGGATGCTAGATATACGCTTGAATCATGAAGATAGACATCTGAGGTTTGTCCGACCATGTATCGAAGGAATGTCCCCGCAGCAGGCGTGGTTTCTTCGATAGATCTATTGATGCTTGCAGAACCCTGAGTTCCAATGATGAATAGTTCATCGCGCTGCAGCCAGTTTCGGATTCCAGATGTCGGACATTCATCCAGAAGTGATGCATTGGCCTCTGAACATTGTGGAGGAGAGTTTGCAGATGTGAGTATGCTCGGGTATAATGTGGACTCATTCGCTGCAATATAGACGCGAAAGTTCATGTGCCCTTTCGCAATCCACAAGTTGTCAATGTCCCAGAATTGTAGTCTTGGAAGCATCGTGATAGCGGAAGATGGACCAGCGAGCAATGCTAGTGTGAAGGCAGCGAGAAAGACACCAACGTACCAACCGCGCAGGTATTTGAACTCCGCACTGAATAGGTAAGAGATCGAATTCAGTTGAAAATTTGAGCTAAGAAAACCCAGAGGAGCGCCTTGCTCGCTACGCAAGTAGAGATGCACACAGTGAAGTAGCATAGCTGAGATTGATAACGCAATCAGACTCGTATGTACCTGTGCGGCGAATTGCAAGCTATTGAGAATAGCGTTGGTAGTGTCTGAAGGCGGCGTCCAGAAGACATGAAGGAAGGTAAGAGACAAGACCCCGAGGCTGATAAGTACTGAGGGAATGTGGACAAGAGCCTTTGAGATGTCGCCTTTCCTTCTCCTGAGGGCATTGAACCGCTTCGGTTTACAGTTCTGAGTTGTTTTTGAGAGTATAGACTCAGACCAGAAGTCCATCTTGCTTTTGTCTTGTTCTTACTATACGAAGTCAGTCACTGTACCAAAACGAGGACAGCTTGGATCTACATGTAAAAGCAAAAGTACAATATCGTCTTTCTCTTGAGCACTCGCGATCTCCCACAAGCACCATCAATGGAATCGCATATGCTGAACGAGAATCGGTATATCTCGAGGAGAACACTCACGTGACCAGAACTAGACCTAAGCGCATTCAGCGCATAGAAAATGCGCACGCCGACCGAATTCGATATATTTCGCTGATTTCCATCGAATCGAAGTGAGATTGTTTGCAGAGATATGTAAATTGGTGTTCTAGTTATCTCTGTCGAGAAACCAACGACCCATCCCCTGAGTTTCAGCAGTGCTTTGAACCATGCACTGTGCCACATGATAGCCAACATGGTGCCGCTTAGTCTGCTCCTCCAGATTCGCGATCTGATCCTGAGTGGACCTCGCGTTTTCTTCTTCAATTAAAGCGCGATGAACTTTCGGTATAAATCATAAGTGATGTTCATCTTGGTGGCTGGGCAATTGGGAGGCACTACCTCCGCTTGATCCTCTTGGTAGGTTTCATTGGAATGAACATTCTAAACGACTAAGAGAACTGGATATCAAGAACATTTGCGATTTACGAGGACATATATTAACACACTCTCGCACTTGGTATCTAGCTAGTCTTCCCCAACTCATCTCCTCTCCTATCTTTCTGGTCCCCTCTTCCCTGACAAACTTTTCCTCCATATTAACTTCTCGCACCATTTTTTTTTATCACAGATCTGGAAAAGGTCAAAAAATGGGGAACACAAGAAAGCCGCCAGAATTAATCCACTCTTGCTCCTCTCTCCAAACTTCAGGCAACCACCGAGACATTCAGCATCAGATCAAAAAGCCAAAGACAGGAGATCGCTAGCAATCCGACAGTGGTATCTCAAAAAAGTAGTATTGGTACGTGCCAATTGCTTTGCTCGCTAGTGTGAAATGTGTAAACGACGTGAAAAAATGGATACAAGCAGAATCGAAAATAGGTGTAAGTACTGAGGAACATGGTCGTTTTGCCACTGAGTGATCTTTGGTGTGAGATTTTGTACGAGACGTCGATTTATTGGTGTGTGAAGACACTGTATGTTGTAGAAAAGAGTTTACTGTATGGTTGTGTACAAAATCATTATGGTCTACGTGCGGGTCGCGTATTGGATGTAGGGCTGCCGCTTGTTTCCATGTTGCCTGTCAATTCGGCAACTCGGGCTTTGATTCTGGCAACTCGAGACTCAATCGCTGCTTTGGTCAGTATCTAATCTTAACCGTCGAAACTGGGAAACATACTCTCTTCGCCACTTGTCTCGCCATCGTCACCATCTGTCTTCTGACTGTAGCCTCCTCGGCTCTGCTCCTCACTTTGGCGTTGTGCTGCTCTTTCCGCAGCATTCTTTCGGATCTGTGCCCATCTGTCTTGAGCTGGTGAAACTTGCTGTGTCAACTCAGTCCCATCCTCTGTGCGAATCCTGGAGATATTTGGAGGAGCAGCATCATCTTCACTCTCTCGCGGCGAGTCCTCGGGAACAAAAGCAGGGACATCTTCAAGTGGCCCTTGGTCAAAGTTAGAGAAAGCTTGACGAGCCTCGTGTGCATCATTAGTATCAACGCGAGACAGGCTCTCTTGGACAGAAGGATCATATGAACGCTCATAACCGTGGTGTGGAGACGCCACGGGCGTAAGATCGTCTTCCGAAATTTGTTGAGGGGTAGGAGTAGCGCTTGGCTCAGGTGGAGTATTGGATGGGCTCTTCTTTCTCAGAGCAGAAAATCGTCTTCCGAGACCAGCACCTCCTGGCTGAAGCCCGCTCTGGCTTCCGTTCAAGACTTCTGGAGCATTTGGAGGAATTGTTGACTGTCTATTCTTTCGGCCAAACATTTTTCTGAAACCACCACTTGCGGCAGGGTCCTTCTTCTTCAACTTGTTATGTTTCTTGCTCTCAGGACTTGAGCCGCTCTGCTCGCCAGACGGTCTAGGAGGCTCTGGAACTGGTTGCTCAACAATGGGGGCTGGAACCACTGGGACTGGCTTTCTATCCACCGGAGGCTTTCTCTCCACAGGGTGCGGGTCCTCTGGAAGAGCTACCTCCGCTGCCTTCTCTGAGAGTTGGATGTGGGCCACCTCTTCTTCATCCGCAGCAGGAATGGGTGGGAATGGTGCTGGAGATGGCGGTGCGGTTGCTTTCAAAGGGACTGAAGGTCCGGAGAATGATGGAACCGCAGGCAGCTCTCTGTCGTAAGAGCTCTCGCGCTGGAGGTTTTGGGCCGGTCGCAACGTGTCTTGACTCTGCGCATGGCCATTAGTCCGCATCGTTGCCTCTCCAAGACCTCTTCCTGTATTGGAATTGGCAAGGTATGCTTCTCGAATAGCATCTTTATCGTACTTGTTCGCCCATTTCATTGCTGGTGAGGCTTCGTTCATGATCACAGGCTGGAGTGTGAAGACGCTGCTGGTTTTCATAGAAATGGCATCCATATCACTTCGACCACGTCGTGTGTTGTGCTCTTGTGCCTCCTGCTCCCGTTGGCGGCGTTGGAGTTGTATCGCTGCTGCCTGGATTCTTGCATGCTGATCAGGACCTATGCTTGTCTTACTCATGCCACCACTCTGATTAACCCTGAATTGTGGACGCAACTCGGAATTCTGTTCTAGAGCATGCTTTCCTGTGGACTTCCGGCGAGTGACACCTTTGTTCTTCCTTGACCGGCCCCAGAAACTCTTTTTCTCAGCAATGTATGCACCTTCCTCTGGGGCTGGAGCTGCACCCTTGACCATCTCCTCCATTACCAGCCAACGGCCTCCGGGAATGACGGTCTCCACTAATGCGCATCGTCCAAAGGCTGCCTTTCTTTCCGGATATTCTTCCCCAGCTAAACTGCTGATCCAGACCCACCAAAACGAGTCATCCAAGTCGAATTTTGTGATGCTTGCAAGCTCACCTGGTTCAAGTTGATGAGTTTCCAATCTCGGTCGATGCGATTGGGAACTTCTGCCTCGAGTATCGATAGGGGGTAGAATCTTGTCAGGTGGAAGTAAAAGAGGTGCTGGTCCATTCTTCGCCTCATCAACAAAGCCAGAGGACAGAAAATCTGCCCAGGAAGGTGTCGTTGGCCTGCCCATCCCCATATCTCTCGAGTGCGGCGTTGTACGGAGACCTTGCTGGCGTCTTTTGTTGAAGTTGCTCTCGTCATCCTCATCGTTCTCATCAAATCCGGCAGAAAACCCTATATCCTCAAATCTCGACCACGAAGCGTCTGTCAACCCCGTCGACTCCTTGGAATTCGATACCTGAGACTGGTTCGCTGAAGAGATAGATCGTAGAACACGGCGACATTCTTCTGTCAGAGCCTTCACTGGATCCTCGTATTCTGCGAATTCTTGTAGAGCCCTGTCGTCGTCTCGATATTGGAAATGGTTTGCGCGGCGAAGTAATGCGAAAGGAGTGGGCGATACGGCGTCCACAATCATGACCACCTTCATAGTCGTCGACTGTAATAAATAAGGTCTCTCGGGCGGGTATTCCGTCTCTTGGACAAGCTTCTGGAGGGACATTGGCAAGGTTGAGATACCGCTCATACCTTTCGTAGGTCCTAGCGAGCGAAGATACGCAAAGAATAAATGGCTGGTAGCATCTGCTGCACTATAAGGCTGTCAGTAGCAGATTCAACACCAAGATGTAATGTATTCTTACGCTGCCCATCCTCTGTAACCTCCTTCGAAGCCATTTCCAGTATCAACATGGTCAAAAGCCCACCAGCCAGCGTATCTTGATAATTTTCGTCCACCCATACCATTAGACTTGGCATGTGCTGCAATGGCAGAGAGAAGATCGAAGAAGTCGAAAATAATCTTGGTACGGGCATCTGATTCAACACTCAAAGGAATGAAGGTCCTAAAGGAGTCGCGAGCTAAGTTCGAATCTGAAACATAAATCAGTATGACGAGCCCACAGCTCACTTCCAAGGCTTACCTGATTCTCCAACTTTGAATAGCTCATATGCATCCCATCCCACTACACCTCCGGGCAATCTACTCCAGCACCATTTGACTACACTGCATAGAACCTATTCTCGTCAGCGATTGTCCTCATCCCCCATCAATTGGCTCACCATAGGTTCCGTTAGCCGTAACTCTTGTGCCAATATCTCTCCATAGAGGCGGCGATCGAAGAAATGCCTAATAAAGGTACGCGCTGCGCTGGGGTCTGAAGTAGGTCGGAAGGGAAGAAGGAGAAACGGCATATCCAGAGCTGTGAAGAATACATTAGCCTGTGTAACGCGACCAAGATACACAATGGGATCTTGCATATCTGATAGCGGGATGATGACGACGACAGGCGTACCTCTTGATTTCAATTCTGCGGTGCAGTAATGGAGCAAGTCTTGCACCTCCTCTGCGTCGACGGATTTTCGCGTCCACGCATCCTCCCAGCGAGGTTTCTGCGGCTCCGTGATCGCAGCTGGCTGTGCGCCTTTCTTAACTTTTGATGGGCCATCCTTGCCCTTCAGCCTCGAGAAGAAGCTCGGCATGGCGGTGGCAGGTGGATTATTGGGGTGGAAGTGTACAGTTGCGATGCATTCGATTCGACCTGCAGCGAGACCGAGAAATTATTCTAAGGTTAAGGAGCGATACGCGCTTCGCGGGCGGGAGGGATCGAAAGAGAAGGAGGGGTAAATTGACTCGACCAGGCTTGGTGTGACTCGCAGGAGGGTGAATAGGGATCCTGCCGTGCCTTCAGCCTGCGTGATGAAGAGAAGTGGTGGAAAAAAAGGGAGTTCGTAGGTAGGAGGAGGTGAGGGAGGTGAGGTAGGTGAAGTGCTGTGCGCGACCAAATTCGGGATAGGAAAGTTTATCGGCTGGATCCTGTGGATTCAGGGGCCGGCAGAGAGATTGCTTGTGCTTGGTCGAGCTGGGTCGAGTTGGGTCGAGCGTGCACGGGGTTCGCAGCTGTGGTGGCTGCCACGCCCTCGCTGGTTTGGAAGGCGGTGAGGGCGAGTGTGAGGGCGAGTGTGAGGGTGAGGGAGCCTCTTGGGTCGCCGGTGCACTTGCGGCAGCCCTGAGAATAAGAACTCAATGTCGCTCGGGTCGGGATCGGTCTGCCGTCGACCTGCTCTTCGAATGCACGTCCGCCGCTGCGATTGGGTCTGGCGCCGCGATGTTTCTCGAGCAGAGCAGGAGGAGAGTGCGCAGTGCGCAGTGCGAGAGGGGATCTGGACACGGTGCGGCGGACGAGGGAGGTCGACGTCGACACTCGAGGATCATGAGACGGGGCGAAGGACGCTGCTGGCTGGCTCGCTCGCCGTTGAGGACAGTCGAGTTAATGAGGCATGATTCTGGATATAGGGACAAGGAACAGCGTGCCTGGCCGGCACCCGCAATTGGGCGTGGGAAGCTGCACCCTTTTCTTCTTCTATATGTGGGCGTTATTAACATTGTCAGGACCAACCTGCACCGTCCAAAATAAATTCTACGCGCACCCATGCCCTGTCGTCCTGTCGCCGTCCAGCTCAGACAAAAGCTCCAACTCCCGCTGCTCGTCGCTCGTCGCTCGTCTGTCACCACTGCCAGCGCATCCCTCCTGAGGTGTTGGCACTGGGCACTCGCGGGATGGCCAATGTCGATGTCCAATCCCCATGGCCATCCACGCTCCTCGGGAAGTGGCCCTGATTCGGGCGCTGCACCGGCCTCAGTCGATCCTCCATCTTCACGCGCGTTCCAGTGATCCCAATGGGCCATCCGGGACATTGCGGTGTGCTCACCCCAATCCGTGTGCGCGCGCCAGATATAGCATCGCGGTGGTGTTTTTTATGCGCCCGCTCGAGCCTTTTCGGATGTTGCAGATTTGTTCATGGCTTGAGTGTTTGTGGCTGCAGTTTATGCGTCTTATTCAATGTCGCCAGGAACATCCTCTTCATCACTATTTGACCTGCGGTGTGACCTCTCGAGAATATTCTTGATACCTCGGGCCACTGGACTCGTTGGGAATTGAGGCTTTGCAGCGACATCAGGTGATACCGCGAAGTTCCCAATCGGATGCGACCACGAGTGTGACAGCTTGCAGGCCGATGCGAGGCTCCCGCAAGTCAGCCCCTCCCAACCCCTCCACCATCCTTTCAGGCATAAACGGGAAGCGGATGACGATGAGACTGGCAGCGGTATGATCGCTGATCATTGAGCAAGCTTATTCCCCGTCGCCTGTGGGTGCCAAGTCCATGGTTTTGGAGATGGACGACGCCTACCAGTATTCGGAAATCTTGGATCGGAGTGCCATTAGGTTGATTCTCCTCCAACCGTCGCCAGATCTGGAAGCCGAAATTAGGTGCTCTTTGATCGAAGTCTCGCTCGCAGAGCTGGAGGAAGATATTACTGAGCATTATGTTGCACTCTCTTATGTGTGGGGTGACCAGAGTCAACGACGTTCCGCATGGGTAGATGAACGAAGGCTCGATATTACTGCTTCGCTAGACTGTGCTGTTCGACACATTCGAAGACCGAACAAAGTTTTGAAGATATGGGCCGATGGCATTTGTATCAATCAAAATGATATCGAAGAGCGAAACCAGCAAGTTCAGTTGATGGGATCAGTATATACGCTGGCTCAACATACCATCATCTTCCTAGGGCCTTCCGATGTCGAGTCCGAATTTCTCATGCAGTGCATGGCTTCCCAGAAGTACCAGAAATACAGAAACTCTGAGCCTACTTCATCCATACAAGAAGCTACTCTCCCAGACGATCTTCATAATCGAGTGGAAAAGAGTTTGCTTGCTCATCCATGGTTCACTCGAGTTTGGGTACTCCAAGAACTGGTTCTTTCAAAGGAGCCCTGGATTCAGAAGGGTGGCATACGCCTGAAATGGGATCAATTTTGCAAGTATGCGCTCCCACCAATGGATATACCGGTTCAAGATTCTCGTACAGTGGCCATCAGCGGCATGAATGCTATCAGAAAAATGCACTTGAAGAACATTCTCTCGGGGGACCTGTTTGACGACAACATCTCGGTTATGTTACCTGGAGACGGGGAGTTACCAGGAGACGGAGATGTCGAGAAAATAATTTCTCGTGACATCCTTCGCCGTACGCTTCTAGAACGAAGGGGTGCTGGTGTCAGCGACCCTCGGGACATGATCTATGGACATCTCGGCTTCCTAGAAGTTGGAAAAGACCCTCCAATTGAGGTCAGCTACGGCAAGTCTGTTTGCGACGTGTTCAAGACTATCACGCGGTATTTTATAGAGAAGGAACGCTCTCTGGATATTCTGAAATACATTGATCATGATGAACCGTATAATCGTCAGTACGGCCTTCCGTCCTGGGTACTGGATTGGACGGTAAGAAGAAGTTTATCTCCTCATCGCTTGCGAGCTGCACATAGTGCATACTGGGTCGATCCTATTTTCCCTTCGGACATGCCTCATGTCATGATCGTCCAGGGCATACTCAATGGACGAATCCAACACATCATCTCAGATTCATCTGACAATGTCCATACTAGTTGTCCTGTGATGGGACCGGGATATCCAACCCTCGATTACATATCCCGTAACGTTCCTTGTCGTCCGTGCATATGGTGGAGTCAACAGCAGACATACCCATACCTAAGGAGCATATGTGTGCCAACTCGAGAGCCAGATCCACTCAAGAGAAGGATCACACAGACTAAGTTGAAAGACGTCCCTGAAACAGTGCTCGACGCTTGTCTCAACTTTTGCATAAAATATTATGACAATGTCCAGCAGCAAGAAGATCCACCAGGTTTTAAATGGGACAACTCTTACTGGAATGAAAAGCTTTTGTCGGACATTTTGGAACAACTGGGTATCCTCCTATCAGACCTATCGCCAGACCAAAAACTCTTCTTGCAGAAATTCGCTGTAATTTTGGACTACATGCACTTACTTCTTCATGCATCGGCTAAGTCTGACAACTACCTCGCCATCTTGGACACTGGCAACATCGTCGTAGTGTCGCGACTAGCTCGCGTAGGCGACATTGTCTGCGAACTCAGGTCGCTCAAAGGCGTCTGCATACTCCGTCACACAGACAACAAGGACAATCATGATGCAGAAATACTTCTATCGAAGAGTGCCGAAGTGATTGCCGCGACTGCCACAACCGGTAATACAGAACCAATTCAACTTTTCAAACTTATCTCAACTGGCCATGAAAGTGTATTGGATGATTATTCATTAGACTTCTACCCAAAACAACCAAAGCAACTAAAGTTGTGCGGTCTCAATTGATAATTCATCTTGATTTTACAAGCAAGATCTATCAAGGTCTAAAAGCTGAGACGGTGGATTGATTGAGGGGTTGCGTATGCCATTTTTAGCCACAATCGTATAGCAACGACTTTTTTTCTCCTTTCCCGGCCTAACAGAATAGATTCCTATAACTGATGAATATACCTTGGGCTCGGTAGACCAAGAAGAAACACTTCTAGCTGGAATATAAGTTGCTATGCTTTTCCAGACGTGAGAAGGAGCACGTGACTCCTAATATTTGGGAGACACGGAGATAAATCTCAAGGAAATTGATAACAATATTTGGGTCAAGACTAAAGGATATTCAAGAGGGCCTATGTAGCTTAATACCACGAGGTTGTGAAAAGAGAAGCTTATGTGGACAATTCTATCCTGGCAGAGGCATCGGGAGAGTCCTCACCGTTGAGCAGCACTTCCAAAACGCAACACAATGAAGAATGAATAGAACAACCATTGGATCCTAGAGACAAGATATTATGTTCACTTTTTCTTCGTTCTTACTTTTCGACTCAAACCTCGCAGCTTGTCGCATAGCTCCATCCATCCTCAAAAGTCATGACGTCAAAACATCAACATCAACATCACACCTCCCTCTAAACTAATTTACCATTTACCCTTTCACCTCACACCAAACCTAGACCAAGCCTCCTTCCCTTCACAAATATAACCTCTGAAACCCAAACTCCTACAAACCACCCGCCTCTAAATACCCCTCCGTCATCATTAAATTTCCGAAATTTTGAATCGAGTAACACATTACTTTTTTACTATTAGATTTTTGATTTGGAGAGAAAGGGAGATTCGGGACTTCATCAAGATGGTTAAGGATAGGGAGACTGTGATTGAGTATTCCATTTTCCTTTTCTTTCCTTCCTTTTCCTTCCTCTCCTTCCATGCCTCACCGCACTCCATCTCCCTCCCTCATCCTCATCCTTATCAACCACCAATTCCACCTAGCACGCAAATTTGCACTAACAACAACAAAGAGAATTCAACACCCTAGTCAACATGTCCGCCGCCGAACTCTCCCAATGGTTGAAATCCCCCGATTCGACTTCTTCGGGCTGGAGCAAGGATGATGGGAGTGGGGAGACGATTGGGCATGATAGGTATGTAAGATATGTTGCATCGGTTCTGCCTCTTTTTGGTCTTTTCAATATTCGTTTTGAGATAAAAGTTGAGGGGATAGGGAAACAGTGCTGATATTTATATGCGTGGATAAATAGCGGAAGGAAAATAGTTGAGATCTTAAATAAGAATCCGGAGAAAGATCCGGAGGTTTATGATCAAGGTAGTTCCTCTCCCTCCCCCCATATACATCCTCCTAATTACCTTCCTTCCCTCCCTTATTTCCCTATTTATCTTGGTGAAGATGCAGTTGGATATATATAACGAAAAACAAATAAAAGAACGAGATATTGACGATAAATAGATGATATCGAGCATATGCGACGCGTGGTAGCTTATTGTAAGCGACATTTGGCGCAAGAGGAGAAGGCGAAGCGGGATGAGGGGAGTAAGAGTTACAAGAGCTTGAAGAATTGGGGTCATGATGCTAAGAAGGCTTGAGTCGTTAGCTAGCTAGGTAGGGTTTGATGGGATGGAAGGTGGGATTGAGAGGATATTGATCATGGCTGTGATGTGACGCGGATTTGGGAATTTGGTGGTTTGTGGTGGGAGCTTGTAACTCTCTTAGTTTTAATGAATTGTGTATTTGAAAAGTGGATCTACCTGTATTTGAGAGATGATTTACCTTGGCTTATCTTGGCTTATGAAATGTGAAGTGATTAGAAATAGGTTCTAAGATTCATTAGCAAGTTGCATTTGCTAGCTAATGGAAGTCAGTATTTTGGTGCTAAGATACTGAATCTCTTTCCTCTTTTAAGATTGAGAGTACAAAAGTATACTAGACTTTAATTCTGTCTACACTTCAATATCGATTGAAAGAAATAGCCACACTAAGACATGCATCATGGTAGGAGTGAATTTAAGACTCACACCCTCACGATCTTTTCTTCTTCCTCGACTTGTCGCTTTTGTGATGGAAGCCCTTCGTTGGATCATGCTTCGCTTTTCTTTTATTCCTTAATGTCATACCTGCTGATCTCCTGAGTACTTAGCCAACAGTTCAGTCAACAATGCCCGCGTGGATCTCGTGGTCAGGACACCGTACCTCCAGTTCCATCATCTACGACATTTCCGAAGTCATCCAAAATACCAGCCCTCTTTAAACTCTCATAAAGTGCCCAAGCAACCATCGTCTTCGCATCCCTCGAAGCGACCTTCCACAGATCCCCATAAGGGATCAATTTCAGTGTGATCATCTCCCCTTGCTTCTTATCACCCGTCAACTTCTCCCTCAAACTCTCAATCTCCAGCCGTTCCATCTCCTGTTCCCACAGAAAGAGCGCAATGAATTCATCCGAACCCCCTGGACTCGGATACATCGCCGGCTTCAAATTCTCTGCGTTAGGTGAACCTCGAAGTGCTAGTTCTGTCATGTCTACTAAGTGGTCGCGGTTGATCTTCAGGCCGGTTTCTTCTTCAATTTCATTTGCAGCTGCGCCTTTAAAGTCGTGGGTTCGATCATCAATCATCCCAGCCGGAATTTCTAGGAAGGACAGGCTGCCAGCCGGGATGCGGGCTTGTTCTGTCATGATGACCCATCTCTCGTCACTCGTATCCTTCGGTCTGAGGATCATGAGCATACCCACGCTCCCACCACGCATAAAGATCGACCCAGGCAGCTGCATCGGCTTTCCTTTATTGCCTCTTTGGTTTTGGATAATGGCTTTGTATTTCAGGAAGCCGATTCGCGGTCCGAAGAAATCAACTGCCTGGATGTGGATACTCTTGAGTTCATATGGATCGTCGTGAAAAGGATGTTTCTCCCCGGAGCTCCCGTCTTCTTTCGTTTGCAGATCTAGCGATATTTTCAGTTGCTGGAGCCATCCGTCAAATGGTTCATATGCCAGAAGAAGACTCTTATTGAACTTCGGTTCGAGATCTCTTGCAAGGGTGACTTCGACTGGAGGATTGAAGTCTGGTAGGTAAAAGGATCCAAATTCCACTGCCGGTTCTCCGCTCTCAGAGTGCGGTTTCGCATCCCTGAGGTCTATATGGTTCAAGGTAGCCATCTAACCGTAGAGGCGAAAGGGTAAGTAGGATGACGATCACAGAAAAGGGAACATAGCTCACCAGAAAGAAGCGATGAGAATCAGCAACTAACGGTCTTGGAAAATGATTATCGAGTGCTTACTTCCGCTACCTATTTATCATCGAAGGATGTTTGCGACCGCAAGGCTGCATTGGCTGCCTACATAGGGGACTTGAACACACCGATTGCAGGCTGTGCTTGCTGGCACTCGAGATGCGGGCACATGAGACCGAAGGGCCGATCAGGAGCCCGCTTCTGCCTTTTTGCTCATGCAGCTGATCGGTTCACACGGAGTGGTCAATAAGTCAGCTAGTTAGTTATCTGCCGAGGCCGAATGGCAAGCTGATGACTGATGAGAGAGACTCCTGCTGGCTGGCATGTACTGATTGGCTGATCATTTAACTGACTAGCGAGATTGAGTAACATGGTTACACGAGTCTAACTTTGGGGGCGGTTCTCCGATTTTGGCTCTCTAAGCTCACCTCCCGTGCGGCACTAAAAACCCGTGATTTAACTTAAAAGATTTGAATTTATCAATTAAATTATTAGTTAAAGCTTCTTATAACTAGTAACTTATATATTTGAAAAAGCTTAATAACTATTAGCTGAAGAGCTTATAGCGCTAACGTTTCAATGCTAGCTGTCCGGCCACCACTACTCTAGCTGCATGAGAGTGGAGATAAGCATGTAAAGTCCGACAGTGAAAAGCCTTTGGCTTAAATAATACTACGATAGATAGCGAAATTGGTCCCAAATTCTCGTATTGCATACCGTAGACTATGGCACAAGCACTCCTACCCGTCAAGTGATAGAAGTGAAGTGTCCACTCGGATCTCAAAGCTCAAGCATGCCCCCAGTCTCAGCTCAGTCTAGGATCTTAGAGGTGGACTAATGGTTATTGGCTGAAAAGTTATTGAAGCTGACTTCTCAAGGTTGGCCACCTGGCCGTTACTCCTCTGGCTGCATGGGAGTGTGGAAGCCTCCCGCCCCAAGCAACACTACGATAGGTGTTAATATCCCCGCATGCTGCACGGTAGCTAGATTGGCCCCAAATTCACGTATTGCATATATACCCTGCAGAATATGGGACAAGACCCACTAGCAGCCGCATGACTGATAGTGGAGTGACCATCTAGACCACAAAGCTCAGGCTTGCCCCGCTTCCAGTCCAAACCCCCTCCTGGAGAAGTGCTTTTGGCCCAGCCTCAGCTCAGTTCGGGATCTTGGGAACGGACAAACTTGAATATCGGACATATATGCTCCTGGAAAGCCATTTCAGTATCACCACCCACCAATATCTGTTCCTAACATTGTAGCCCCGAACACCACGACAACATGGTTTGCAATGTTTGTAAAGAGATGCTGGAGAAGCATACCAATTATCGATGGAAAGGCACATATGACCTAGCATTTGATCACCACCCAGATCACAAGAGTCTCAAGGTCTCTGCGATAGAGAATTGCTGTATCTGTCGGGTTCTTCTTTCCAAGTTCAACACTCGACCCGACGCGGATAATGAATCACAGAACGACAAAGCAGGAAAAAAGAAGAGAGAAGCGTTCTTTACACAGGCTTCACTGTCATACAATCGCCAATGGTCTGCTTACCGACTTGATATCAAACTAAATGAACGATACAATTTGGAGCGTGTGGGAAGCTTCTTCTTGAAAGAACTTCGTAAGTTTGTCCACTGCTAGATTCTGAAAAAAAAAAGAACTAAGAAAAAATGAAAGCTGTCCAAGACCTTACCGTACCCATAGTAAGTGTTCTCCGAGCTTTTCCTTGCCTCCCCTTTTTGGTTCCTGTGGGAAGTGCGAGACCCGATCCAGTTCTTGTGTATGCTCCTCCGTGCCTGAATCGTCTTCTACATTTTCAACCTTGCTGCGTACTTGAACTCACAATACTGACCTGCAGCCAAACAATACATCGTCTTACGCAAACGTGCAATTGGCGAGGAAATGGTTGAACGAATGCATGAATTCTCATCGAATGTGCAGGCACGTAAGCCCTGCTACGACCTGGTAGTAGGTGTCCCCGGATTATTTTCCTATCTTCCATATTGTTTCGGGAAGCTTAAGACCTGGTCTTCTCCTGTGACATGCCTCACGTATCGCCAACCCGTCGTGCACACAGAAGTCTTGATAGAGAGGGAAATGCTGATTCCGACGTCTTACCTAGCCCAACACGACTAGTCGACATGGGCTTCATCGCCACGGGTCGTATCAAGATAGTCGAGCCAAGACAACACGTTGAGCAGATCACGGGAAGATATGTTACGCTGAGCCACTGTTGGTACGTCTAATTTTGTCCTGACATATTACATTTGCTCTCCGGTCCTCGCATATTACTTAACGCTCCTGTCACATCCAGGTATAATACAGGCTAACTGATTGGGCAGGGGAGATGTAGAATTCTATCATCTGACGAAAGAAACACTTGCACACTTCGAAGATGGTATCGAGATTGACAAACTTCCAAAAACCTTCCACCATGCAATTGACTTCGCGTGCAGGCTTGGTGTTAGATATATTTGGATCGATTCCTTATGTATCCTCCAAGATTCGACGAAGGACTGGTTGTATCAATCAGCGCAAATGGATCAGGTATACAACAATTCGCTTTGCAACATCTCGGCTACAGCAGCAAGAAATAGCGCCGAAGGCCTTTATGTGGATAGAGATAGTGAGCAACATTGGCTCGACGAAGTAGCGTTGAATACGGACGGTGTCCCAGGGCGACCACTCGAACCCAAAAAGAAGGTGCATATCCAGGACATTGCCCATCTGCTTCAGAACGCAAATTCAACGAACAGCGATCACTTCAAAAAACCAAGACAAGTCAGCAGCGCTGGAAGGTCACGGTTGAAGGTTGCAGACGCTCCTAAGAAGGTCACCAAATACACTGTCCTGGATCTGGATTTTTGGGAAATGACCGTGGACCAGGCTCCTGTGAATAGAAGAGGTTGGGTTCTGCAAGAGCGATTGATTGCCCCGCGAGTCCTCCATTTTTGCCATGATCAGATCGCTTGGGAGTGTTGGGAAAAGGATGCCATAGAGAGCCGGGCAGACGGGATGCAGCTTCTTCAACTCAAAGGGGGATCGATCGTGGATAGGAGCAGTTTCAAAGGAATGGTTCCAAGCGTGGATGGAAAGGCGTTGCGCCATGCAAGACTTGGTCGTGGTAGACTCAAGAATGGCAAATTTATAGACATCGACGCACATATGGAGAATGCCGTTCCTTCAGTCTACTGCTTCGAAGTTTGGAAGCGCGTCGTGGAAACTTATTCCAAGATGCGTTTGACGAAAGCCACTGACAAGCTCATTGCCCTGGCTGGTATCGCTAAAATTATGTCACGGCGGATACTTAACGGGAGAGACGAAGATTATGTAGCAGGCATGTGGCGCGACAACCTCGAAAGTCAGTTGCTGTGGCGTGTCGACCCAGCAGTCGGAAAAGATGGAACATACGACTACCACTCTGAACGCCCAGGCATGGAGGAATATCGTGCTCCGAGTTTTTCCTGGGCAGCTATCGATTCTGAGCGAGGCATCAATTATGCTGATGTGACCGACTTCGGCCATGATGTCAAAAAGGATCTCTTCATTAAGATTGAGACCGTCATCTTGAAGTACAAGACTGAGGATCGGTTTGGGATGCTGACTGCTGGTGGCTTTCTTGAATTGAAAGGCACCCTCAAGAAAGTTATCATCGTGGACTCCACAATGACATCTTCGCCACGCAGGGGATATACTAGATACCACTGGCAACTCATAAGATGTGGCCAGGTTCTAGAAGAGCCATACAAAATGATTTATCTCGATGCGCCTTCTAGCGACCACAAACACATCGTCGGTCCTAACCGGGGCATATACTGCTTGCCGGTTTGTCGAGACAGAGCAATCGAGCCCAAGGAGCTAATGTGTCTTCTATTGCAGTCTGTGGGAGGTGTGCCTAATACTTTCAAGAGAATTGGCTTGACGAAGATCTCCCGATATCATAAGGAGTATCAGGATGAAGTCCTAAAGCTATCTGGTGATGAAAACTCTATGGACTGTATTTGGGATGCTCAAGCTGAAAGGCATACTATTCGTATCGTTTGAATAAAGCCCGGAATCGTTTAGAGACATCGCCAAGTTGCACAGTACAGTTCGCGATTCTCTTGCTATTCAAGGCGATGAGAAGGTGGGCAAATTGATCCAACTTGAAATACTTGCAGAATGGAGCCCCTTAGAAGAATATTACTGCGTCTGCTTTACATTGGCGAAAAGAAGAAGAGAGCTCTCTTGCATTGTTCCCTCTTAGCTTGTAATCCTTCCGAGTTTGTATATAGAGGAGCAAGTGCAGTTTGAGAATCCAAACAAGACCTGCCTTCCCTTTGCTCCTTAAGAGTACATTTTTCACTCTTAAGGCAGCTCCTTTAGGTTTTGGTTTTCAGAAGCCTGAAAATGGGGCCGCAAAGGCCTAAAATCGCTTAAAAATCCCCCTGAAACCCAGACAACTGTCAGTAGGCTCATGAGGAGGGGGAAATGGCTTAGGAAAAACCATAATCCGTTGTTTTTCCGGACGGAAATAAATCCCTGTTGGTATACCTCAACTACGGCTTAGTGGCTCTGAGCATTATGTCCGCTGGAATAGAACGGAATATGAATGAGAAAGCATTACATCCATTAGATTGAATTGTATATAGATTCGGGTTCTTGAAGACCTTCTTTCTTCTCTCTTCTCCTGCACCAAACTCACATCCATTCCTTCGCTTAGAAGGAACAAGAACTCGTTTCATACAATATCCAAATCACATCATGGTCTCCTTATTTTCAGCCTTGTTTCCCCCTGCTCCGTCTTTCAAGGAGAAAGACCTCCCAGATCTCACCGGCAAAGTCTTCATAATAACAGGCGCGGCGTCCGGAGTTGGGTTTGAACTCGCCAAGATGCTTTATGTGGCCGGCGGAATTGTGTACATTGCTGCTCGCTCCGTCTCACGATGTAAGGGTGCGATCGCAAATATCGAGGCCCAAGTCAACGGAAAGAAAGCCGAAGCGAAGCTGAAGCCTATGGTAATCGATCTAGCAGACCTAAGCACAGTGAAGGCGGCCGTCGACGAATTTCTGCGGCAAGAGACCCAGCTGGATGTCCTGATTCACAATGCGGCTGTGATGAATGCTCTAGAGGGAAGTAAGGGGAAGCAGGTTCGTGAGAATCCGCCCACTGGATGCTCTGTAACGGTGATAACTGACGAGGATGTGACACAGGGTCAGGATCTTGAAATGGTCACGAATTGCGTCGCGCCGTATCTCCTTACGAAACTCCTCGAGCCCATTCTTATCCGAACAGCTGTATCGAGTCCTCCCTTCTGCGTCAGAATTGTCTTTGTTGTGGCGCTCATGCAGTTTTTCACGCCCGCTAGTGCAATGTTGTTCGATGGCGACGGAACCCCCAGGATTTTACCGGGAGATAAGGTGCAGACTAAACCTGGGGACAATTACATGCAGACAAAAGCTGGGGGAACCTGGTTGGCAGCCGAGTTCGCAAATCGGCTCGGGAGCAAAGGTATTCTTAGTACGGTGAGTCTCAGAGATAAAGATTGCTTTTTATAGAATTGCGCCAATTGATGATACGTAGTCTGTCCATCCAGGGCTGATGCGAACTGAACTGCAACGAAACATGGCTGTTTCTGCTCGGGTGGGAATGGTATGTTTTAACGCCGCCTCTCCCCCAGCGAGAAAGCTTTCGGCGCTAACCCTCCGTCTAGAAATTACTCTTCAAGGGCCCGGTCTACGGCGCCTACTCCGAACTTTTTGCCGCATTCTCTCCAGAACTCAAGGCAGAGAACAATGGTGGGTATGTGATGGCTTGGGGAAGGATTGCGGAACTGCCCAGAAACATTACCCACGGTCTTAGAAGTAAAGCAGAAGGTGGAAGTGGCGAGGCGAAGATGTTCGTGGATTATTGTGAGCGAGAGACGATAATGTTTCAGCAACTGTAATGTTGCAGATAGTTGATGATTAGATCGATACACCAGAGTTTCCAATTCATAGACCGTAATTGTCCTCTTCTCCAGAATCAAAATCCTGAAAAGAGATATCTGCCCAAGTTTGGCCATTTACATGTGATTGCCGAACGTCGTTGTCAAAATCATCCTGGTAAAGAATTAGTTTCATCAATTTTGGAGTCTTAGGATCAGATTTCACGAACCCAATCAAAATCCATTGGCGTATCAGTTATTTCCGCTATAATATCTACAGGTGCAGAACCAAAATCGAGATTAGAGACAGCTGGTACTTCTACCAAAGGCCCTGGTTCTGAATCTAATTTAGCAACCACTTCCAGACCTAGATGCCCACAAACTCGCTAGCTTGGAAGAGCGAATAGAACATACCGCTCAGCGAGAGTCTTAATATGGATCCCCTAGTATCATTTCCTGGAGCATCATCCACCCCGGTGAAGACGCCTGTCTTTACGCTATTGCGCTGGAAGATAGAATTGAGTCGTTTCAACATGTTGCTCAGCACACCATAAGCTTTTCTTGCATCAACCGACATGGTTCTCGTCTCGGACCAAATCCTACATGATCCTTCCAGAGCTGCGATCATCTCTGTCTGACGAGCATTTGGTATATGCTGATCTTCCGTGATGGGAGTAATGTCCCCACTCTCCTGGATGAGACACAAGTATATTATCACCGCTGCGAGGAGAAGGTCGTGCATTGCCAAGGACGAAATAATCCACGAGTCTTGACATAAGAGGCCGCCTGGCTGAATAGCGTTGTGAACTTCGGACTGGATTTGAAGAAGCTCCCTCGAAGCGTCTATGGCTCCTTTCTTCGAGCATAAAAATTCGACATTCTCTTTCTCACTTATTAGATACTTGCGATGTAAGATGCATCGAGATGTGTGAAAAAGCACCGCTAGACTGAATCTCCGTATGATAAGTTTAGTAGAGTCGGTGATGCAAAGGTCCATCGGTACAACACGAAGAGAAGGCGGGATTGCGGAAAAGGCTTGTTGCAGTTCCTGATCCAACGCCGTTACTTCAGCATAGCTGGGGAGGATTAAGAGATTTGCCTGCTCGACTATTTTGCTAAAGACACGAGCTAGTCGACCCTTGGCCAGTGTGTATGACATGCTAGTGATTTCGGTCTCCGGTCGAGAAGGTGGCAATTCAGTCGAATCTTCATCGAAGTCCTCGTCCTGCAGATTCAATGGTACTCGAGCATCGCTTTTGATAGCTTGAACCATTGACGGTAAGCCATTGTTGAAGCTGACCAGCAAATCCATCTGTACAAGGAGATGCCAGACTCGACGACGCATCTCGCCCTGGTATGGTGTAATATTGCCTGCAACATTGTCCGAATCTCGATGGAGGCCCATTCGTAGGGCCAAACGGACTGCAACGCTGACTATCAAGTAGCAGCTCATTTGATCACCTTTGTTGAGAACGAGTTCGCATTCCATATATATGAGAAATGTCTCGAGAGTATATGGCCCTGGGTGCTTGGCATAATTGGATAGTTCTAGACATTGTGCACAACATCTACGATAAAGTTGTATCATGTCCATTGGAGTCCTACCAGTGTCAGCGCTTTCTTCACTGGCTCCTAGTGCGGCAAAGGTCCCTAGACACATAATAGAGTATATCAATGCAAGAAAACTGATTGGGTAGCTACGGGGATCGACCCAAAACTTTCTGTACTGTTATTATATTAGCATTACGACTGTTTAATATAAGGAATGCCTTGCGATTACATACGTTCCTTTGAAATGTTGGCTTATGAATGATATCTGAGAGAAATTTAGTCAACACCTACCCAAAACCTCAGCATGTAACTAGGTGTAACTCACGCATCGCAGGGCTATTAGAATTAAAGTATCTAGATACTAATCGATTAACTATGTTTCGCTCAGGTAGAGCGGCCAAGACGTTCTCTCTCGTGGCGGGCGATTCAGTGTTGCTAAAGAGCAGACCGAGATTAGGTGGCACACTATCATCATCACCCAGCGAGGTATCATCCTCAATGTCGCTAAAATAACCTTTCACTTCTTCAATCTAAAAAACATCAGATGAGTGAGGTCCAGTGAGCGGAAAAAATGTACAATCCTACATCGTCAAGCATTGCGGCCCAGTGGGTAGCCCCAACATAGCTATAGGAAGCGTCATTTGGTCCCAGAACCACTCGACCGGCGGTGTCAGATGCGTTCATGTCGACATGGCTTTGCAGCTGCGGAGCTAGATTCGGCAAGGGGAAATGTGATTTATCCCCAGCATCAAGAGGTTCATCTGATGGCTGGCTTGCCATTGCCCCTTTGACGAGGCTTTCCAGATGTTTCAATCGGGCTTGCATGCTTACAGCCGGTCTCTTGCGTGCAACTGGAGGCATAAACGTGCAAAACGAGGAGCGCCCTTTCTTGACGCACTGCGAACACGGCCTTTCTCGATCGCATTTCAACTTCGCATAGCGACAATGGGTGCAACTGAGCTGGATCCTGGTTCGTTTGGCTTGCACCTTGATCGAAGTCTCTGGAGCAGCTGTTCTAGTATCATTGACTGTATCGATAGTCATGCTGTGCGCATTTGCCCACGCTTCGTCTACTACTGATGGGGCTATTCCAGAGGGGGCATTGGCAGACATTTTGATCCTGTCAGGTGCAAGGTTGACTGCAACTGGAAGCAGAGGAGGAATGGGCGAAAAATATGATACAGCCCACGGAAACGAACTCCTCTAGATGGATGTCGAAAGACCTTTATTCAGCAAGTCTAGAGTACTTGTGGTGGTGAAGAGTGCAAAAGCGAGTGGTGTTGTAGTGTGGGTACGATTATTCTGGTCCTCTTTTCGCTAGGCATTCATGGCGCTAATCGGAGGAATTCGAGCCGATTCCTCCCCCTTGATCACGTGGTCTCGCTTAGGGTACCTATACTTACCTAAGTACGGAGGTCGCGGTCAAAAGTATGGAGACATCAGGGCATTTTCATAATTTACAGGCTGTGCCACTAGAAGGGTACTGGCAGGGTAACCACAGGGCTTAGACGCTTATCTACAGACTCGGCTAAGTAGAATAAGCCCGAAAATACAGGGGTTCTACCCTAAACTTTTACTTTAATACAATAGCAGTGCAAATTACCTTTCGGGCACTAATGCCTGTAATTATAGGGCCTTACAGTGGGATATACGCTGAGATTATAGCGTATTATAGCGGGGAAAGCCCTGATGTCTCCATACTTTTGACCGCGACCTCCGTACTAACGGTGAAGAATCTTGTATTCATGGCACCAATCAAGCCAATCGTGCACGTATACATGCACTCGGAGTATAGAAGCTCCGTGCTCTATAGTTATATCGGTAACATTGCTTCCGGTGCTCCCTGTCTGAATTTATCGCATCCTATTCAAGGAGAGTGCCGCGCTTACTAGGGCGCTGCTTGTAACAAGATCTACTCCCGTAGGATAAATGCCCTTTACAAAAGCTTGTGGCCTTGAAAATGACCCATTTGCTGAGTAATTTGTCAGCCAAAAAAATTCTTGGTGAACTCTACTAAAATTCCTCTATCTATAAAGTATTTATTTAATGTATAATTCTTAGTAAAATAGTATTTATTGTCACAGGTTGGATGCAATGAGTCAAAGCAAGAACCTGATTGTATTACAAGAAGAATTAACTAAGGAAGCCAGTTCCTATTGCCTTCGTACGAGCCCTTATATAGGGGCTCGAGTGGTACGTGCCCTAAAGGCCACGTAAGCCTCGCGTAGCCACGTGAGGCCACGTGCCATCACGTGCCGGCTAGCCGCATAGCGGCATAGCCATCATACGGGTTCAACCCGTCACATTTATTGCACTAATTACCTATAAGTAATTGAAAGAAGTCATAGATACCAAATACTTACTTGTGATGCAATCTATAAGAAAGATTACATTAATGTTTTAGTGCCTCCCATAAGATCCCATTTATATCACATACATATTCTCTAGCTTTTGGAAACAAAAGACACATTCCGCTATGTCTGCGCAAAAGAAGTCTAACTTAGACTTTCAGAAAATAAATATATTGTAAAAAAAAAGCAGAAAAAGAAGTAATTTAATTGTGAGGTAAAATGCTTATTCTTCTTCTGTATCGCACTCACTCTTCTCCGGCTCTCTATACTACAAGTCAGATTCCGCTTCCTCGTAATCATGCTTGTACAGTACAGTACTCGCCACAAACAACACGATACGACACCCATTGTTGGCGTTTTATGTTCAGAGAAGATAAATTCCAGTCTGAATTACCAAGAGCTTGATTTGAAAGAGTATATTTTCAGCCTATGGTGGCAGTTGGCTGGAATGGGCTGACGATTTTACGAGGACGCTGAGAGAAGAGAAGAGAAGAGAAGAGAAAAAAGAAAAACAGGTACAAGACAAGGAAGTAAAAGAGGAAGGCAGTAAAGAGAAGTAGCAAGAACTGTATACAAGGCGAGATGTACGATGTAACCCAAATGAGGGAGTGCGGTCTAAATATAAGTGTGGCTGGGCGTGGGCATGGCTGGGCTCCGGCCTCCTTACAGTAGTTTGGCGAATATGACCGGGGTGTACTCCGTACCATCGCGCTAACTCTCTTTCGCATCGCCGCAACCTGCCTCCCAAGAACAAATACACAGCGGAAGGAAGTACCAAGATTTTTTGCAATTGCTTTTGCACTAATGATATTGACGAAAAGCGCATTATTAGTCGTACTAGGAAACACACAAGGAAGTGCATAGTGAGACTCTGATGGCAAGTAACTAACCTCCCATGCCCGCATTAGATATCCTCTTTTCATGGCTGTCCAGGCGTTTGTCTCCTCCACTCTACTATCCGCAACGCCGGCGGGGTTTTCAATCAGCGACTGGAGCTCCTTGTTAACGAAGTCCTATTGTTGACTCCTGGCAATGTATGCCTTCATCCGCTCAAGTTTTTCAGTCACTTTCCAGCTCTCCCATCTGGTAATCTATTACAAAATATTTGCCATTCTTTTCTATCTTGCGAAACTCTACGTGACTATGCTCAAGAGGACCAAATCGGCTTGCAGGGAACCTCTCGGAAATGCATCATAACAAGTCTACACAGCTCTTGAAAACATTTTGTGGGTCGTATTTCTTCTTCAACTCCACCAATCGTTTATAATTGTCTCCAAAGATTTCATTCGGGGGTAGGCCAAATCCTATCGTTTGTGAGTATGCTATCCATGCCATACAATAAATACTCACCATCATAGTTCAAGTACACTCCAGTGCTTGATCTAGTCATCTCATCCAATAACGGATCCTTTTGTCTTTGTTCGAACTCCTTCTGAAACTTCCGTTCCATGCCCAAACACCATTCTTTACAAATCCCATCATTTGCCTCTTCCGAGTAAACGGGAATGATCCTTGCCGTTACATGCTTTCCACGATCAGCAAACGCTGTATCATTCTGTTTGACAGAGACGATAGCTCGAGTCCCAAAAATCTCAAATCCTACTATCGATTGTTCTCTTGCATCGGGGACTTTGTCCAGAAAATCTTCGAACTCGTTCAATCTCTCTTCAAGAAAGTCAGCGTTCATTGGAGGTATTATCGAGCGTGCGACACTCTGTCTTCGCCACTTTCCTGGAGCTGTTGCACTGTCTCCAGATTGCGAGAATGGAACCATCTTCGCTTTATTTATCATCGGGTTGAGCTCTAGCAAAGGTGCAAAGAACTCTTTAGCCTCATTTTCGGGGCCATTATAGAATGGAATAGCCGCAATCATCACCCCCTCTGGTGAATAGGCCCAAAAGTGCCCCATGACGGCATTCCCCTTGTTCTCTTCTTCGAGAACACGATTGCCCATTTCCGTTACTGCCTTCAAAGCAGTTCTCGGAAAGATCATCTTCCCAGTCCAAACCTCATTTTTCTGTTCATGCCCCCTCAGTACGAATTCCGTCACGATCCCAAAACAGCCTCCCGCGCCTTTCATTGCCCAGAACAGGTCTTGGTTCTGATTGTTACTGGCGCGGGAAATAGACCCATCCGCAAGCACGACCTCTGCTTCTAGCATGTTATCCATGCCTAGTCCATGCTCGCTCGTCAAGAACCCGTACCCTCCATGCAGTACAAAACCGCCCACGCCAACATCCGGGCATATCCCACCAACGGCAGCCAATCCAAATTTCTCGGCTTCGGCATAGACTTCAGACCAGAGTGCACCACCTCGAGCAATGATTTTGCTCCCTTCTACCCTGACGCCTTTCATTTTGGATAAATCAATGACGACCCCGCCGTCAGTAGATGACTCTCCACGTAAGCCATGTCCACCCCCTTTCGCGGCGATGGGAATAGAATATTTGCAGGTGAATTGGAGGATCAATGATGTCTGAGCAGCACTGGTCGGGAAAACAACTGCGCCAGCACGTTTCGAAGAGAGGAAAAACCAGCGTTCGATGCTCGCTTCATAATCGGGGGAGTCGGGGGTAATAATTAAAAGATCTGGAATCAGCTTGCGTAATTCGTCGATAACTGATTTGGGGATTGGAGAGGACATCTTGTACGGGATTCGCGATAGGGTGGTGGGAAGTCTCGGCATGGATATCATAAAGTGAAAGCGAAAGTGCGAATGAAAGGGTAAATAGAGCAGACAAGAAGGAAATCCGTCTTACGTGAGGCTCACATAAGCGCATGCGACGAAACTCGCAAAACAAAGTAAAATATGGGGTTATATCTTGGCCTTTCGAACCTTAAGGCTATCGATCCGGTTGTTAGAACTCCATAGCCGACATCCAATAATTAGCGACTGTAGACGAGGCGAATGAAACCAATAAGGTATACCAACCAGATAATGTGCACAAGTCAGATGATCCCCATCGGACGACCGGAATCAATCTTAGGGACTTCCTTAGTGGGATCCCTTTTAGTAGATCTAAGTCTTGAACCACCGTTATACACAACAGCGCCCAAATTTACTGAACTCGGCAGCCACCGTTTCTGAACATGGTGTTTGGCCGCAAATCATTGCTCTTCGGACCTGATCTTTACCGCCCTAGCCAAAAGCATACCGAGTTCGCGTCCGATAACTCTATATACTCTAGATTGTAGTACTGCACCTGATATATATAATCTTGGATTACTCTAACTCGATATACTACAATCTGGACTATACTAAATTTAAGCATAACAAGTAAAACAACTTTGATTTACGGTATTATAATCTAAAGTACGACCCTGAAGTCTATTGCTTGGCGAGTGAGAACGGACACCACCCTAATATCTTTATAGGCAATTATTTATAGAAAATATTGGAACTACTACGCTAGTTCCGCTGCTATTATTCGACGTGAGTAGCTGCTAATTTAACCTGAGCTAGAGACAAACATACTGAGCTTAGGTGGCATACCTGAGTAGAGCCTAAGCAAGCCTGAGTATCTTGAGTACGCTCTAAGTCAGCCTACGCACCATAATGTGAAACTGATTTTGGCCTCCTATCTGCCCCGCCTTTAGTTTCCTTGTCGAATTTTGCCTAAAAAGCCATTTCTGCTCTTTTTTAGGTTCTCTACTATAGCAGATTTTGAATCCTCTTCAACCTTCAGTAGACATTACGCCCCTTCGATAAGCTGCTGACAGTCTGCGGGAAACCAAATGCCACATGCTTTGGATCGTCACTCTCCTGCTCTCGGGACGGATAAGCGGTATCCCCATGGTCACTTTCTTCAACCACTCCGAATCTCAGCTTCGTTTCCTTGACCTCCTTTCTAATGACACCAATTGAAGAGCCCTCGGAGAGTACGGCAATGTCTGGATTTTGTGTTGCTGCCATGATAGCAGAGAATGAGGTAGAGTGAGCGACACCATTTTCGTAAAGCGCCCAGAAACCAATGCCAACTGCGATGATTGCAAATCCGATAGCAAGACTATATGAGATAACCAAGTTCTTGCTATTGTAGTGGTAGACGTTATGTGGGATCGTGAAGTTGGCCACCGTCAGATTAGGGCTTGTCAGATCGGGAGAGCTGAGCATACTGATCGTTATGTTGTTTGCGAGATCTTCGATGGCGAGACTGAGGCTGTCATTGCGACACATCCAAGGCGAACCTCGAATCGGAGATTCCCCATTGAAAGTTCCGTAAATACTATCCCAAACATTATTTCTGAATTCGTTGCAGCCAATGAGTCCCGTTTGAAGAATCCTGCTGTTCACATCCTTGTACTCGATGGGTTGTGACGGGTCGCTGCCGTAGTGCGTTGTGGGGGGCACGAGAAGCGATACGTTCCCGAAAATCATGTTTCCTAAAGCCACAAAAGATGAATAGTATGCGTCGAAATTGCTATCCTCAGAGGAGTTGAAATTGGTTGCGATAATTGGTTCACCAAGTGTTATATCATATTGAGAAATGTTTTGTATGCCGTCAACAAAATCAAGCTGGATATTGAAGGTGGCGTTAAACTGCGTACATATGATGCTTTGGCGATATGTCTGAATAAAAATTTGCTGCTTGCTCGTGTAGTTGAAAAGAAAGGAAGGCACCGCGGCGACCCAATTGTTATATGAATCAACCCTAGCACCAGACTCTGCAGTCGTATAATTGAGAAGTGAGAAGCCGAAAGCCGAGTAGAGCAGGGCGTCAGGGAGCGGCTTGGATGACGGAAATTGAATATTCGGGTACGCCGTCACTGAAGGCGAGGTAAAAGTCTCTGCCGCGAAGGCGTTCATATAATAGTCAAATATTATCATTTCATCGTAGGTTGCATTCTCACACCGAAAGCTGGGTCCTGTAAACTGGAGATTGTAAGATGAATTGGCCGCAGGTGGCTTTATGGGTAGTATGGCGATCGTTTCAGCGGATTCTGTCGCTAAACTGAGGACCAAAGGTGCTGGCTGTAGTAAAGGGGGTTCTACACCCGACAGCAAGGAGCTGTTGTCGTCTGCCCCGTATATGTTATCTATCGTCCAATCTTGTCGATTCGTGTCTAGGTTCCATATCTGAGTTGTGTTCTGTATGACATGAGATCGAGAAACAACTCCCAGGGTGGCAGGAGGTAGGAGTGACGCAAGCTTCATGCACCTAATAATGTCAGCAATGGCACAGGAGTTTAGTCCCTGAGAGCTTACCAGCTAAGGGTAGCAAAGAGTATGACAAGCTTTGCTCGTTTCATGAGTTCCCAGCTCAAGAAACCCGTCAAGTCGCTCGTGAGCGAGAATATCTTATCAATACCCCCCAAACTTAGAGTGTTCTTCCTCAAATAGACCCATATGAACTGTGAGTAGGCAGACGAAACTGCAAGTCCTAAAAAGCTTGCAATCAGGAAAGCAAATGCAGTTCCAAAGGCGATGGCCCATTGTTGACGGCTTGTAGACCCAACCGCTGTGGTGTTCAGAGATGAAAAGAATAAATGGTGTCCAAGAGCGAGGAGTATTCCTAAGAGAACAAATCCAATCATCCGTATCAGTTTGGGGACTGGAACTCCCCATTGCACTACATTCCGAGGTGGTTTTGATTGAGCGGTGTATGCCGAGCCAGTGGAGTTTCGCACATGATCGGCGAGACGAAAACTATCCCTCTCGCCAACCGACCAGCTCCGGGCATTGTGAGAGGTCGTTCCTTCAGAATTCAATAGCAGGCCAGTCCGTACATCGCTGGGAGAGGAGATTGGAGGGGAAGATGCACTATTGTTCTTGTGGTCAAAAGCTCGGTCGACAAGCTCTATGAAGTCTTGATCTTGAATATCATTAGCAAGGCGTTTATTATGGGTGGCGAGAGAAAAGGTAGGTGGTGTGTTTGCTCGATGTCGGTCGTGGTTATTGAGCTGCTTTGAACTTTGGCCAAGTGGGGAATATGGAAGGGCTCGAGAATTTCCAACTGGTTTTCTGTGGATGTGCGAGTTCATTCTCTCAGAATGAATGTAATCGACTCTTGCCGCGAGAGGCGACAGACGAGCAAGATTCCAATTCAATCTGGAGCATAAAATTGTCTAGAGTTGATTCTAGATGTGGGGGCGCAAGGAGGGTGGGCCGCCGTTGAAGTACTATTCTTGCGACTCCTGGGAAATTGGGGGCCAAACATCACGTACACCGGTACGTGCAGGAAGGTTTGTCATCGTGGCCAATCCCGTCCAAATAAAATAAAGCTAGGTAGCCACAAGGCTCTCTCCACGTTCTAAATCGGGAGGGGCTTTATGGCGGTCCTGGCGGTCCCGGGGCATCATTTGCACCAATCACCTTATTCGGCTATGCGAGCCAGAACTTCAGCCCTGTCAACCGCCCCCACGCGCGGACTGCGGACGTATTGTCCCTCCGTAAGCCGTTCGACCTTCCAATGAAAAACTTTTAAGTGATGTTGCCCCATCCAAGCTGAGCAATATCGTGAGGCAGAGTTGTTGTCAAAGCCTAGGCTAGGCTTACCGATACCTGTCTCATACCAAGGTAATAACTTGTGGTTTTTAATAGCTTGGAAAGGTGTATTTGGTGCCAATCCACCAGTATGCTAATCCTTATCAACAGAATTCATTGCTATTTCTCCTACTGGGATTTTCATGAATTATGATCTGAGCTTGCAAGTCTCTTATCCTCACGAATGGTGTATCTGCAAAATATACAATGGCTAAATTCACTTTTGTTTGAGCATACATAGTATATATGATATGAAGTGTCGATATTCAAGTCACTTGAAAGACTTATGAGCAAGATCCATGCTTTCGCTGGCAGTGAGTGAGTCAAAAGCCATGACTGCAGAACAATCAGTGGACCAGACGCGAGGAGATCCTCGCCTCCTCGCCCTCCATGATCCTGTACACAAAGCACTGGTTTACAAGTATATAGTAGTCATCACGCTTGCGTCAAAGTATGGGAACATTGCAAATAAGAAGTACCAGACCTCTTCCCCGACTTCTGGGAGCTGTGGAGCCAGTCAACCCACGGCCTGTACGAAGAAACTTACGGCAGGCAGTCGATGTTTCAATAGATGACTTCAAGTCTATCGCAATTGTTGAAGACAAGTTTGGGCCTAACCGTGTCTTCTTGGGTATCATGTGTGGTTACCTCTTTGGCATGAAGCTACTGGCGAAAGTTGGTCGATGGAATCTTCAAGTGCTTCTTCATCTAACATGCCACCATGCTCAAACCACGCAATGGAATCCGGAAGGTATTCATGGAATAGATTCCAGTGGGTCATTGACCTCAGATTTGTGTTACCAGTAAGAATCCGAAAAAGAGCGTGATTGGGGATCGCAGCCCATGGAAGATCCGGGGCAAGCTCTCGCCAGAGTAATCGAGTAAAATCTTTAAAATGCATATGGT
Organism: Mollisiaceae sp. DMI_Dod_QoI; assembly: GCA_009613015.1. Taxonomy (NCBI): domain Eukaryota; kingdom Fungi; phylum Ascomycota; class Leotiomycetes; order Helotiales; family Mollisiaceae; species Mollisiaceae sp. DMI_Dod_QoI. The sequence continues at coordinate 47,943 of VXCB01000107.1, forward strand.
TTGTCTTCTAAATGACTGTGCTTAAACATCGCGAGGTTATCTCCCTCATTAACTGGGCAGGACACCTTCAGTAGAAGCTGATCCGAATCAGCTCACAATCAGCTCACAATCAGCTAAGATAAGGAGTCAACAAGTGTCACACAATGATCTACGAGGCTTGAGAGGCTTGAGGGGCTTGATGAAATCCTACAGCTTTCCGTGAATATCCACGATCTTGGTTATATGTATTAAGAGTGAATCAGAGTGTCGATTTGGAAGATATGTTAGCGTTACAAGCCATGATGGCATCATGACTGAAGAAGATACATATCCCTCGTGATTAAACATTAGAAGTCTGGAACATAACTAGCACCAAAACCGTTCTAACTCTTAAGGCGGAGGCTACTGAAATAGGCTACTTTGAGAGATTTGCAGGGATGCATACCTTGCTAGAGGCGGGAGAGATCTCTTGAGCTGCACGGGAGGCGGGTTTGTTCTAGAAGAGGGGGGAGGGGAAAACGCACCATAGGCGCTCGCCGATTTGTTTATCAGCGGGCTGCAACAACCTCGAACTAGAACTAGCGTACGCTATACCCTGGGCAATTCCGATAAGCTTAAACGCTGCAGATCGGTTGATTGTATTCTCAAATCTGCACCCGCTCGAGCCGCACAGCCAACCCACCTAGGTATTCAGTGCAGCAAAATTGGAATAACGCAGAAGAGTATATTCTGGCGATTTGAAGCGCTGCAAAGTCAGCAAAAGACATCTTGTAGATGCTTTCACGAATTTGCTCCGTTTCGTGGGGTGCTCGATTCTTAGGCTCCATCATGCTTATCTCCGTGGACCACATCCGTAGCGCCGTCCCAGCCAGTGCTAGTTTGAGGAATGTCCGCGTTCGCTTCAAAGGAAGAAGCTATGGTAGATTCTCATTCTGCGTTCTGGTCACTCTGATAATTTTGAGATTTCCTTCGACTCTGACGCTTTCAAGCCTCCGACGATGCTCAACGCCTGTAGGCTGGAAGCGAAGGCGTTCTGCACGACTGGCCGCGAATATATTAACTTGAAGATTGTTCTCATTAAGGAGGAAGTAGTCTATAGCAACCAGCAGTATTTCTTCTAAGAAGAAGATATGGGATTTTTTGAATACATAGCAACTTTCTTTATTATTTGATGATTCTCCAATACAAAATATCAAAAGCATTGGAACTGATGTTTAAGACATTTCAGAACATCTCTATAACATCTCTAGAACTTGGAAAACAATTCAATGGGTATGCAATGTCGTGGCAGCTTCTCTATTGTAATGTAATCAGGTCATTTAGTTTTCACCCCATGTCAAAATAATCCCGCTTGGTTTTTAGCTCTCTAACTACATAAACCTAGCCCCCCGTAGGCGCCTAACACCATCAAATAGAAAGCGACCTGCTCTCGCCATGAATTTCGATAGCCAACTTTTTTATGCGCAATACTGGATTTGTCGCGATGATCCGTTCTACCTGCCTCACTGGTTTATCGGGGACGGTAGTTGACCCTTGAAATGAGGTAAGCTAAAGGAGCTGAATGCGCAAGGTAGATCCGGAGGCGCCCAATGCGGCAGGTTGCAACACTCCCGGCAATTAAAGCCTAGCCCGTACCTGATCCTTCGTGCAGTAGCAGGATGAGGCCATTGCCCTTTCTGATGATGAGATTCGTCGATCTCTCTACTATCATTTGATTGGTAACTGAAGCTCCGATCAAGTCTTTCGTTTCTGGTGCAAACACCAATTTGCCTCTTATCCCAGATTGCCACTGAGAGCCAATGAGCATGTATCTGAACTCAATCATTGCGACGCATAATATCGTCGATAACCTTTTGTGGAAGCAACCATACGAAATGTTATTTGGGAGATCCTCTTGTGCCATAATGGCCATGCCAGCAGAACTCGAGTAGCGTCTCTTAGACACTACTCCTACTACTGCAAGCAAGCGCCCAAGACTGCAGTAGTCAAATGGTAGGTGAGGCACAAAAGCTTGAATCTCAGATGCCGACCTGCCAAGAATAGAAGGTGGAAGGTGGCATATTGTAAGTGTGACTTTCCACCTGCTGGAACAAAGCAACGACTTTCCATATGGAGCAAAGAATCAAGCCTCTGACCATCGCCTTCCTTTTCCGAGAAGCTGGGAGATAGTCCATCAGCAGTATGAGTGACTGGTGAGTTTTTGAAGTATAGCTCTTGTATAAGTAACTCGCTTCTCGCTTTAAACAACAACTCTCTCTTCCCTTAATCAATACTATTATTCTCAGACCTTCACCTTTTCCACTAGTATTGTCTTTTCCCACACTATGTTCTTCATCACCCTTCTTGCTATTGCTACCGCTGCGGTCTCGGCATCGCCGGTTGAGCGCCGGGCCAAGACGACTGTTCTATCCTTGAAGCACGTCTCCAACGTCACGTCAATCAAAAATGTCGTCAACAAAGGCCAAGCTCGTATCAACAAGGTCAACGGCTTCGCCGCCGAGGTTAGCTCTGGCTCAGTGACGAATGAAGATGTCAGCTACGTTGCCCCAGTCACGATCGGTGGTAAAACCTGGCAGCTTATTGTCGATACTGGATGTACGTCGTTTATTCAAGACGCCTAAAATCCTCTTAAAACGCTTTACTGACTCCAGATATTATTTAGCTTCAAACACCTGGTGCGGTGCCCAGACATCTTGTGAGAAGACTTCGACCGGCAAGTCTACCGGCGGCTCGGTCTCCGTCAGCTACGGCAGTGGCTCGTTCTCTGGCACCGAGTACACAGATACAGTCAGCTTCGGTGGCCTCACCGTCAAATCCCAATCGATCGGCGCTGCCTCTAGATCCTCAGGCTTTAGCGGCGTCGACGGTATCATCGGTTTCGGTCCGGTCGATCTGACTGAGGATACCGTCTCTAACGCCAACACTGTTCCAACCTTTATGGACAACCTCTATAGCCAGGGTGCTATCTCGAGTGAGGTTCTTGGTGTTTCCTTCAGCCCGGAATCTGGAAGCGACACCGACGACACCAACGGCGAGCTGACCCTTGGTGGCACCGATAGCTCTAAGTACACAGGCTCGATCACCTACTTCCCGACAGCCAAGAGCGGTGATTCTGCTCCGTACTGGGGTATCTCTATCGCTAGCTTTACCTATGGCTCGACCACTCTTGCGTCGTCTGCTTCTGGCATTGTCGACACCGGCACTACACTGATCTATATCCCGACTTCAGCCTACAACAAGTTCCTCTCCGCCGCTGGTGGCAAGACCGATAGCTCATCTGGCCTTGCCATGTTCACCAAAAAGCCGACCTCCAATTTCGGTATTAAGTTTGGGTCGACGACTTATACCCTTACGCCGGCGCAGTATTTGGTCCCGACCGCCCAGTATAGCTACTACGGCCTAAGCTCCAGCAAGTACTACGCTTGGATCAACGATGGCGGCAGCTCGGGTGTCAATACTATTATTGGCCAGAAGTTCTTGGAAAACTACTACTCTGTGTTCGACACCACCAACTCCCGCATCGGCTTCGCTACCGGCGCCTAAGGCTTTGTTTGCTTGGTTTTGTATACGGCTGGCTTCGACACTTGGCACGCAGCGAACCTGTCTTCACACACTATTACTTCTGATTCATCAAACATTCATGACCACTGATCTAGTTCAGTGGTGTTATTATCTGTGGCAATGGGCGAAAAGCCAGTATTTGTTTGTTATCTCGAATCTTGTTATATTTTTGAAGTTCAAAGTTGGTATACGATGTTCCTGCGCTTTCACTAAGCTATCAGATATTAAAATGAATACTTTATTCTAACAAATTATGATGTCCAAATCAATCAAGTTATCGAACACAGTGCATCTCTACATACGAAAACAAGAAACCTGAAAGTAATAATATCGACGGACTTCCAAATAATCTCCTCCTCCATTTCCAGAAGATGAAATCCCACCCATACTACTCGACTCAGCACATAAACCCTGCCATGGATCAACAGCTCCTGCCTCGGACGTCGCATCCGCACTGTTTAAACACTTCAAACATGTCTCCACACCCACATTCCAATTCGAGTCCCAAGCGCAAATGCAAGCCCTGTTCAACGAATCCGCAAGTCTACAAACAAAGCCTCCACTGTAAGCAATCGCACATTGTGCAATGCATAAATCTGCAGGGCTTGGAGGATAACAACCTGCATGGGAGCTTATGTTTATTGTTGGTGTTATAGATGAGAACTAACTCCCTTGTGACGGATTATGGATAGGTGATATATTTTTCAGAGAGAAATATTTCTGCCCTATTATATAAGCTTGTAATTGCAATTACTTATAATACTTATGCAATATATAAAAGTATGTTCACTTTAATAATATATCTTGAATTTAAAATTCTCTAATTAAAAGTAAAGCTTATAATAAAAAGTATATATAAATAAATAAATATTAATTTCGGTATAAATATTTTAATATTAATAAATAATACAAATTATATAATTAAAACATACTATTTTATAAAAGTTTAATATTTTTTAAATATAAAATATAAAATAATATAATAATTTTTTCTATTTTTAAAAGAAATATTATAAAGAAAATTTAATTTAAATTTAATTAAATATAGCGATTACAAACTTACAAGTTTATAGCTTATAAAGCGCTTTATTAATCTAAGTATTATATTCTTATTACTTTTAAAACGAATTTATATATACTAATATTATTTATAATATATATTTTTTATTTTCGATTTGTTTTTAAAACTTTTAAAAAAGAGCTAAGGTTTATATTCTTACATTTTGAGAATATAAGTATTTATTAAATAAAAAGAAATCGAATTCTCAAAAGTTTTGTCTTATTATTTGATGCCTGTTTGTCTCTGCTTCCCATTGTATCCGTCTCTCGGTACATCTCTCAGCGCAGTACATAATCTTCTAGAGCCACGCTCTTAATGTTAACCAATTCCTTGTCATCTCTACGTGTGCACATGATCACTGGGCTGATAAACTTCGCCGAGTTAGTAACGCCTCGGACCAGAAACAGAGCGGGTACCCCAGAAACATAAATGAGTTTGTCGCTAATCTGCACATCATTGGTGCAAAGTCCTACATAGTGGCGCGGTTGAGCCATTTCAAATCGCACCAATTTCAACTTGTTCTCTGCGAGATAATTACACACCCGTAGATGCGTTTTCAAGACATTAGGTGCCGAGTTTCGACATAATAATGTAAGGAAGCTACTCCAAATCCCCCCAGTAGAGCCATGTACAAGTCGATTGAGTCTTTCTCGCGGAGATACTCTGCGGAGTCTATAGATGAACTTAACCCAGTCTTCAATGCTACATCCTCGATCATTGTGGAAATTTCCGGCCACTTCGAGTGCATCCTCAACAAGTCGACAGAGCGACATTAAAAGATTGAACTGGCAGAAGAACTCGACCATAGCTTCCACGTTTTCGAGGTGAATAGTCATTTCGCTCTCATTGTAAGAATCCAATGTAGCCTTGAACTTGTAACAAGAGCACACAACGCTCAGCTGACGGGCCTGGACCGTAAGAGCGTTGCGATCCTCAATATTCCATTTCCAGATGGCATTTCGCGGGTCGCGGGTAACAGGCCGCAAGTAGTGATTAACCTTGCTCGGGTACCTCCAGAAACCATTAAGGTATTCCAATCTTTCATGGATTTTCCATCCTTCCGGACAGTTTTTGGTCCAATCGGGAACCCACGATGGTTGGCCTGGAACACCATTGAGGGCCGCCGGAAGTAGTAACTGGAGCGAGTTGGTGCCCTCAATAAGATGTACACATAACTCCTTGAAGACTTGTCCAGTTGAGAGGTCGTAGTCTGGCGAAGAAATTCTATTTTTGACGAGCTTTTGCAGAACAGCTCGAAGCCCGAAGGCTTTATCTTTGGGATTGGTAGCTTGTCGACCAATGATTGTATCATCCCATTCTTCTGGCACCGTAGCCGTTCCTTGCTCAGCGTTAAAAGAGTTAGGTATGTTATGAAACACCAGTACTGCGAGCAATACAGGTAGGGCACAAACACAAATGTAGGCTAGAATGAAATCGCTAGAAATCCCTACTTACCTAAGTAGTCCCGTGCTATATAAATTATTATTTATTAATTTTTAAATATTGTAAAAAAGCACGTGCTATACACGTGATTTTGCGCTTTTTATATTTATATAAAATATATATAAAGAAGCTTTCGAATTTTTTTATAATTAATATATATATATTATACTTATTTTACCTTTTAATAACGTTATTAGTAGTACTAATTAAATAAATATGTCTTTATTTCTTTCTAAAAATAAGTTTCATTACTTCCTAAAATGGACGGATACTCGGGGTAAAACCCGGTACCCGCCAGGTTGGTACCCTACCCACTAGATTTCTACTTGGGTGGTACCCGTGGCCTCTGTACCCGGGTCTATCCGGGTAAACCCGTATTCATCTACAAGTCTGGTAAGCGATATTTTGACTCTAGTGAGGAGTCAGTTAGCAAGATATTATATAAGTTAGAGCGATAATCTAAGATACACTTAAAAGACTTACCGGTAGTTAATAAAGGATCTCTAGAACCGTCTCGAAAGGAAGTCCACAAGAACCACAGCACAGCCCAGGTTCGCGGTTTGGAGTACGTTCCCTCCACAGTTTTATCGAATGGAAAATATTCTAGCAATCCAGTCCTAGCTAGAAATGCCATCGCCCTATCGGATTTCTCATTACCTTCGCCAAGCCACATGTATGCCTCCTCAGCAGTAGAATAGATGTCTCCCATCAATGGTATTTGCTGTTCTTTCTCAACTTGGTCCTTCTGATTGATACACACAGCATCAATCCAGATAGCAAACTTCCCGAGTTTCGCCCGTAATTGCAGAAAAAGCAGCATGGCCATTTGCGCTCAACTTCAACTCCAAACCTCCGCAGATGATTGTTTGAGACTCGTGATCTTCCCCCCAAGCATACGATAGAGCTGAGAATGAACATTTTCCCCGTAGATCCACGATGCGGAGATTGCAGAGGATTGGCCAGAAGCCTCCTGTTGCCGGTGCCGCCTCAACTTCTAACAGTCTAATGCAGTTTGAGTGAGGTAAGGCATGATAAAGTTGTGATATACTTTCATCATTCGCCATAGACGCCGGATGTCTTTGGGTTGCTGGATTGTTATTCTCGATTGCCGGAATCTTCTGGATTGCCGTAGCAATACGGCTCTCAGTGGGCAAAGACGTCAGCTGGATTATTGTGATACTATCCCGAAAAGTTATATATTTAGGTGGGTTTGTCGTAAACTCTTGGATAGTAGATGTAATGTTTATCGCGTAGTGCGAAGAGGAGTGAAGATCGATTTCATGAAAGTTTCTGAGGCTGGGAGGTGCGTTCATTAAGTCAGGCACAGTTGATGAGGACGAGACATCTTCACGTGTAGGTAGGTGAGCAAATTAAAACAAGTTGACTTCTATCTCTTCGGCCTCCTGCACGAATCGCGTTAATGTCAGAATTCAATTGGCTTTCTGGCCAAGGCGGGCATCATCCTCGCTCTCAAGTAAGTAACAATCTTCATAAAGGCTGTGTAGCCCTTGTTAAGGACATGCCTTTTCGTGCCGTGCCGTGCCGTTGGCGCCTCGTTTTACTTTCCACATTCCATATCTTTGCAGGGACCAGGTGCTTTGCATCGCATTAGTCGAATGCGCGAAATACCTGTGCCTCGAATCCTTCATTTCATGTTTTTGCTCTTCAACGGCTCCTATAGGAGGCGACTTAGGATTATCAAACGCCCAGTCACGCAGCCTGATAGAACTAGACAAGGCTCTAAAGGTTTTAAAGGCTATAATGGCGACACCACTTACGCAGCTGTGGCTGGGAAGACAGTTCCTACTGGCGCAATGACAAGGGTTCTTCAGAGTGTGCTGAAGATGATACTCCAGCCTTGTCTGGAATCCAACTTAAGGTGAGGCCTGCGATAAGAAGATTCCAGTTGAAATGCAGCGACAACCATTAGTGATGAGCAGCGGAAGATAAAAGGTTATTAATGCCTACGATAAATAGACATTAAAGGCAAATTTTGAGACCTGGTATCAAATCGTGAGGCTCCAGGGGACCAAGTAGTGCCGAAACAAACAATGTCTAGCTGCTTCACCTCCTTATGTGCAGGCAGGCTGCAGTGTGCCCGATCAATACTCGATAGCCTCTCTTCAATAGCGTTACGCCACTATTCATTATGTGAAAGAGATACTACAATTTGGATATAATATGCGATTGCCTAGAGATCAGAATCGTCTACGGGTGTTGGACTCAGGGCGACAAAAGAGGAGAATGAATACCTTTACAAATAAGGGGTGTAGATGTCGCCGGTCAAAGTGACGATGTCTTAGATGGGTTTCTGTGTCATAAGTATCTGGATTTAGTTGCGCAAGATAAGGCGCCACTCACGGGAAGAGAGGCTGAGGACGAATGGCGTAGCTGTGCGATAAGCGCCAATCTTCTGAGCATGCAACAGCGCAGAGAGCGATGTTAAATGGCGGAATAACTGCGAAAATAGTAATGGATGATAGTACTATAAGGGATTGGAGCTCAGTGCTGTGATCTGTACCTGACCACGGTCAATGGTCGGGAGATCAAGGTTAGAAGAGGCTAGGATGAAGTGAAGCGAGAGTTGGAGATTTGTAGAAAGAAAGGGGGTAATAACTGCTGGCTTTGGGCTCAGAATTTGATTTCTTGATATTTTACTCCTTGCGAGACTTCTTCATCTCTCTTTGAAAGCATATTTGCAATTACCGACATTGACATTATCAAATATATATTTTTGAAATTAATTTTATGCAATGATAACATAATCGCAATGACTTTGTAATTTGTTCACTGAGATATATTCCCGCGCTCCTTTATCCCTATGCAGCATTCACGTGAAGGCTCGGACTGAAAGGTACGCCGCTGAGTAACTCACTGCTCAAATGAAAGTCGCGAATAAATCTGGAGTGATTGTTTAGGAATACAGGGAGTTAATTAAATCAGATTTAAATCATCTACGTAAAGGATTTCGTAGCTTCAATCACAAAACTTTGTAAGAAACTCAAAAGTATTTAAGAAGAGCTAAACAGTTTCCAAACAACAATTACTAGACTTCAGCCTACATCTCTACATTATTGAGTTCCTTGACACCCAACGTCGTTTCAAAAGCAACACATTAGTCAAAACTCCTCAACTTCCAACCCACAACTTTTCAGGTTTCAGATACTTCTTATAATTCTTCCCAACTTCTCAGCTTCTCAGCATCTCAGCATCTTCGCTATGGTAGAATACTTATTCCCATGCCCTGAATGCAGGAAGCCGATTTCGAAAATACCATGTTGCTGTCACCCTGCCTGTGGTGGCAAATGCGCATTCCACTATTATTTTCCAAATGGGCGGGTGACATATCACACCTATTTCCTTGATGGATGGGAAGATGTTTGTTCCCGGTGCGATGATATTACGCCATTCAGGAGATATTACTATACTCCGTCTATGGTTAAGCCGTGCACGTGTTGTAAGAAGTGTAAAGTGTGGTGTACAGAGCATTTTAATCAAAATGCTGAATATTTGATGAAGCAGAAGGAGCGAGCTGAGGAGGTGAAGAATTGAGGAAGCAAATTTGGAGGGGTGGACAACTAGAGTCGGGACAAGACTGTAAGCTATATTCAAGGCTTGGAACCGGCTCTAGCTATGATTTATTTATGGTCGTTGCTCTACTCGTTATGCAACCTTTCCATGCTTTTCGCCGCTCAATCTCGGCTTTCTGGTGACTAGTCTATAATATCGCGAAAGAATCTAGTCTACTTCATTCGTTGTTGCTGCTGCTTAGGTAAATTTAATATTATTGTGAAGCACTACCAGTTAATGATTTGGTTCTCTAAAATTAATTCTACTTTCAAGGACGCGGGGGCGGGCGTGGGGCGCATTCTTCTTCCATGTGACTGGAATTCTAACCAGGGCTGCTTGATCCACCACTTCACTGATCATCACAACGTAAATTGAACTGATGACTGTTGGAGATAATTATCTCAAAATGATTATTCTAGGAAGATGATTCAAGATCGATGTTATTCTGATTCACAGCACGCCCAGGGAGATCCGTAGTAATCTGCTCAAATGAAATGGTTTCGAGTAAAAGAGAAGGGGAGAAAGTATGAAAAGAAATAAGACCGCATTTGAAAGTAATAATACTTCTTGGAATTGTTGTGCATTCTTTCGCAACAATAGTTGCACATGCATTGAGCTGAAGCCAGAAATGAAATCGAAAGTTCTTGGCAGGCTCGCTAAGTTTAGGGGGCTCGTTTCAAGGCTTCTAGCACCTCGAACACTCGTTCTGCACTAGGCTATGAGCATTGAGCAGAAAAGCCTGCCGTTCCTCGAAGCAGACACCTCATTAGTCCCAATACTCAAATACCTGAACCTCTAAGTCTTCTCCTCTTACTAGATGATCCAGGAACACTTGCAAAGCATTTTTCAAGGACCCCAGCAGGCTCTCAATATAATTTTCATAGTCCTAACACATTTGTGTCGTTATCTCCTCGAAGTAGTCCCATTTCTATGCTTTTGGTTTCCCATTGTGGTAATGCACAGTTCTAGGCTTTATCACAGTAGTATTTCTTATATGCTGCATGTATTTATCTCCAATATTGGCCGTTTATGAGATTGTTATTTGGTGTCAGATGGAAAGGATTGACTGGATTGATGATAAGAGGAGGTTCTGGTGGTCTATATATACACTCTAGGGGGGGTACCCCCTGAACTAGGCCGAAATGGGCTATCTGACACCATTTCACGTGATCCACTCACCTGACATTTGGCCATTTGCTCACTGTTTTCATGGTTTCTGAATCTGCGCACTACTCAAAGCAATTATGCCTTTGAGGCTTGATAAACAAGAAATGAGGGAGAATTTGGATGAGAGTGCTTCGGGAGACAAGCAGAAAGATGAGGGTGACAACTATTGGACAAGAGGAAGATTTGGACACGTGATATTGAAGAGATGTCGAGATTTGGAGTTGTTATGGTTCTCGGATGATATCTGAACCTGTTGAAGTTGTATCAATATCTAATTGGAGTATCATAGTCTCAGGCATAGTTTCTAAATCATTCCGTTAATACAGTGTGTGGACTTTCTATTCGGTATCAACCATAATCACGTGCCGTCTTGGTCTTGAGCTCCGCGTCTGCAAGGGCTTTCCCTTTCTCCGCCGTTCGTAATCCTGATCACATCATTCCTGATCGCCACCTCAGGTCCAATTTCTAAAACCCTTCCATTGGAGATCATATCATATTAAGTTCGTTCTCTCGCGCTGATACCCCTTTTCGTAACCGACCGAACGCCGTTTCCTTGCAAGGCTGAAACGTTGAAACGCCCGAGGCTGAAACCTCTCCCTTTCTCCCACGCGACAAACAACAAACATCATCGAACCTTCCTCTCCTTCCCTTCAATCTTCATTTCAGGCTGTCGACCTCGGATTTGAACTACAGGCTGAAAATCTTATTCCTGTTCCCAGGGATGAGGAGCCGGAATTACCAAAGGACAAAGAGGATTATCCAGGCCTCAGATCTTTCCTCCCCTTTGCTATCTTGTGACAACAATACCCGCGCGGCGAAATCTGACGCAACAACTGTATCACGGCCGCCGCAAACCCGTCCGCATCAATCCACTCAATAAGCTTATCGTCCCTCCGATCTGAGGGCGCAGGCCCACTTCGGATGAGATGGTCCCTGACGGAACAGATATGAAATGCTGGTGTCGATCACACCCTCGCACTCCCCTTGACTGGAAATATGACCAGATTTATCGAGTGACATCCGAATGTTCGACGCCAAACCATACAGGCGAGGAGGAATGGTACGCCCGTCTAAGTATATGATCTGACACTCGGTCGTCATCCCTGGGACCTAGGAGTCCAGGACGCAGCAGGAGATGCAGAAGAGCGGACACTTGTCACCATTTTCGCGCTCAACCCTCTCCACTTTCGCACAGCTCTCTCCTTTTCTCCTGTCGATGAGGATGGCGACATAATTTTCTGGTCTAGCTTGCTTTTTTCTCCTGTGCTGTGCACATCTTGAATCTTCTTCTTTAGCAGTTCATGTCAGCTTCATGATATAGATGTCATTGTCACGAATTCCACTCCAGCAAGTCTTTCGTTCCGGATCCAAACCCCGCTCTCCCTCGTCCGCTTCCTCGACCTCCAACTCCTCATCTGCTGAATCCGGCTCGACTGCAGCTTCAACTGCACCTACCGCCTTCCCTCTTCTCCCGAATATACTACCGCAAGCTGTTCCTCAACAGCAACAGCAACAGCAGTCGCAACAGCTCTTCACATTTGCGTCCCTTCCAAGATTAAACACGATGGCGTCCCAACCTCCTGCGATCAGAGGGACGAGAACCCCTCAAATGCTGGAATATGAACGGCAAGCAGAAGAGAGAGCGAGAGAGGCGGAGCTGATGGCAGAAGAGAGAGAGAGGATGTTAGAGGAGATGGCACGAATATCCAAGGAGCAAGATCGGATCGCTCAAGAAGAATACGAGATGCGACAATATTACGAAGCAGAGGCCTTGAAGCACGCCGAGGATCTGAGATTACACCAAGAAGGTAAGAAAGCACATCCCCCCCTTTTTTTGCGATTCCGATTTTTGCATTTTATGAGGATTCTTGGTTTGGTTTCGTGTGGCTGGGAAAGGGAAGGTTTGAGTCTGTTCGCGGGCTGCAACAAAGCGTTGAATGCATGCGCCTCATGTTTGTAAATGCGAGAGAAACAAAAGCTGACCCCGCCAACAAGAAGTCCGAAGACACCAAGAACGCGTGCGCGAGCACGAGCGCCGCGTCCGAGATCACGAAGCGTCGTCTGAAGCATTTGCGAAAGTTATCGCGATGCCAGCTAAGCCTGGAAGGCAAATATCATTTATGAGTCCGGCGGCGAGGACGAATACGGGGTTTAATGGGAATGGGATTAATGGAACGAATGGGAACGGGGCTTGAGGGGAGTTAATGCGATGGTATATTTGATGGGGTGAAAGATGGGAGGGGATGAAACATGGAGAGTGCTTTGAGAGTACTGGGCCGAGAGGTGTATGACTTCACGAGGTATTTTGAGTGAGGATCAGGGGAGAAAGAAAGGTGACAGATGAGAGTGGTGAGCAACTCTCCAAGAATGACCTGGCGAGGAGAGCTGGGCATGGACTGCAGACCAACCGAATTTTGACATCGAAGACACAGAAGGTGTAGAGGATGGGAGTGCTAGGCCTCTCTGCATTTTCGAGAAGTGGGAAGATTATAGCACATGCTACAAACGACTATGTGAGAGAGGATTGTACGATCACGAAGAGATGTCCCATGAGCAGGTTTTCCTGATCGAACGACCTGGTACCGGAAGCAAGGATCAACGGCTGGTTGGCTGTACGAGTAGAATTGGAGAAATGGGGTGGAAACCACACACCGCAGGAAGAGAAGTTCATGCTAAGCTTGATGCTACTTGTCATCTTAATGGTACGGGACGGAGAAGGCTATTAAGACGGGAGAGGATATGTACAATTCTACGCACGACACGTGGGGAACCTCTTTTGCAGATATGGGGACGTTTGGTCTACTAAAGCAGTTGCAATCCTCAAATTAGACTAATATGTATTGTACGTATGTAATTTATATGGTATCAACTCCAGTCTTTCCCATGTTCATTGCTCGTTGCTCATCACGATACCCACATCAATATCAACAAGGCTGCCAACATCGAAATGTGGATTGCACATTATGCTCTCCATCACTCACCCACAAAACTCACTTTCTCGAAACACCCTTCCCCATGAACTCGTCCTCTTCAATTTCCACCACTACCCGCTCCGGCTTATGGATCCTCACAACCCACAAGAACCAATCCTCAACCACCAACAAATTGAGCATAAAATCATTTCCCCACCATGCAACACCACACACCATACTGCCCGCCACAGCATCAAGGATAAAATGATTCGCTGTAGCAATGATCGCAAGTAGAATCAACGCTGGATAGAATATCCCTACTCCTATACACAACATGCGTCGCCAAGATGGAACTGTGATTTTTGGTGCCAAAGCGGGGTGGCTGCGATTAAAAAATGGAACTATGAAGGAAGTAGTCGATGGGTGCGAGGGGTTGAGCGGGATGGTAGCGATGGTTAGCCCGATGAGGAGGGAGTACCCGAAGTGAAGACTAGGCATGGCGGCGAATTTATTGGTGAAGCGGTTATCAGTCCAGATGGACCCTTCGCCGCCTGGACCATGGACTGTGTCTACGAATCTGCGGAAATTATATTAGCTGGGTCATTATTTAGCGACAAAAATGATATGGAACTTACCTATAGCTTCTAGCTAGATTTCCAGCCTCGTCATCCATGGTATATGCGCTCAGAAGCCGGGGAGGCATGCAAGGCCATGCAGTGAAAATCACAAACGCAAGCAAGTTGCAGAACGCCATTGTTCGTCGCCTTGACTCATATAGTCTGGGACCAGCCGGTGATCCTTTCACCTCCCCGACATCTCTATTGACTTGTTGCTCGTCGAGACGGTTTCGCGTGTTGGTGTAGTAGAAGAGCCATATAAGGAAGGCGATCGAGCCGGGGATGTGGATGAACGAGTAGGTTCGGTTGATCCATGTCATAATGAATTGATTCTGCATGAAAAACCACTGGATGGGGAGTTCGTAAAATATGTGAAGTCGTTCTTCGAGGGCGATCACTTCGAGGGCGTGTTTTCGTGCAGCGAACACAGTGCCTTCGACTATCCAAACAGCTGTCGCAGCACGACAGAGTTGGTAGACCTGTGGTAATTAGCAGAATGCCAGCAGATGCGATTTGAGAAGCATACCCAGTAAATTAAAGCCCAATACCAACATTCAACTAAGAATGGAAACCTCTCCAGCAAGCGACTAAGGAAATACCCTTTAAACTGCCTAGTATTCGGCGTGATAACCTCTTTCCTCACACCGCACGCTCCCAATGTTCTCGTTCTCCATTTCGGTTCTTGTGTAACCAGTAAGGATGGCGATGTCGATCTTGGTTCTCCATCATCGTCTGTACCTCTGTACCTGCCCGTCTCCAGGTCGCTGGAAACCCTTCGCACATCGCGGGGTCGTCTTCTGCCGGGCTCGAAATCGCGATTGATCCAGGTCCCGCCGATAAGTAAGGCAATCACCACGAGGGGTTCAGCAACGGCGCCTATCCCATTCATCTTGCCGCGTCGTATCGCACTCGAATGTCACTGGAATGTCACCAGAATGTCACCGCTGAGCCAGCGGTGGCTTCCCAGCTTTTTATGAGGCTCCTCCCGGACTTTAGATAAGCTTAAAAGGTGACGTGAACCAGCCCCGAATATGCCGAGAGATGCAGAGTAAGTTGTGAACACTTGCAGACAGCGATTACTATACTATCGAGCAGCGCGGAATCACGGAGCGACGACAGTAAAGGAGAAGAAGCAGAGCGATTCGAGTCAACGAGAGAAACAAACCTATTCCAAAACGATCCATCGTAGCCTGCTGTGACGCCGATTTGGTAGTAACAGCATTCCCGTGTTGAGCTATGAAAGTGCTTCATGGAGAACTATCATGCGCGCAATTCCCTTCTCCGGAAAAGTCGGACGCAGAGTCTTGATAGACGCGGTGGGAGGTTGACTCGCTCTAACTCTTTGGGCGCACACTTGTGCAAGAAGCAGTGTAATCGGGAATTCCGGTATCTGAATGCGATATCTGATTAGTTCGGACGTGGGAATTGAGGGTCGCGTGATGCTGAGAGCAGCGCGGAAGCGGATCTGCATATGGAGATGGCACTTGGTTGGCGGGAGGTCATGAAAGAACAGATCGGAGAAGGAGACAACTCCGGTATTGGTGATTGGGTTCGGAGTCAGGCATCCAACACGTGAAGATATGGGAGAATATAGGTACGTAGTTATGATGATAGCGAACGAGATGAAGGCGATGTAATTGTGAATGAGAAAATCGGTGGCTGGGAAGGATGAAGTTGCGGCGAAGAAAGCCGTCACGTGGATGCAAAGCTCCGTCCTGACCGACAAATCTGTCAACGACATCTCTACCCGCCCTCGTTCACTCAATTGCAAGGCAATAGACAGTAAAGCGTCGCTTCTACACTACATCTCCTAGTCGGAGTGAACCATTTCCTACGGCACGGAATGAAATATTTCGCACTCCTCTGGCTCATAGCCCATCGCATCTCGGCACGTGTCAACGTCGCCGTAGCAGGACGACGGGTGAGGAGAACATCAACATGAGAGAGATGAAACAGGTTGTTGCTGTGAGATGCAAATTCATCACGGTTTTGCACGAATTTCCTTTTTGTACTTCTGTTTAATATGTTCTGCCATAGTTTGCTAGCGCATCATCCAGCTCGGTGCTCGGTGTTCTGCCGCCTCCAGGGCATGAAACTTATCACAATTTACATACTCGAGAGTTGAGCTAATAACAGTTGCTGCCTTGTTGAGATGCTTAGGATACTCATCCCCAAGTTATGGGAGACCTTTTTGATCCTTGGTACCCAAGCTTCAGTTGGTGCTAGCTCCCGCTTTGGATATGAACTGAAATATGGAAATAGACGAGTATTCGAAAATGGACCGCGAAGACACAGACCATATAAAGATTCTCTACTTCCAGTATTCTATCGTGCTTGCCCCTCACAATTTTGATTGATTGCTTTGAAACATCTGCGACTTAAACCAGTCACAACCATCCAATTCCAATCACGAACTTCAATCATCGTCTCAGTTGCCTTCTTGCACAACATCATTCACCTCATCAACCTTGAAAACAGTTCTCCGGCATAGTCGGTCCATTCATGATGTCGAAAGGCTCTAAGCAACGAAATATGGGTTCCAGGAGCCAACGAACAGACTTGCTGGCTCGTTCTGTGACTAGCAAAGATACTTTAATCGCCTTAACAAAAAAAATTCAGACTGTCGAAATTTCTTCCAAACCCGAAATACCCCGTGGACCCTGCAAGAATCTGGTCGACCTTCCAACAGAGATGGTCGAAAGCATCGTCGCCTTTTTGCCAACATCTTCGGCGGCAGCACTCGCTCTGGTCTCCCATCCACTGTTGAACACGCTGAGCACCAAATACTTCAAACAGTCAAAAGTTGGAAAAACCGCACCGACCGGCAAGCCTCAGGTCGAAGAACGACTCAATTTCCTTCGGCTGTTGGAGAAGGACTTTCCAAACAAGGTTATCTGTTTCGACTGCTATACTCTCCATGATCCATTTATCAGCGAGGAGAAGTCTTTTCGCGAAAGATGCAATCACAAATGCCAAGACAGTTCCGCGGCCTCGGGCACAAAAGAGCTCAAGTTCTACTGGGTACAACTCGCACTCAAGCACCACCGTCTGGGACTAAACATGAAACAACACCTAGCTCGACTGCAACTGGCTTTTAGCATGGGATGGAATCAGCAAAGATTCCAGACTCGTTCAGAGGCGCGTATCGTCTCCGTCGACACCAGCAATGGCTCTACAAATAGGCTGTATTTTAGATCTCAATACCGAGTAAGGACACCATCCTACCCAGGAGACCTGAATGAACCGAGATTCGAATTCGACTTCTGCGTTCATAGCAGTGGACATCATATCACAGATGCAATGGCTATCTTGCTATCCGACCTCTCACCACACGCAGAGAAACGGCAAACATGGAGCTGCGCCTATTGCGCGACGGAATTTGAGGTCGAGGCTATCGAGGCTATCATTGATTTCCGTCACAAATTGGAGTTCACCATCACTGTATGGCAGGACTTTGGGTCTGGTGACGCTCTTGACAGTCCTCTATGGCTCAATCATTTCGAAAGGAACGAATGGCGTCTGCTCCTGAACAGAAGAAATTTCATAGCTGAAGAGGTTGGGGTCCTCAAGACTAGATTTGAGAGTGCTCCCGGGAGAAAATAATTTGATGCAAGGCATTTTGGCCTTCGGATGGCTTTCAAATAAGTCTATTGAGGCTGTAGAATATTTTGGCGTTGTTCTTTCGTCCGTATTGCCTTTGGGTCTCGCGTTTCGTTGGAGGGGGTGAGTTCGAGACGGATGAGGCTTGTCGTTCTATCAAGCAACAACTAGGTGGGACCATGATTTCAAGTCTAGTAAATAAATAATCAGATTGTAAATTTTCAAACACGAATGCAAATCTGACCAAATAGTACCACAGCACAGAGTCAAGTGCCCACTTATATTTGCGCCCAAGCATTCCAGCAGCTCAACGAATAGTTTTTAGTAGGCAAGGCCGGCATCTCCTCCCTGCACACATTTGAATTGTAAAGTGAAGAAAATGAAGCTGATCAATCGCATTTGGGGGTTCTGTCTAGGAGTTTAGGTGTGAGAGGATGCAAGTGAGTTTTTTTACCGAACTTTACTTCCTAGCAACATCTTATCATGTGATACCCACGGTAGAGCGACAACGAGGCAGCAAAAATGACATTCCGACTAGCTTCACTTCTCCCAATCAAGTCACATAATCAAAAATCAAGCACGTAATTGGTGGTGAGAGAGTGCAATTTTCGACACTCTAAGATACAAGACCCAATCCCTGACCACCGTTAAAACCTGGCTGCTCTCGGCATCTTCAGGATAAAAGGTATGGTCCTCCTGTCCGCTCATGACATATCCACTAACAAATGAAATACAGATCCAAACAACAAAAGAAAATAAGAACAACTGATATCCAATCCCAATTTCCGACAACAGCTCCCACTTTCTTCCTCCTCATTCCGAATCCTGTTGTATATATATCTAGCATCTCCAATCCAGCATGCCACGATGCTTCCAGTGCCGTCTCTCGATCGTCAAGACAAGCACCTTATGTGAAGCATCGAGGAGAGTTGTTGTTTGTCGTGATTGGAGCTGAGTCGAGATTTCCGACCTTCCAGTCCCGTGAGACCTTATGTGAAGAATCGGAGATTTCGACTTTCGTTGTTGTTTGTTGTTGGTGGTGGTGGTGGCTCTAGTCTTCCAGTTCAAGATGAGAGAAGTTGAACCTTTTGTGAAGCTCCAGAGGTGAGATGTTGAGCAGTACTGATATCGAGTGATTGTACTGTTCTGAGACGGTATTGTTGTTGCTCTTGTTGTGGTATCGAGAATGCTTTTCGTGACTTTGGATTCTTGTGGTTGTGGACGAGATGACTTTTTGTCGATGAAGTACTTTGTTGTTGAGCTTGACTTGGTTGGCGATATTGAGGTTGTCCATGATGAGGTCGCCAAGTCGAAGCAGTGATCTGGCTGGGAGTTAGTAGTGCTCGTCGCTCAAGTTCGTGAATACTTACGAATTCCTTCTGTCGAGTTGTCTCGGTATCGAATTTGTCCTCAATTCGGCACCGATTGGGTCGATATGACTTCTTCTCGTCTTTTGTTCCAGCGGGAGATTAGCGGCGTTCATGAATAGTAGAGGTAACACTTACCAATCATCGTTCTCGACCCCCGATTGTCTTGCTTTTTCTTTGATAAACCAGCTCGGGATGGGAAGAGTCGATGGCTTTGGTGATTCGTAGGCAACACAATAGTATCTGTTGCCCTCTCTGCCGCCCTTCGTCTCTACCGGCATGGTGGTAGTTGGCATACTCGCTGGGCCAGGGCCATATCTGGCCAAGGCATCCAAAGACTTCTTCATGTTCTCAATTATGGCTTGCTCAAAGGGCGTTAGTCGTTGAATATATTCTGGGTCGACGTAGACTGGTGCCTGAATAGCCTTAGAAGGTCCTGGGCTTGAATGTCGTGTTGTCGCCTTTGAGATTGAAGATGGGCGCTCTGATGATTTGCCCGAGTTGTTGAACGATGTGTAGGAGTTGCTAGTTGATGACTTTTGGCCTCTCCAAAGTTGCAATCGGATCTTCTTGAAGCCAGATTGGCCATGTTGAGTCCAGTTGACTTGTCGTATTGTGTTGTCGTATGTGATGTCGGTGACGTTTTGTTCTTTGGCGACCATGATAGCGGCGAGAAACTCAGCAACGCTTGCAGGAACCTTTTCGTGACCCTTGATGTGGTCACGGCAAGCATTGATAGCTTGCCTAATGGAGAAGTCGTATTCTTCGATGTTGTTTTCGATGATTTGAATGGTTTTGATCGCCTCCTTTTTAATGATCGTGGTGCGAAACCGTTTGAAGATCATTGATTGAATGTCGGCTAAAACGAAAGTCAATGATATGCTCGATAGTGTTTGAGATCAGACATATTTATTTTAAGAGACTTAACAACAGACGTGGCGTAGGAATAGCAGGACATCTGGACTTCGAGAAGACGGTGAGACGTTAAAATCATATCGAGAAGAAACCGGCTAACGACAACTTTATCGTTGGACAGTAGGAACAATTATTTACCGTAGATAACGCGAATTCGAAAAAAGGAAAGGAAAGCAAGAATATTCGGGTATTTCTCCTTGCTCGAGCAGAGACACCAAAACTTTTTGATGTGACCAAGTCACGTGAGACAGTCCCCTTTTCCGCTAAGCGAATTCTCATGAGCAGCTTCCAAATTCGACAAAGTCAGAACGGCCTCAGGACTTCCATTCAGCACGGACCAGTTATACCCTCCCGGGTTTTGCATTTAACGGCAAACTCAAAATCAGGAAACGTCATCGAAATAGGGCAAGGCACTCTGTTCTTGCTGTCACACGCACCGAGCAAAAGTCACTTACGTCTGCTGTCGCACAAACCGAAAAAAGACCAAATAATTACTTAAATCAGAAACGCCATTGCAAAGAAAAAGCCAAAAGAAAGGAAAAGAAAAATCTCAGACAAAAAGAACAAAAATTCAGAGAAGGGAAGGGGATACTTACACTTTGCCGGTGGAGATGGAGATGGAACTGGCAATGGAGCTGGCGATGGCGATGGAGCTGGCGATGGCGATGGCGATGGAACTGGTGATGGTGATGGTGATGGTGATGCCGATGTCGATGGCGATGGCGATGTTTCTCTTGATGATGTGCGCCAGGTTGCACATGTCGTAGCCTATAGCATTAGCTTTTATGTACGGAAGGCGACGGCAGCGAAGTCTGAAGGAAAGTAGATTTCTACAAGGAGGATGTGAGAGACTTACTCTTGAGCTAGAAATGCTTCCGTCTCTAGCTTGTTGTTGCTCCATATGTGAAGGCATTTTGGTGGTATTCTGCGATCGTCAGCTGGCACTGTGAAAGTGTGATCGCCCAAAAGGCAGCATCGTATCTAATTTTTCTCGCAGAGGAAAAAAAGACAGGAGGTACTTACGATTGTTGTTTGAGTTGGAGTTGTGCTTCTGTTGCTCTCGCTGAATTGCTGGACTGTCGTAGTCGGTGGAGCGGTTGAAGTTCTTTGTCGTCAGTCTGGATTGTATGAAAATAGCGATTGAAAGAATTGTGTATGGACGACGAGATCTACTCTGACCGGGAAGAAATACTTACAGTCTGGCTATGTTGCGAGCTTGATCTGTTCTTGTTGTTGTTGTTGTTCTTCGAAAGTTCTTTGTCAATCGGAATTAGTCGACTATCGTAGTCGACTTTTATCAGAATCAGTTTCGACGACATTTCATAGCTGATGCGATGGCATTGCTGTCGACGACCACCACCGAGGAGATGGAAGCTACTTACTTGTTTAGATCTTGATTTGGTTGCTGTTGCTTCGTGCTTCTCGGTGTGGTGACTCTCGTAGTCGCCGAAAGTCTATCACAGTTAATATGGGTGATAGGGCAGGATATGATGCCACCGTGCGCACTCTCGATCACAACGAATTCTACGAGCACAAAGGGGAATTAAGATACTTACTATCTCAGTTGAAGTGGTTGATTGATTCTTACTCGATTGAGGAAGAGATGTTGTTTGAGTATGTGAGATCAAGAAATTGAGAAGTGCAAGTGCAGTAATGTGCGATTGCTGAAGCTTGGTGATTTTTGGTATGTAGGAGGGAAGAAGGAAATTATGGAGAAATGGAGATGGGCTGATGTTATAAATGAATTCCTGAAGAGCTAAATCGACCTTAAGAGTGGCTTGATCTGATTTCACGGTGGGTCAAAGCTATGAAAAGTCATGACAGATTGATGATACCGAATTCTGGAGTTGATGGGAAACTTACTGAGAAAATAGGGGATCCAATCAGAAAAAGATCACTGGTCGCCCCCGTGCCTCGGGAGCTTATTCTAGTGGTTGTCGGTACGAAAGAGGGAAGGCTACTATCCTAGTCTAGGATACGGAACACCCCAGTTGCATGACTTACCCACGTTAGCTCCAGAACTCTGTCCAAGTATCAGTGAGACAAATGAAACCGTGGCTCGACAGAAATTCTGGGGTCACAGCAGAATGTGCGATCGAAACAGCAATGTTGAGGACAAACATATCATATGAAATTCTCTACGCCATGATTATAGGAAGAAACATGAGTATGCAATGAATTTCTGACAGATAAACTCCTGTCTAGCTCATAACGAGGCTGCAACAGAATCTCTCACATATAAGTGCGTGGAAAAATCACCAGACGCCATAAAGAAAATGAATTCATTCCACGGAAGGAGCGAGTTTAGATAGCTTCAAATAAACTTTACCGGAGATTGAGAGCCATGGAAGAGACAACACTAGCAAGACGAACAGAGTTTTGAGAATATTTCAAAATTGTTTCGTGTTCAAAATGATTCAATATATGGGGCAACCAAAAAATGTTTCGGAGCTTTCGAGGAGACCTTCCAAACTACCTAGCTAGGTATTGTTGACTGCCGCGGAGACCTAGCCCCGGCCAAAACGTAAGCAGCAGGAGCGGTCTTGGGCGGTGCCTTCCCGGTGTAGGTAGGCTGCGACGATTGGCACTAGATCACATGGTGCCAAAAGGCAGGGAGGTTCCAGAGGCATCTGCCAGGAACAATCAGTGGCCCAGGGACGTGTCCTACTCAGCCTACAACTTTTGCTGTGCTCAGCACATCTCCTTGCAGCACGTCACTGAAAGAAAGTTTGCCAGAGTTTGAAAATTCCTCCGTCGGTCCTATGAAATAGAAGCCAGCAGCAAAGAATTCGAATAGAGTTTACGCTAGGAACGTCTCTCACTCGGCCCCACAACATGTGAACGAGCCAAGTGACTTAAACTTTTACTAGTATATCTGCAAATAGACTCCTGTGGTATCGATCTTGCAGCTGCAGAGGCTCCCATGGAGAATAGAATCGATGACTAGTATGCAAACTTGGAAGGTACCAATGCAAAACATATTTGGAAAGAACGACCAGGGAAGTTTTCTCAGTACAGAAACGCCGAGGAGAGAAATAGATCACCCATCTCAAGTTTATCCTGAATTGGGCGCGAAGTCACTTGACTGCAGACTGAGCATGGCGAGCATAAGCATATGAGAACTTCCCTGGTACTAAATCCATCCATCAATCTCCATCCTCAACAGAAGGAAGTATGACTATGCAGATGGGATATCGGGATGGAGCTCGCACCGCAGCTGAAGCACAGCCCGAGAGTTCCAAGAATCTGGAATCTCATCACTTTATATAGTCTGTCCTCGCTAAATCGACTATATTTTCTAGGTGCTCTTGAAATTCTCTGTTGCAAATCGCATGCTAAGCGAGAGGATAGCTTCTTCCGTCTTCCACCAAACTAGGAGAGAGCTTTGAGGTAGCGATGCCAAGCGATCGAGCTACCCAACATCAAGGCGAAATGTTGCATGTCGCTCCTTAAGCGAGAGAATGCTCACACTTGGGCAAGAAAAGCCCCCAAGACTGTGTGGATTGAGGTTTTTATCTTTGCTAGAGTTGGAGCACATGTCAGCAGAAGCCCTGAGACAGAGTTATCATAAATATCTCATTTGGTTATAAGTCGACATCCTATCCTTTGTGTTCCAGATGCTGTTTCTTTGTGCCGTAAAGATTGATGAGATTTATATATGTGTTCGAAGTTGGGGGAAGGGAGGAATCGCAAGCGGCAGCGAGGTTATGAAGCCTACAATATATCTAAACACTACCAGTATATTGCTCATCCCCATCAAAATGATCTCAATGTATCTATTAAACAGTTTGTTGCAAATCGCCCCTTAAGCGAGAAGGTAGTTTCCTCTCTTGGAGCAAAGTCTGGAGAGGAACTCAAGGGACCGAAGACTGCCTAGCGATGCGGAGCTCACAACACGAACTTTAGCACACCTCCTTCCAAAAACGCTTTCATCGGTAGCAACAACTCTGTTGCACATCTCATCGTAAGCGAGAACATAGCCACCTGTATTTGGACAAGATTTAAGGGAAGTTGAGGTAGCGAAAGCTCGCGAAAGCAAGCGATGACCTAGACCAAACCTACCTAGGTAAATATCGCCTCACAAACCAGCTTGGCGAATGAGTTTGATCCTGTTGCGTGTCGAATCCTAAGCGAGAGCGAGGACGGAATACGGTCGCTTGGAAGTATGAAGCTTGAGGTATATGTAGAGATAGATGTGGTGTTGGTATGAATGAGGTTGGGGCTGTTACCTTGTACCTACTAGTGGGGAACGCATTTCAGAATACCTAGATGAGATGGAAGCAGTGAATACCATCGGCGTTACAAATTTTGTTGCACATCGCAAGTCGGCGAAACGTCAGGCGCACTCCAAAACCCCGATTTCACGCTCTCATCTTCCACATTTCGCTCTAACGCCAGCACCAAGTCACTGAGCCATTATTCGAGCGATCAAAAGTTTCTGTTACTATCAACATGCTATATTTTTTACCGCTTATATCTAGGTCCTGTGGTTGATGGCTGAGCGTTGATTTGGTGCTCGAACTTTCGGTCTTGACGCGCATTTTACTATACAAATTCGCGTGAAATGTGGTGAAGGTGAATGTGTGGTGAATCTTCCCTTTTTGAGTCACGTGCACTAGAAGAAGCTTGATACGCAGGGTAGAGAAAAGAGGGGTTTTAGGCGATGATGAGATGAAGAATGCATGGGTATCTTAGGCAAGAGAATTGAGAAAGCAGCAAAGAGCAAGGAATGATCAGCGAGTACTGCTTGGAAAGTGTGTAAGATGTTCAATGTCATTTGCGTGAGGGGCAAGGGAGTGGTAAGAACCGTCCCATGAAGCGAACGAAGGAAACAAAATATGCTGAGCTCTATCGAGAAAGTTATAAAGTAGAGGCTGTCTTAAGCTAGGAAAGAGAGTATGGCATTTGATAAGAATAGGGGGTATTATCAAAAGGTTGATCAAGTGCACCCAATCTCGAAGCCGGAGAATCTCTGACCATCTAAAGATATGATTGGCATTTTGAGATGAGATGCGTGTTGAAAGTCTAGAGTCTTCCTTCGAGGATCATCTTTCGAAATTCTAATCAAGAAAAATCAACGAATTAAAAAGAAGCGAACCAAGGTAGCCACTTTTCATCCTCACAACTCCTTAGACAACCCTTTAGATCCCATCTTGCCCCTCGCAAGTTTGTTCGCCGTCTCCTTATCAACCTTTTTCAAAGGTCTATAGGCAGCGTCCCACATCTGCTCCCTGATCCACTCCTCCAAATCTTCGTCATTAGTCGGAATACCCTCTTCCTGCGCCAAGTCCTCCTCGACAGCTGCCTTAATCACCGCACGAGCGATATGTACACTGATTTCCCGCACGTTGACTACATCTGGCAACAATCCCTTATCGGGGTCCTTGAGGGCAGGTGATTGTGCAGCGAGAGCTTTCACTGCCGCAACGAGCATCTTGTCGGTCAAGAGTTTGGTGCGAGAAAGTACACATCCCAATCCAATTCCAGGGAAGCAGGTAGAATTGTTACATTCCGCAACCTCATATTCTTTCCCTTCATAAGTGACAGGTGGAAACGGAGACCCAGTGGCGATCAAAGCTTTCCCCTTAGTCCATTCGTTGATATCCTTGGGATCAGCTTCGTGGAGACGAGTGGGGTTGGAAAGTGGGAAGATGATAGGTCTGTCGACGTGGGAGGCCATCTCTTTGACGACTTCTTCAGTGAAGGCCTTGGGCTTTGTGGAGGTTCCGATTAAAACGTGGGGCTTCACTTCTTTGATCACGGAGAGGAGATCCGAGTGCGATTTTCCTGACCAGTCGGAGTCTTCGCGTGCATATGGGATTTGAGCGTTGGTTAGTTTGTCGGCATGGCTTTTCAGGAGGAGACCAGGCTTGTCGACGCACCTATAAAGTTTAGCAATATAAGTTTAAGAAGGGAGGGGAGGTACCAAATCTGTTTCGCAGCCTCTTCCTTGGACTTTCCGGTGTCAGCTGCGATGGCGTCTCGTACTTGATCGGCGATTCCCGTTCCTGCTGTTCCGGAGCCGAATACTACCATTCGCATGTCGGTCATTTTGAGACCGGAGACGTGGAGACCTGCCATCATGGCTGCGAGAGTGACACAGCCTGTACCTTGAACATCGTCGTTGAAGCATGGTATTTCTGGGCGGTAGCGGTCCAAAATTCTACGTGCTGTTCCCATGTCAGAAGAATTCAAGGACTTGAACTGATGACTAACCGTTTGGAAGCCCAAAGTCCTCGAAGTGGATGTATGCCTTTGGATACAGTTTCCTAGCAGATTGGACGAATGTATCCACGAATTCATCATAGACTTTCCCACGAGCCCTTGGCTCCCTCAGTCCAAGATAAAGTTCATCATTCAACAGCTCTTCGTTGTCTGTACCACAGTCCAGAACAACAGGCAGCGTTCGGTTAGGGTGAATACCAGCACACAAGGTGGTAAGTACTAATTTGGCGACTGAGATCAGAATGCCTCCCACACCTTGGTCTCCAATGCCTAGAATTTCTTCTCCATCTGTCTAATGTCAGTTGAAGAAAGTCCCAAGAGTACTATGAAAGCATACCCGTGACGACAATGTAGTCAATGTCTTCAGGACTCCCCCATTGCGCGAGATCATCATAGACTCGACTAATATCATTGACGTTCAAGAAGCATCCCTCTGGGCGTCGGAAGAGTCGGGAATAATTTTGAATCGCATCACCTTCTGTCGGGGTGTAAATGACCGAAAACATTTCTTTCAAATGATCTTGTATCAGCTGTTTTCGTTAGCAGGACATCATGATGGCCGTGAGATGTAGAAAGTGTAACGAGCATAATCGGAAATGTGAAATATGTCATGCCAACTCAGCTGAGGCGAAATATTTGACAGGAATGGGAAAACATAAAATCCTTCGTAGGCTTTGTAATACTTCAAATCTTTCAGACTGTATGCTTGAGACTTCACAAGTGACACAGGTGAACAACAGTCACGTGATGTCGTCGACCTTGAGGTGGAATCGAAAGACAAGCTTACCCTGAAATACAAGACCTGATTCTGTTCCGCCAAGCTTGTCATGAAGGTATTTTTGGCTAGGGCGTCTTGTCTCGTGACATACTGCTGATAAGCCCTCTTGACTTGCTGGTCGAGAGTTGACACATTCTGTGGGAGAAGTCCAGTCAACTTGAATTGCTTCCTTTCCACAGCAGGAAAACCAGCTCCTTTGTTGAAGTACGGAGTATTCAAAAGTGCTGATCCGACTAAGGCACAGTCTTGAGGACCGCTGGTACTGAGCGGAAGGTTCCCGAATTGAGGATGTTTCTCGTTGGGCTTGGTTTCCTTGTGGATGGATGACATCCGACGATGTGGAGGAGGAGGGGGATGAGAAGCCATGGTGGATGTGGATCGGCAGAAGAGACGATTGGGCGGGAACACGGATCGGACTCTTGGGAACATGAAATAAGAATCAAGAGGTCGAGTGAAGTTTGCAGGAAGATATATATCTCGGCGACTAAGCTTCCTCGACACTGCAGGTGCAAGGGTGAAGCTCTCTCTGCATGCATCTGCTTAGTGTCATCGAATCATGACGGGTCTCCAGATGACGTTGCTTTTTCTGTGCAACGACTCAACGAGAGACGTCGAAGCTTGATTTGACCCCCAACTCGAGAATCACCTGTTTGAGCGAATATCAGAATTTGGACGATAAGCCGATTGGGAGACACGGGTTCTGGGAATGGAAGCTGATTCGGGCGCAGCGGTTGCACGACCTCGCAAGGCCCTCTTTGGCCTGAATGAGAAAGGAGTCACATGATCATGAGCTGAAGTGGAAGCACTCGGAGGCGTCCCGGCACAGGCGGTCGCCGTGGAAGGAAGGAGAGGGAGATACTAGGGATAGGAGTTTGTTGGGCGATCAGGTCTGATGCTATTTAGGTAGGTGGGATACAGATGATACAGATGATACAGATGTAGGTACTCAAGGAGCCACACTCCCGTGGGGGGTCTCGTGAAGAGAAGGAGTATGGACTATGATGGTCCTGAATTGGTCTTGCAGCACGCCTCTCTGGAGATGAGGCCCCCAAGGGCGACATCTCTTTTCAATCTCCATCCGACTTCCACACAGGACGCGAAGATGCCGAAAGGCCTTCCGAAGAAGGTCTCATATGGTGCCACGAAGGCTGAGTGACTGATCAAGGTGCTGCGGGAGGCATCTGTATGGAAAGTGATACTTATCTTTATCCTTATCTGTTGTCGATACAACATATACATCGCTGGCAAAAGATGCTTGAGGTCACACTTCTTTGCGCATAGTCGAGTATCAATGTGGATGAAAAGGCATTTGACAAGGCATCGAGCTCTTGAAATTTTTTGAGACAGAGTTAGCGGCAAATAAGGTTGTGCGACAGCCGCTAGTCTCATCGCGTCTAGCGCCCTTAGGGTAGATGTTCGAGCCTTCCAATTTCTTTTCGAATATTAGGACCATTTCTCAACTCTCTTTGCAGCCCATCGTATTGCCCGTCGCGCATCGTCATAATGGTCGGTAAGAAGAAGCGCAATCACCCAGATGTCGAGGAACTGCTCGCCCGACCCTGGTGTTACTACTGTATGTTTGCCACTGTCCATCTCCGATCTTGAATATGCTAACGTGTCGCAGGTGAGCGTGATTTCGATGACCTGAAGATTCTCATCTCCCATCAAAAGGCTAAACACTTCAAATGCGAAAGATGCGGTCGCCGACTGAACACCGCAGGAGGTAAGTTACCCATCTGTGTCTATCCACTCCACCGCTGACAAAGTAGGACTCTCCGTCCATATGAATCAAGTCCACAAAGAGACCTTAACAAGCGTCGATAACTCTCTGCCAAATAGACAGGGACTTGAGGTGGAAATCTTTGGCATGGAAGGTATCCCGGAAGATGTTGCCCAAGCACATAATCAGCGCATCATCACAGGTTTCTACCAGGCAGAGGCGGAGCGTCGAGCAGCGACTGGTAACCCCGGACCTGGTGCACAAACTGGTGGTCAATCGAAAAAGCCCAAGTTCGAGTCACCAGCAGACCTGAAGAAGCGTTTGGCGGAACACAAGGCCCGAAAGGCAGAGCAAGCAGCAGCTGGTGGAAGCAGCGGAGACAATACCCCGGGCGCCCAAAATAGCCCTCTCGGACAGAGCCCAGGTTCTTTTGTGAGTAGTCGCTGTATGTCTAGGTTTCGCCAAAAACTAATTGATTGGCAGAATGCTTCACCCTATCCCGCTCCGCAAACTGGCTATGGCGCAGCACCAGGTGCAGGTTACGGTTCATTCTCTCAAGAACAATATGCCCAATCTACACCAGCTTATCAACAACCGTATCAGCCGCCATTCTCCGGACCACCAGGCGCTTCGTTCCCTCCCCAATTCTCCCCTCCTCAACAATTTCAATCAGGACAATCATTTCCTCCTGGTGGCGGCTTCCAACAAGGCTTCCAACAAGGCCAATTTGGAGCTGGCTCACCGCCTAGTTTCAACGGTTATCAGGGTCCACCTTCGCATACTCCCCCACAGCACGGTGGACTTCCCAATCGTCCGCCAAGTTTACCACCTGCACCTGGACTTCCTCAACGTCCATCGTTTGGTGCCCCTGCAGTCGCACCATATCAAATGCAACAAATGCACCAAGGACCCCCACAAGGTGGATGGCAAGGCAATGGATGGAAAGGTCAGGACCAGAATTCAGCTATGTCATCAGCTTATCCTCCTCACACCCAAGGTTATGGAGATTACTCGACTAACGCCTCTTCGGTGGATGACCTGGTATCAGGTGCCGCCAGAGAGGCTGATGACATTGACGAGATTATCAGGATGGCTGAGGCAGGTATCAAACCTCCGAAGAAAGGAGAACCTATGCCAGCTCCTGCACAAGCGCCGGACGCATCCGCGACCCCTACTCCTGCGCCCGAAGCCATCAAGCCCGAAGCAGTCGATAAGACCGAGACACCTGAAAAATCCGAGAAGCCTGAACAAGCAGAGAAGAAAGCGAAGAAAGAGAAGCCGATCAAGATGATATATTCCGACAACGAATTGAGTCCAGAAGAGAGGATGGCCAAAATGCCAAGGTACGCATTTGTCCCAGATGGAAAGACTGAAACAGCTCTTGTCGATACCACTACATTGCCAGGTGTCGCCGGTACGGTCGATAATTAAAGAGTTTGGAGTTCCGGGTTTTTGGCAGGTCTATCGACTTTCATTCATCTTTTTTTTCTTGGACCTTCTCGATCACGTACATATTCACCGCGTTCAGCGATTCAGTCACGATTCAAAAGCAATACGCCAAGCGATCGAGTTTAGGGATACGGGTGATGGAAGAGCAGCTAAGTCGGCAAGACCCCGTGTGCTTAGATTCAATGTTGTTCAGCGTTACTTAGGGAGTTCTGAATCCTGCACCTGGTAAGTTCGCAGGCGAGGTGGACCGTAGAAAGTGATTTGATGGACCGGAGTGGAGGAGCAGGAACAGCTGCACATGAAAGCTGACTTGGGACGTGCAGCCTTTGTAAGTACCAGAAGGTTGGCGATCTCCACACTGCACTTCTCCCGAATCAAATCTATTCTCATATTTGCTTTGACTTTGATTGAATCTCGCTTCCGTCCATTCGGAACCTTTGGGTAAATGAGCATCTCTCGACACTTACCATATCTTGGCTTCTCAATCCAACAGAGCGGTCAATGTTGGGGTTCCCGCCAAAGTTGGTTGACAACCTTGTCACACGTGAACATATATCCTTTCCATTTAGGCAACGATTCCGAAACCCTCAATTGGTGCAATTATTATTACTGACTCTTTAGTTCCTGAACGGCATGACGAGTTCCAGCAAGCATAATCAAATTATACTTTGCGATGGAATGGGGCATTTCAGGCTAAATGCATCCTGTCATATACCCCGCAAAATAATTCTGCCGACTCCGCAGCCACCCCTCAAGCCAAGACGCTTGTGTTCCATTTCCAACGATTTATACTTTACATTGCAGCGGGTATTTGATGAACTGCAAGGTACCACTTTCTTTACATGAAAAATTTGTCTCGTACTTTCGCCTCTTCTATCCGTTGAACCGGACGATCACCAACCTCTCAGCTTCCAGAATCGGAATTGGGACCGTCGGCTCCATGGTCATCCATAGTCCACATCAGGGCAAGCGATTCTACTTTGGTAACTGGTAGGGGTAGTTGATTTTCTTCATTTATCCTTTTTGGCCTCGGGCCATTCCGTGTCGTTCATATAGAGCTTGTTTGCTCGTTCTGTTTGGTTTCTTCGTCTCTTACCGTCTCTTGTCACCTGAAGTCACGATGAAGACGATTTCCGTTTTCGTCGCTGTTGCAGCGTTCTGCTCGAGTGCCAACGCACTTGGTCAGAATGCGACGGTCACTATGAACTCGGCTCCAGGGCTACTCATGCTCGCTGGCCAAGATCAAGCTGGCCAGATTTTGCTGAGTTCGAATGATTGGTTTGGTGTTTTTCGTGCAGCGGAAGACCTGGCAGGAGACTTCGGGAAGGTCACCGGCAAGAATCTGACTTTGGGGAACTGGCAAAATAGCACAGCGAAGAGGGACCTGAGTCCCGAGAAGCGGGGTTGGGCATCTCCTCCCGAAGGCAATGGTAGTGACTCTGGAGGAAGCTGGGTCGATGGCGCAGGACCGCAGAGTTCTGAGCATGAGAAAACACAGAGTGAGGGCAGCAGCACCACCGCTTACTATGTCTTCAATCCTACGACGAATTTCATCAACGTACGAGCACTCTCGCACACTCTCATTAGCAACTGACAATCTTCTAGTACACGGTTGGTCCATCACAAAACTTCACAGGTCCAACTCTTGTCAGTCAATCTGAAAGCAAAGTTATAAAAACAGTAATCATCGCCGGCACAATCGGAAAATCGGATGTCATTAATGCCATTGTTTCCTCGGGAAAACTCGACATCTCCACGGTGTCCGGCAAATGGGAAGCGTTCATTTCCCAAGTCATTGATTCCCCGATCCCAGGAGTGGATAAGGCGATGGTAATTGCAGGCAGTGATATGAGAGGCACAATCTATGGTCTCTATGATGTCAGCGAGCAGATCGGTGTCAGTCCTTGGTATTGGTGGGCTGATGTCCCGGTCAAATCGAATCAAGCAGTCTATGCGAATGGAGTGAACAAAGTGCAGAAAAGTCCAAGTGTGAAGTATAGGGGGTTCTTTATTAATGATGAGCAGCCGGCACTAACTAACTGGGTCAAGTACGCATCCCACTCCGGAAGTTGACACTGTTAACATTTATAGTGACAATTATGCTCCGGGAAAGTATGGACCGGGATTTAACCACTATTTCCATTCTCATATTTTTGAGCTGTTGCTCAGGTTGAGAGCCAACTATTTCTGGCCGGCGCAGTGGGCGAGTATGTTTAATGTTGACGATACTGCGAATCAACCTTTGGCTGATGCTTACGGGGTTGTGATGGGAACGAGTCACACTGGTAAACACCCCACTGCACTGACTCAAGATCGAGGCTGAGAAAAA
This sequence comes from Mollisiaceae sp. DMI_Dod_QoI, assembly GCA_009613015.1. Lineage (NCBI taxonomy): Eukaryota > Fungi > Ascomycota > Leotiomycetes > Helotiales > Mollisiaceae > Mollisiaceae sp. DMI_Dod_QoI. The sequence goes on from VXCB01000107.1 coordinate 80,635, forward strand.
CAGAACCTATGATGCGTGCAACAAATGAGTGGAATACGTTTGGAACTCAATATGGAGGCAATGGCCAATGGGCATTCAACTCAAATAACGCATCCATTATTCCATTCTTCAAATATGGTGCTCAAAGGGCGCAGCCATATGCTGCGAACAGTCTCTTCACCATGGCTATGCGTGGCAGTGGCGATACAGCAATTGGTCTCTCGGACGAGCAGGCCATCGTTGTTCTTGAGAATGCGATCGCGGCGCAAAGAATAATTCTCACAGATGTGTTCAATGGCACGAATGTCACGGATATTCCCCAGATGTGGTGCCTGTACAAGGAGGTTCAGGGTTATTATGAGGATGGTGGCTTGACTGTTCCTGATGATGTTACGTTGCTATGGACGGATGACAACTGGGGAAATATCAGGAGACTTCCGATTGGGAATGAAACGGCGAGGAGTGGCGGTGCTGGTGAGTATTCCGAATAAATGAGAAATGGAGGCTAACGAGGAAAGGTGTCTACTATCACGTGGATTATGTTGGGGACCCAAGAGATTACAAGTGGATCAACACAATCCAGCTCTCGAAGACAGTTGAACAGGTTTGTAAGCCCATTTCACCCTAAAATTCAATGCTAAGCATAAGTCAGATGCAACTTGCCTCAGCTCGCCAAGCAGACCGTATCTGGATCCTGAACGTCGGTGACCTCAAGCCTCTTGAAATCCCCATCAATCACTTTCTCGACCTCGCCTATGACATTACACAATGGGGCTACGACAGTGTCCCAACTTGGCTGCAATTATGGGCTACCCGCGAATTTGATGCCAGTCACGCTTCAGCCATAGTCTCCATTCTCGATCGCTATGGCATGTATGCAGCAAGACGAAAATACGAACTTCTTGATCCCAGCTTCTACAGCGTGATCAACTACAACGAAGCAGATACTATTCTTGCTCAATGGCAGCAACTGGCCACTGACGCTCAAGCTGTTTATGATGATCTGGATGACGATTATCAGGCTGCATACTATGAGATGATTCTTCAGCCCGTGCTAGGAGGCCAGGCGATTCAACAGATTTACATTGGTGCAGCGAAGAACTCTTTGTATGTAGAGCAGAAGAGAACCAGTGCCAATGCGATGGCGACGGATGTTTTGAACTGGTTCAACGAGGATCATACACTGACGCAGAAATATCATGATTTGTTGGATGGGAAGTGGAATCATATTCTTGACCGTGGGTGCCTCAGAAGAGGGTTTAGATCAAGCTAACTTGAGTAGAAACGCATCTTGGATATCAGGGATATTGGCAACAGCCCATGCGGAATACCGCGCCTCCTTTGGCTTGGGTCCAGACTATGGAGACCTCTCTTGCGGGCAATATTGGTGTTGGAGTGGAAGCTTCTAACGCAACTGTTTCAGGAGATGATGCGTATCACGCGAATTCAGGCAACAGTCTTACTCTACCCCCAATGGACCCATATGGGCCAAAGACTCGCTGGATCGACATCTTCTCACGTGGTCTTTCCGGCTGCCAATGGACTCTCTCGCCTGGCGCACCATATGTGCTTGTCAGCCCCTCGACTGGCTTCACAGGTGGCAACAATGGCACCGACATTCGCGCTTATGTCTCCATCGATTGGACCAAAGCACCAGCAGCACCAAACACAACCATGGTCACCATAAACATGACCTCCTCCTGCGGCGCTGCTTGGGGCAACTATCCGCACCCGACAATTGTCGTCCCAGTCATCAACCCTGTCGCTCCAACGAACTTCACAGGCTTCATCGAATCCGATAAACACATCTCCATCGAAGCAGAGCACACAACACGAAACACAGCTGTGAATGGAGTCTCATACATGACGCTCCCCTCATACGGCCGCACACTTTCAGGCGTAGCTCTGACTCCCATCACTGCTCCGTCCCAACCAGCAGGCACAGGCCCAGTTCTAGAATATGACATCTACACATATACCAACACCTCCGTCGCAAACATCACCCTACTCCTCTCCCCCTCCCTCAACCAACAAGGCAGTGCCCACCCCCTGAAATACGGTATCGCAATGGATGCCGAGACTCCCCAAGTCATCCAATTCATCGGCAACTACACAGGAGGAAACATGCCCGCTGGCTGGGGCGGCGCTGTCTCAGACGGTGTCTGGGGATTACCCGCAAGTGGCAATACGACGACTACGAAGCATAATTTGAGTAAGACCGGGAAACACACGTTGAAGATTTGGTTCGTGGAGCCGGGAGTGGTGTTGCAGAAGATTATGATTGATCTTGGAGGGATCAGATATAGTTATTTAGGCCCTCCGGAGAGTTTCCGCGCGGGAGTGGATCAGGTTGGAAATTATAATGGGACGAGTTTCGGGAGTTAGTGGTGTGATATACTAGGCAGGGTGAGGAGGTTTGGTTGGAAGTAGAAAAATGATTAGTGGATCCTTGTGCCCCATTTCCATAGTCTTGACACGTGACCATACTAACGTCTCACTACATTTATAGGTGTATTGAAGTAGAGTAGTCCGTTTGGTAATGTTTGATTAGGAGAAATCTTGCCAATGTTCGATGTCTGACAAACGGGCAAGATTCAAAGTCTCATGCTATCGAAATATGGGCGACTCCGCATGACATGATTCAGATCTCGAATTTTGTGGGCGATGTTGGTAGTTGATAACGAACCCTTACGCTCTAGCTTCGAACTTAGTCTCAAGAGGCTACCCGAGAGGGATATGTAGGAGACCTCCGGTTTGTGGTAATGTCGAGTTCCGTTGTCATCAACCAAAAATATCCGTAGACTTAGGATTAATTTTAGAAGATGAGCCAGCCGCATACGCTTCATCGTTACATCGCAGAATCCATCATCGACGCCGAAATACAGAGCAACAGCCACATCTTAATCGCTAGTCGGATATCTTTAATTGTGTATTTTCCTACATCAAAGGTTAGGGGTATCAGAGCATGATCCCCGTATTCACCGTAGCATCCCATTCCTGCCAGTCGAAATCGCCGACACCAGCAGGTCCAGCTAATGGTGTTTCAGCAGTTCCACTTAGTACCGGATTGGTCCCTGGAGGCAGTGATGTAATTTCAGGAAAATGCCGATTCTCCTCTTCCGGGATAAGGTCATCGTCATATAAGCCCTCCACAGTATCGCCAGCCACAGAAATTATTGGGTCGTCACCTTGAGGATGATTCCGTGCGATCCGTTCCCCGCAAATACAAAAGTCCGAAGATACCCTTTGTAAAGGGAATAGTGTATGACTGTCCCAGCCCACGATGGCCAGCGCTTTTCTTCTAGTTCTGCTAAGTATCGCCCACGCATCTTTTCCTGTACTTGAAAGCTGGCGTCTTGGTGGATTGTTTGGGCCGATGATCCCCTCATCTACCTGATAGAGATTGAAAATAAGATCAACTAGACCTCGGGACTCGGCTGCCTCATCGCTGTAAGGGTATTGGAGAAGATCAGCAAGGAGTAAAGACAGTGGTTGCAAGGGTTGGTATGTTCCTGGGTACATCCAGTGAAAAGGGTCAGATTTGGAATCGGAGCAGAGGCGGTGGAAGAGGTAGAGGAACGACTGAGCGTGAAGAACTGCGCTGTATTGGAGATGGAGTATTAGTGAAGCCTCCCAAAAGTATAAAAGGGGTAATTATAAGCTTACCTTGACCTTATAGAGGGGTTAAATGCCAACGCTGGATCGCGGATGAGTGGGTGATATAGGATACAGTGGGCTTTATGGACCATTAGATGCAGAAGAACTGCGGACCAAGAGCAGAAAGTCGATACATCTGCATCATGTCCACTTGGGTCCAGCTTCCATATCCGAGCAAACGAATCTAATGGTACACCCCCAACATGTTCGATGCTCTCATTATGTATGGATATACTGTCTGGATGAGGAAGGGTAGAAGAAGTTGCTGTCGAAAGTATCTGTGTGATGGTCTCGCTAATGTGTAAAGAAGCAGTCTTCAATATCTGGACCACTTCGTTGACCTGCTCGACTGAATGAAAAGCATCTTCGAAATGCAAGCGAAGAATGCTTCTAATCTCCTTTGTCGTTTCATAACGCCTTGATGCTACAAGGTATCGTACGTCAACTTGCGCAGAGTTGTTAGCTCAGGATCTACACAAGTTTACTCAGAATTTGGTCCTTACTTTGACTACCATCCCCTTCATTCTGATAGTAGGGGGATACCATTTCGGTGTTAGCCATCTTTTCATCAATGAAAAATGGCGAAAGGCCCGACGATGCAGATGACATAACGTCCAAGTGGAGAATATACCACCATAGCCGACGTCTCGTCTCTAGTTCCGAAATAGAAAAGGATGCTTCAGGTAGATGTCGATGCAAACCCATCCCCAACGCAACGCGAAAAGCAGTACTGATAAAGTCTCCACTCTGTGCAAAATCTTCTTCTCTCATGAATTGGCTCTGCACAAAAATATAGGCGGCCAAGCTATATATGCTGGGAGATCGAGGGAAGCCTGTAAGAGTGGCGGACATTACAGTAGCAAAATGCATATCGCCTGGGGTGACGCTTATATTATCATTACCCAGGACAGATTTCAACCGCATTGGAGGCACAGCCACCAGACTGGCAAAGAGGATGGATGATAAAAGGCAGACAAAACCTGGCTGTTTCCGCAAGAACATGCCAATTTGAGAATTGTGTCTGTCCGATTGATTAACTTCTCTCCAGAAAGAATAGAAGTCTTTCGCGAAAGCCGGTAAATGTAGCAATGGGATAAGCGGGAAGACTGTGGCAAAGAATAAATTGCACAGTTGTTCGCATGTTTCTTTGTCTGGTAGCATTGCTACAATGCAGGAAAGTGTGTACCGATCGCCACAGAATTTGCACTGAGAGCCATGGATTCTAGATATGCGAGCTTCATTTTGCGAAGGACTTCCGGCTATCTGGCTTGCCCAGTCAACAGTTTGGCCCTGCGGTGGAGCCCACTTATGAAGGAAACCAAATCCTTGCGAGGGAACACTCCCATTGTTCTCATTGAAATTGTTAAACTACGGGTGTAGTGTCAGAAACCTGAAATATAAATCATGTGCTCTAGATTTTGAATCTCACCTCGGTTTGAATTGGATTGGCCCAGAATGTAGAACCAAGGTAAGAGGACCGACCGCCGAGTTCTGGATAAAATTGGCCCCTCTCTCTCCGATTTTGATGTGGTGGGTCTGCTACAACAAAAATGCCATCAGCGATGACATACAATAACAAGAGACTCCACATCATAAACTGCACTTGCCTTGGCTGCTATGTGGATGTCTTTCCGGAACGGAGACATATGCAGTGCCGGGTTCTTCAAGCTGTTGTGAAGACTGTTCGGCATTAGGCACCGTCATGACAGGAGCTCTAGCAGGCGCTGAAGCCGGAATGTTATTATCAGAGAGCTGAGCTCCGCCGTCCTGGTAATAGCTACACACAATTCGAGCTTGCCTACAACGGAAGCAAGCTGGATGGACCTGCCACAGCTATTAGCACATGTTCTCATCCAGGATAATTTAGGTAATGTTTTCTTGCCTTATCACATCGAACCCTTCGCTGCCGACAAGGTAAGCAGCTATTGACCGGTCGAAGTCTCTTCATCGTTTACTCTAAGACCCTCAGCGGCAGTGTTTGTATATCTAGACCGAGAACGTCTTCCTCAGCATGGGAAAAGAGGTCCTGTCAAGATCGTTTTGGATAAAGGACAATTAAAAGTTTTGCTGACCAAGCCTTGACTCGGTTAGCCAATCATCTTTCGTAGCTAGGATCGACGTCGCGCCCCACCGCCATGGCTCGATAGGAATACGTTTCAGATCACATGCAATTGCGAGGGCAGGCATTCGCTTAGGTTACAATCACAGGGCTGGGTTTTGATTTGAAGACCCCGAACAGTGGTGTGGCTCCCGATTCAAAGGGTTACTATGGCATATCATTTGAAAAAGTGCCGCTCGATGTGCCCCTCGATGCCCCTCGAGCTGTTACTGTCTGTATATGATAACTCTCGCACAAGAGCCGTATGGTGCATACACAGCATATTTTTGTCAATAATGTTTCACAAATACTGTATAACAAGTAACTATTCATAGATCGTCACATCATTTAGTGCTGGCTAGTCAATTTAGCACGCCTCTTTAGCTGTTTTTTCCAATCAATCATCTGCTCCAAGTGTTGCCTTGAACCTCCCCCTAGGTATTCTATGTCTTACTATAACACCTAGACTTACCATATTATTTTGCTTGTTTAATGCCAAGCAGACTTATGCGGATGCTTGTGCTGCCCCTTAATCTTCTCCTCCGTGGTCTTCCTCACTCTATCTGATAGATCGGTATCGACTTTTGCAAACAATCCTACCCACAAGTATAATTAGCGATCTGGACAGTAAAGTATAGATACGAAAGAGCGTACCATAGGCTCCCTCCCGGATCCATGCCAATTTCGCATCTGCAAGGTGTGCCGACAAGTTATTAACAAACCGTGCTTGAGCACCAGCCTGTTTCGACATGATTTCCCAGAGAATTTTGGGCTGTTCAAAATCTGCAGATGAGGGTGTTGAAGCGAATGCGACAGGAGTGGTGATCTTGGCGTGGTCGGGTGTGTTTGCCAGAGAAATTCCATCGACAGCAGAAGTGTTCGAAGGATTCTGGCCGGTGCCATTGCTCTTCTCAGTGTTGAAGAATGCCATGGGTTTGAGCTTGCTGCCGACATAATTTGGATCTGCACCATAGTTTTTGGTGAAGTTCATCCGGCCATCTCGCTCAGTGGGACAGTAGACCTGACTGTTCGCTGCATTTGTGGGCAAGAATTGGTAATTGACACCAAGTCTGTACCGTGCAGCGTCGGGATATGCAAACATTCTTGCCTGAAGCATCGGGTCTGGACTCGGCTCAATCCCAGGGACCATGGTACTTGGACTGAAAGCTGCCTGTTCGATCTCTGCGAACCAATTTTCTGGATTCTGGTTAAGCACCATTCGACCCACTTTCCGGAGCGGATAAAGCTTGTGTGGCCAAATCTTTGTCATGTCGAAAATGTTGACTGGGGCTTTGACTATGTCAGCTGGGTGGATAGCTTGAACATACACATTCCAGGATGGGCAATCGCCAGATTTAATGGCCTCCTGGAGGTCCAGAAGGTGTTTATCGGGACACGTTCCAGCTATTTCAGCAGCTTCAGAGTTGGTGTAGTAATGAATTCCTTGATTAGTGAGGAAGTGGATGCGGACATAATGGTAGGATCCATCGGACTTTGTGAACTTGTACGTGTTTCCACTATATGCATTGACATGACGAACTGAGGAAGGGAGGCCTCTATCGCCGAACAGGAACATTAGGGCATGGATGCTCTCTGGATTGTTGATATGAAAATCCCAGAACATATCAGCATCAGGACAATTGGTTCCGGGGTTCCTCTTATGGCTTCGATTTAATGAAGGAAACTTGAGAGGATCTCGAACAAAGAAAACTGGCTGTTAAATGTGTCATCAGTCCGTAGAAGGCTTCTCTGTTGGGAAGGAAGGTACTAACCTGGTTATTGAAAACCCAGTCGTTATTTCCTTCCATTGTCTTGAACTTGATAGCAAATCCCCTGAAATCTCGAACCGTATCTGCGGATCCGCGCTCAGGACCAACGGTAGAAATCCTGCAGAGGACTTCCGACCTTTTGCCAATTCCATTTAGAAAGGCGGCATCAGTAAGATCAGAGATATCGTCGGTAACTTCAAAAAATCCCCGTGCACCCGCGGCTTTTGCGTGGACAGTTCTTTCGGGGATTCTCTCCCTCGAAAAGTGGGCAATAGTCTCAATCAGTTGCGTGCTTGTCAGCAGCACATACCCACCTCCAGAGTTCGTTGATAGTTGATTAACGGTATCGTTCCTGGGAAGAGGTACTCCTTCTCCGAGGGTATAATAGGGTTGATTATCAGTCTGTGCTGCCATATTCAACTGCAGACAAAAGATGGGTGAGCGGGAATTTTGAGTCACAGAATAATGTCAAAAAGCACCGTGAGAACGGGGAAACGATAGATATCAAGCAACTCGACGATTTGTTCGAGCTGAATGTGTAGGCTAGGAAAGGAAATGATCCAAGACTTTTAAGAACAGCCGTGGATGACTGCAGTGCAACGTGTGCATTATCAGGCAGCTTCGATTCGTTGCAGTGTTCGTTCTGCGGTATATTTGCCACCATTAACCAATGAGATTTACTCCATATGTGATCCGATGGAAAGATGATCCAAGTTCGAACTCTCGTGCGAGCTCGTACGATGTATCCCCCGTTCGCGCGAGGGGTGATCTTAACTCGGATAGGAATAGACTTAACTGGAAAACCACCCCAATTGTGGAAACATTGAACTATTGTGAGCTAAAATTACTCAACGACCTCTCTATCTCCCACTTGAGTGATGCATCTTGCTTGCTAAGCGTCTGACAAGCTCAATGTGCTGGGGAGGGAACCCAATGGCAAGGAGACGATAGCGACTAGATAGCATGGACTATACGTCTTCACGTACCGCTGCTTCCAAGCTCACCAGTAACAACATACGGCACCGGTCCCGCGGAACTACGACCCAGTCCATCAACACAACCTATTGCCTGACATCTCGTGCGAGAAACGTAATTCAAGACACTGGTCTAGAAATTTCTTGGCTAAATGATGGCAGTCTCAGCCGAACACCGAGGAAGCCGGTGAGTATAGCTAGGTAGGTCAGTTCAAAGTCGTATACTTAGACAAATTGGAGAGAAACCACTTATTAACGAGGGGCTTGGAATCAGCCATATAGCAAGTATCCCTCTCGTTAGAAAACAAGAGAACTTTGAACAAGAACGACAAGACTGACAAGAGTCACCAGAGTTCAACATAACTTCGATTATCTCAACCAATCTACTCTTCATCATGCCTGTTCAGGACGGTGCCCATTTTGACTTTATCGTCGTCGGTGGTGGCACGGCAGGCAACATCGTTGCCTGCCGCCTTGCGGAAAACCCCTCTGTCAGGATTCTAGTCATTGAAGCCGGCATTGGCAGCTCCGAGGTTAACGAGGAGATCCGAACTCCTGCTCTCGCAATGGAGATCCGTGGCAGCCAGTACGACTGGGCTTACAAGACGACCATGGTCAAGCGTGACGACTACGAGCGTATTGAGAAGCCTAATACCCGTGGAAAGGCTCTTGGCGGGAGTTCATCCCTGAACTATTTCTCGTGGGTGCCAGGTTCTAAGGGTACCTTCGATCTATGGGATGAATACGGAGGAGAGGAGTGGACCTGGGATTTTCTTGTCCCTTATCTTCGGAAAAGTGTGACTTACCACGATGACGACGGGTTGTTCCCACCGGAACTCAAGAAGATTGGTGCCGGTGGTCCTATTCCGATCTCCCACGCCGAGCTTATCCCTGAAATGAAGGTTTTCCGTGAACTCGTTACCAAAGCCTGGGAGTCCACCGGCCAGCCTATCACGGAGAATATCTTCGACGGCAAGATGCATGGTCTGACACATAGTGTCAACACCATCTATAAGGGTCGCCGCTCAGGTAGCTTCCTCGCGGTCTCGGGCAAGTCGAATATCACCATTCTTCCTGAAGCTTATTCAAAAAAACTGATTATAGACGATGCTGATCGCACCGCTAAGGGTGTGACTGTGATAACAGGCTCTGGAGAAGAGTTGAGCTTCTATGCCGCCCGTGAGGTTATCGTCTCCGAGGGGGTTTTCGAAAGTCCCAAGTTATTGATGCTTAGTGGTATTGGACCGGCACCCGAGCTGGCTAAGCACAATATCCCAGTAATTGTCGACTCGCGCCATGTCGGCCAGCATCTCTTAGACCACCCCGGCGTCCCCTTCGTCCTTCGCCTCAAAGACAGTTTCTCAATGGATAATCTCGTCTTGCGAAAAGGCCCTCTACAGGATCAAACTTTGGCAGCTTACACCAAGGGTCATACTGGACCTATGGGATCGCCCTTCCTCGAGTTGATCGGTTTCCCTCGCATCGATAAGTACTTGGAAAAGTCCCCTGAATATCGCAAGGCAAAGGCTGCTAATGGTGGCCGCGATCCCTTCTGTCCCTACGGCCAGCCTCATTTCGAGCTTGATTTCCTTCCCCTTTTTGGTAGTGCCTTCCAGTGGCACTTCCCACACCCCAACAAGGGCAGTTACATGACTGTTATGGTGGATCTCGTTCGCCCAGTCTCTGAGGGCGGTGAGGTTACACTGAACAGCGCCGATCCTCTACAGCAGGCCAACATCAACTTGAACTACTTCAACAATGACCTTGACATCATTGCTATCCGTGAAGGTATCAGATTCGCCTATGATGTCCTCAAGAATGGCGAAGGGTTCAAGGATGTTGTTGAAGACGAATATCCCTGGGAAATGCCACTGGATGATGATGAAGCGATGAAGAGAACTGTGTTGGATCGTTCCCAGACCTCCTTCCACCCTTGTGGCACTGCCCGCCTGTCCAAGAACATCGAACAGGGTGTGGTGGATCCCAGTCTCAAGGTTCACGGGATCAAAAACCTCCGCGTTATCGACGCTTCTGTTATCCCTGTCATTCCGGACTGTCGCATCCAAAACTCAGTCTATATGGTAGCCGAGAAGGGTTCTGATGCTATCAAGAGTAGCCACAAGGACCTGTATGGTTAAGCTAGCAAGGAGCGTAATTAGGTGTCATGGAAATAAAATTTCAATGGCTGATGCGACAACGACCGTACGCACTGTCAGCAGGCAGAGTGGGCTTGGGGTTGTGGTTCCGAATTGGGCTTAGCGCTGTCACGTGGCTTTAGTATTAAACATTCATTTTTCAAGGGCTTTGCAGTAGTTCTTTAGGCAGCTCTCCCTTACCTATAGTTCACAGATAGCTTGAATCGACTCGATTTAACTTCTTTCAACACTGGAAAAGCGAGATGTAACAATCGTCTGATATCATAATTGGCACTCGCTCTTTGAAGTAGCTCCGTTTGTAAAGCATCTTCTTGCGAAGACGGTTCAAAAGATGTTCAACCGGAGCCAGTTAAAGACCTCTTCTTACCTGTTGACTTCAAAAATTCATCATTATGCTCTGACAAATGATCCAGAATGTAGCCTTGGCTTGAGTTTATTCTTCGATACCTATTTATTTCGAAATATGACTGTCAAGAACCATAGCTTCCCCTTTCCATCACGCCTTCGACTGCACCCACACCGACCTCACCAAGTCCGGCTGAGTCTTTCTCTATATACCTTGTGCTGTGCATTCTTGCGAGCTCATTTGTGCCAGATTTTTGCATTTGGACGTTGTCAAGCGAAGAATCTAGAATTTGCTATAATCCCAGGTATCTTCCAGGACCATGGCGGGCTTAGCGAGCCAGCATACATTCAAAAACACATGTCGATGAGCTCATTTCTGTCCCCTTTCTCCTTTCGCATCAGCCTTTGCCGTTCGCTCCGCCTCTTGCTTCTCTTTTCTTTCTTTGGTGGCACGACGCCATTTTGGACCGTTCTTCATAACGTACCAGAGGATCGGACTAAACGCCACGACGAGAAGAGCAAAGAACGTAGTTGTCCACCCAATGCCAATCTTGTTAATCAAAGGTACCACACCACTCGTCGCACCAGCACCAAGCCAGCACCGTACGAGATTGGCGGCCGCAGTAGCGCTACCAGCTTTCCCGGGATACAGATCGACGAGCAAGACGGCAACAGTGTTCAAGGATGCGCTGATGCAGAACCCAATGACGAAGAGTAAGATCAATGTGCCACTCAGATTTACCTTATATTCAACCATCCACCCGAATCCAATCATACATGCTGTGCTGAGTGCCAGGTTTGGAATGGCAACTTCCAAGCGAACTCTCTCGATGGGGAAGTTACTGAGGTCAACACGACGATTGAACTCCAGTGGCATTCCCAAACGCTTGGCGTGAAATTTATATCTTGAGTCGATGATCTTGCCACGTACCAAGCCGGCAAGCAAGCTCCCGCATCCTAGTGGCAGATAGCATAATGCAATCTGGATCTGGTTGAAGCCATAGGCTGCTCCGAATTGGGAGGGAATCAGAGCGACTGTGGCATAATAGCCACAACACACAATACCGATATAGCCCAATACGTAGCCAGCCTCTTTCGTTAACACAATCTTGACTGTCTCCAGGGGGTTAGGAACCTTGAATGGTCTTTTTTTGGCGAGTTCATCTCGCTTGTCGTATTGGAGAGGCCGCCCTTCTGCGACGAACCTCTTTTCCATCCTCGTATTGATGTAACAACGACTCCATTTGGGCGGTGGGACAGATCCATCCTCAACTACCTTTCGGCAGGTTTCAGGGAAAAAGAGAGCGATTGGAATGAAGATCACGCCCGTGCAGATGAGTAAGAACCAGAACACCGAATGCCAGCCGAGATATTGCCCAAGAAGACCACCTATGATGGGACCGAGTGAAGGCCCAGCCTGCGGTGCCACTGACATGTATGAGACGTAGACGCCACGTTCCTGGGAGGTGACAATGTCGGATATAACTGCGTTCCCAAGTGCCACAGTACCACTGCCACCTGCGCTCTGAAGACAACGCAAGACCATTAGTGCGGCATAATTATTTTGAATTCCAAGACCAATATTTGCTGCAGCATAGATGAAGAAACATATCAAGTAGGCTGGCCGTCGTCCTGAGCTGTCAGAAAAACCGCCGACGAATGCAGGTGCGATCCCTTGCATAATCTAATACAAAGTCAGTCTATGAGATCCGGCCTCCATTAACTTTAAGCAAAGCACTTACCAGGTAAGTCGTGATTGTCAAGTTGACCAGGGAATTGGACACATTCAAATCGGCGCTGATGGCATCGAGTGATGGAAAGTAGATTTGACCGGATATTGGGGAGAAGAATTGGCACAGACCGGCGCAGATGACGATAATCTTCTTTTCGTTATGGGTGAAGACCGAATACGGTTTGTCGTCCACCTTGTGTTCTGGATGCTCTGGGTTGACATTGCCAGCTTCATCTTCTTTCTTCTCATCCGCTTGCTCGTCCAGCGGTTGACTTTCCCGCCCTTGGGCAACTTCAATGTCAACATCCTTCCAATCTGTCGACGAATTGATGGGTTCCTGGTTGAGGTCTTTCTGCGTTGGTTCTTTTGCCAGGCTTGAGTCGGTGTTGGTGTTGCTTTTGCCATTGCTCGTCATATCGCTTGCGATCTGCCCTCTAACACAGTTGAAAAAGGTGAGCGATTCAGGGACTGGAAATTTGAAAAAAGATCCTGTGAACAAGAAACATGAAGTACTGTTTCATTCAGCTTCGACATGACCTTTACATAACGAGTCCAGAGTACCTACCTACGTACCAATGGAAATAAGCCATTAACGCCGACCGACGTATCGGGAAAACGACCGGCCCGGTCTTGCAGGCCTGCAGCGATAACCGTGCGCTAGCCTCCCTAAATCTCCGATTAATCAAAACAGCATCTGCTAACCCAAAGCTAGAATTAGAAAACACCATACGGAACTACCCGTATTTGAAACTTGCTGCCTGTTTCACAGCCATCCGAAATCTATGTCTCTAGTACTAACCTTGGCAATTTTGAGCGTCACTACATTGCAAAGTCTAGAAATTAGGCAACGACTCTCTCCTTTATCTAGTGTTGTTAATATTGTCTTGGCCGAAATGTCTCCAATCATTCAAGTGCTTTTGACTTATCAATCCAACCCTGCTCTCTCTATCTTATTCTATTCCAGAAATTTAAAAATTAAAAACCATGGCACCTTTCCAAACAGACGAGAGATTCTTCACCAAGGACTGGACCATTACCTTTCCCTCTCGCCCAGAGCCAAACCTTAAATTCATCCGCTTGACACCCGCCGAGACAGCCGCATTTGTACGCTTCACAGAAAGAGCAGTCAGCCCAGCGGCCCCGAACAGCACCGAAGCCTCTCCTGTCGAGCCTCAAGCTCCACCAGCGCCCATCCCCGGAGAAAGAATGCAGAAGATGTACGCCGAGTCTCGGACCCGACACCATGCTCTCGACGTATTCATCTCCTTAGAGGGCAAGTTCATAGGTTGGGGAGGGATATTTGAGATCACGGCCCCCGAGGAGAAGCCGAGTGTTGCAAACATCGGTATCAGATTAAGCCCTGAAGTACGAGGGAAAGGACTGGGAAAGCTGCTCATGCAAGTCTTGCTGCGGTTGAGTAATGAAGTGGATGCGGATATTATTGAGGCGGGCACCATGAAGTATAATATCTCGATGAGAGCAATGGCGAAGAGCGTCGGCTTGCTTGAGACGGATGAGATTAAGGAGATTCCTGGGCAGGGCATCGTGGCTGATTTATTGTTTAAGAATATTGAGAGGGAGAAGTGGAGAGATCTTGATATGGTGGTTGAGTTTAAGGATCAGGTTGCAAGTACATGAATGGGCATTGCTCGAGAGTTTCGAGTTTTGGTTCATGTCGGAGGTGTTATATGTTTCTTGGCTAGATATGGTGAACAGTGTACATCTCCATAGCAATGAAATCCATTCTCCTAGCTTGCTATCTAGGAACGGCAAAATTATACTGCAATCCCCAAGAAGCATACTAATCATCGAAAGCTTTTTTCGCTATAATTGTATTACCGGGGAATAAAAAGAAAAAGGAGAGGAAAGAAGTTTCGCACGATGATTTATCCCGTTGAACACGATATACAGAAATGCCACTTGGCATCGGTATCAGACAAGCTGAGAAGAAAACGCTTTCGGCATGGCAAGAAAGTATAATAGATGCTGGAATAACCAAAACAATAAAAATCGCACAATACTATTCTTTAACTCAACTGACCTGAGTTATTTGAGCTCAGTGCATTCACGCGAACTTTGCGCTTCGAAGGCGATGCAGATAGCGGATTAATCCGTGGAATGCTCCAAGTTGATCAACCTGAAAGTCCAGCGACGTGAAGGCATTCTGCTATTGATACGCGAACGTGCATTCTGCAACATCCAAGTTAGCAGCCTCTCAAATCTGCGGGCTGAGAAGGTGATTGACCCAAAGGCATGACATCCCAGGATTTCGAGCACACTGTGATACCGGGGTAATCGACAAAAAAAAAACCCCCAACGGCAAAGATTTGGAAGTACGAAGGTTGCAGAAAATGGGGGTATCATCCATTGTATCTTATCGAGCTGGTGTAGTTGAACCATTCAAACTGGACCCGTTCATAGCCGCTTTGCTCTTTTTCTTCCTCAAGCTTCCTTTGCCTGCAGCAATATCCTCCGCACCGCTATTGCTTCTGATCTGCTGATTTTCTGCGGAAATAGCAACATGCCCATTCGCCTTCAACTTTTGCAAAGATCCGTCTGCGTTACCGTTCGCCTTAATAACTTTCCCATTGCCCGCATGTCTCTTCTCAAAATCCTTTGACTGAAGTGCCTGCACAACAACTAGGACAACATACACAAACCCGACACCTAACGTGATCACATCCAGAATATGCACCACCCACCAAATATGCTGAGTCCCTAGTTTACAATTCACAAATTCAAAGTGCCAATCCCAATCTTCCTCGTCGAACCACAAACTCATCAATCCAGCATTTCCACCGAAATCGCCCATCATACTTCGTACAGTGACTTCTCGTAGCCCGGGAATATCGATTTCTTCCGTCAGTCCAGTCGAATGGGCGTAGGGATACTTAGTGGCTTTCCATTCTCGTTCCGGGGGAGCAGATTGGTTAATGTAGTGATAAACGTCGCAGCCTTCGTGGTCGTGGCCATTAAGAATCACTCCATGGCGTCCGAATCCGTGTCCCGGCACATCCGTGTTGCCATTCATACCGAAGATCCCCTCGAGAAAGCCTTTTGAAGCGTCTCTCGAGAGGTGGTTTTGCTCCTTCACCCCGTTTCCGAATTCACCGTCAAAGAAGTCAAAGAACGGTCCATCAACACAAATTCCTGCTTCTTTGAACAATGGGATATGGGTGAGAACGATCGTGAAGTGTGCAGCTCGAGTGACTTCTTGAGAAGTTGTGATGACACTGTTCAAGAAGTTGTATGTTTCGTCTTGAAGCTCCTTCGTCCCAGCCGGCGTATCGAGGTTCATATCATTTAACACGATAATTCTCAATTCTGGCACCTCCTTCTGCCCCTCTTCGTCGTTTACACCAGATTTGACAGGAAGATTGAATCGCATCTCGTAATTCACCTTTCCAAACATTCTCGTAAACCTCGCCATTCTCCCCTGATCCAGATCGCCCGCATATCCAATATCATGATTTCCTGCCACATTAATAAGTCTCGTCTTCCATTCCTCTTCTTCCTGTCCTAGTACCATCGTGCCATCAAACTCTGCAGACGGCTGACTCGTAAGCTCCTCAGCTACTTTCACTCCTCCCTTGAAAACCCTATTCCAAAACCTCCATCCCCTTCTCTCAAACTCCTCATCATTAATCCACTGACTCCCCACCAGATCCCCAAGCACAGTAACATGACTAGGCCCAGTCCACCAATGTAACGTTCTGTAGATATGTCCCAAGTAATAATCGTTCCCTACGTGATCCAACCTCTTCCTCCATACTTCTGCAGCTTTCGGTATATCGTCGAGATAGAAATCGATGAGGTCATGAAGGCTGTGCCTCAATCTTTGCAGAGGGTTGTGCTTTTTCCCAAAGGCGTCGTCGAGGAACCTGTGTAGGTGAGGAAGGTTCACAGCTTCGACGTTGTCGATGGAGGAATCGCCTTCGAGCTGTGGGTCGCCGAGTGCGAGGAGGCGGAATGGGGCTATCGAGTGAGAGTCTGGGGAGGAGAAAGGCGTGTGTTGGAGGAGAGTGGTGAAGTAGCTGGAGTGTCCATTGTGGATAGGGGAAGCGGATGGGAATGCGCAAAGGTGGAAAACAGGATAGAGATAGAGATAAGTTGAAAGAATTAAGGAGAGTGGCACAAGAAGAAATAGTGCGTATCGAAGCACGCAGAGAAGGAACATGGAGACTGCATTTGCAGTTGCGAAGGAAGAGCACCGGTGGTTTTTGGAAAAGGAGTCGCGAGGGTCGGAAGTAAATTGGGGGACGCGCCGAGCTCTCACGTGAATGCTGACGACTTATTTTTAGCGGTCAAAATTCACTCCTCTTCCGCTGCAGATGTCTCCTCGAAGAGACATATTAGACTTCAATTCTGTGAGTGATTTCAAAGCCATAAGCATCATTATTCGGTAAAAACCCTATCAAGCTAAACAGAGCAAACTGAAAGGTCCAGGTATCATATCTCATCTCAACTCATCATTAAGCAATTGCATTAACCCCCTCCACCACCACCACAACCACCGCCGCCTCCTCCGCCTCCTCCACATCCGCCACCACCTCCGCCACCACAGCCCCCTCCCATTCCTCCTCCTCCTCCGCAGCCGCCTCCATTCCCGCACCCTCCCGGACCACCGCAACCTCCCGCTGCAACACCACCGGAGCAGGTTCCAGCAGCACAGGCCCCAGCCATGCCAGCACCCACTGGCATCATGCAAGGATCGCCGGCATAATACATACCACCCATCATAGGATAGGCCATGAACGGACCATACATCAGGTAGGGGTATCCCCATGCGCCGTAGTAGTAGTCTTGTCTTGGTGGAATTGGCCTTCCTTTAGCCTGAGCTCTTTTACACGCCTTCTTGTATGCTTCTTCTAGTTCAATCTCGCGCCTCTTACGCAGAGAAGCGAAGACTGCTGTGCGAGCATCTGATTCGGAGACCTTAACGGCATTATGAGATGAGACATGCGCCGAGTTGTCTGGTGGACAGAGCTTGGCTGCTCCGGAGTCGTAGAAATTATTGAGGACTTTCTCATGCTTGGAGGTCCCGAAGATCTTGGACGAGGAAGAGATATGCTTCGAGCGGATGGCTTCACAATACCAGCAAGTGCATTCCGAGTATACTTCATTAAAGAGCTTCTCGTATGTCTTGCTAGTCCATTCGAATCCAGTGGACAGTGCATCTTCGTCCATCTTATCGTCATGGTCGATAAATTTCTTGCATTTGATGATAGTGTAAGCAAAGTATGATTTTGGTGACAGCTGATGTGTATGCCAGCCAAGATCAACATCCAAGGTTGGGATTGCAACGTTGAGAGGATGAGCGGAGATAATATGGATGAACCGGGAGTATTTCTGTAGGAGGCGGTCCATGGTCTGGCGAGCGGCAGGACTATGCAGCCAGTCAATTTGGTACATCTTATCAACAAAGACACTCTGGCGGATCACTGCTCCACCAAGCTCAAGCGCGAAGATAGAAGGGTTTTCCCAATATCGGGACATCATCTTGCGGATAGCAAGTCGTTCTTGTCGTTTCAAAACACCACTCTCGAACACCGACTTGCTGTTGACTTTCTTGACAACAGACTTGTCTTTGATGGCAGTCTCGATGAGCTCCTTGATATCGTTCATCGTAGGGTTGCCATTATTCACGAGTTCAATGACCCTAGCCCGGAGCTCCATGCCAACAAGTCTGTTTGGAAAGGTGTATGGGTACGTGTTCCATTCGGCAGCAGTCGGAGCTGCAGGAGCACCAGTTGTTGGTGACAAGATCGTGCCTCCTAGAGGCCAATCTCTCATGATGAGGTTCTCGGTATCCTTCTTGAATTTGGCGACACGGAGCAAGTCGTGGTTGATCTCACTGCCACATTTAAGGCAGAAATAAGATAAGTCCCGATCACCATATCCTTGTCCGCTCATGTCTACAACTCTGTATCTTGTCAGTGATGGCTAAAGCAACTGGAAAGGTGCCTTACTCCTTAGCAGGGGTCTTTTCACTTTGACAGCACGTGGTCCATGGAACGTCGAGTTGCTGACTACACCTTGGGCAATGCAGCACCTTGATCATAGAGTCCTCGGCATTGTTCCAAGCATGTCTGGTAATTCTAGTGAAGTTTGCCTTCGCCTCCTCAGGGACTATGTAGTTGAACTTAGTATCAATGGCCGCATTGACGGCAGTCCACGGCATGCCAGTGGCCCATAGATCTTTCAAGCCAAACCGAATACAATCCTCTTCGTAATTTCGAGGATTTAGCATGAACGAGTGCCACACCATAAGGACATCTTCACTCGTCAAATATTGCCAGACAAATGTTGCAAAGGAGACTCACCAATAGGAGGTAACATGTTGGGTGCCCACTGTCTCGGCGTCCCGTTCTTCGTGAAACTCGCGAAGTCTGTATTCGAGATTATCATCTCCTTGCCCTCCAATCTCTTACTTGGTTCCATGTTGACCAGAACAGTCAACCACCAATCCTCAAATCGTTCGACAGCTCTTGCAATATAAAGTGCCCACCTCTTCTCCCTCATCTTTGCCAATGTCTCGTCTCTATTCTCCACCATCTCGCACCGCGCATCCCAGAGATTAAACAGCCCATCCGTGTATCCAATATCTTCTTTCAGGACGTGAAAGGTAGAGAGGAGCTTCAGATGTGCGAGGCAGGTATCTGCGTCTGGAAACTCTTTCGGCGAGGCGGAGATGTTGAGCGAGGCGAAAGCTGCGTTCAGCTCTGCCTCGGAGGGACCTGTATCATCGACGATGGGATCGGTGACGGCGTAGGAGGGGGGTGCTTCATTGTTGACTGCTGCAGCTGTAGCGACCGGAGCCACGTTCTCTGGCATTTTTTCTGGCGCTTCGATGTTCGTCTTCTCGCCCTTCATAGCGGAGAGCTTCTCGAGGAGAGGCATGGCGGGGTAAGCGTGTTGGTGCCAGCCAGCGTGGGGGGTATTCGATTGCGACTTCGACTGGAGCAAAGTTGAGTGAGAATAGCGGATTAAATGGAGCAACCCGAGATGCGGAATCTGCGGGGTCGTAGAAGGGAAGAGGGGGGCTCTGATATACTTTCTTATCCCCCGCAGCGCAGTCGAGGGCGAGGGCGTTACAACGAGGCGGAGTCCAGCCGCAAGATGCTCGCTCTAACCGACTGAGGGACGTCGTGCATTCACGTAATACGCTAGAAGACCGCTAGAAGACAAATGGAAAGAGCAACATGCAGCTCAGACATCCTTTCCCTGTCAGATGATGCTTGTCTACCAATACTTCGTAAGCTTTGTTGCATCTACCCCCGTATTTCGGTGCCTCGATCTTGGATGTCCTATCGTTGTGCTCGTTCCGGCTGGGGCTTAGCGTTGATCATTTTTATTGTCCTTCGCGATTCACAACCTAGACATGAGAATCCATTCTTCATTCTTGTGTCACCCGGGAGAACAATTGTGCCATGTCTTACGTTACGAGAAATCCGGCTGCTTTGATTCACGCCAGTCTTTCTAGGCAGCCATTTATGAAAACGCCTTGCCCAGCCTCATTCTGCGAAGCTACGCCCGGGATAGAAGGAAGCCTCCCTTCTGCAATGTCTGAAACACCTGCGCCTTGTCATATTTCAGCGAGATATTCCTTAACCTCTGTAGATTTGTTTCTCCGTAGCTTCTCAATGGGTTCTGATCTCCAGACGCATTGTTCATGAATTCAAAATCAAGATCAGTGTCTTGTTTCCTGGCGAGATCCTTCCATCTATCTGTTATATCGCTCATAGATCTCCTAACAACGTCGTCGTCTGCTGCGGAATCCCAGTCCGCGATGATTGTCCACCCTGTTCTTATTAGTTTATCGACGTTGATTGAGAGCGGAGGAACTAACATTGTTGAGACACGGGTGCCAGACCTAGTGGATTGCTACCGTCCTCCACTCCCTTTTCAATGAGAGTCTTAGGAACATGTTGGATCATGAAGTTCAAGCCCGCACCCGTCGACTCTCGAAGGGCAAGTGTCTCCTTTCTCCAGATCCAGTAGGCCTCGACCGCAGAATATAATCCTACATCATTCTTCCTGCTTGCTGCTCGATGGTCATGTCTAAACAGTCAAACAAATTTCTTGAGCGAAAAAGTGAAACTCACCTCGCTGCAGTATCGGCGAATAATTTTACAAGTACTTCTGTCAACGAACTTACTGTGCCGTTGGTCGGTAGAATGAGATACTCCATGATATCGATACTATAAAAGACATCGAAACATGGCGGTTGACTCCTACAAGGTGACGAATATACCAGAGTTATAGTACAAGAGTCAAGCCCCATCCGAAAAAGGACAGCCGACTTTGGTTCCGCGGATCTAAGTTGCCATTGTTCGAATGCTAACAGAATTTCTGGTACTTCGGTGATAGCATAGGTTGACATCGAGTACCAGATATCCCTAATAGGAACAGTGCCAAGATCAAAACGAGTCACAACGCCTGAGGAATTAGCAAGGTCTTGAAGAGAGGGTGGCTGCTTACCGAAGTTGGATCCACCGCCTTTCAACGCCCAGAACAGATCAGGATGCTCAGTAGAGTTTGCGTCCACAATGGATCCATCAGATAACACCACCTAAACCCCGTTAGAGATATAGCATCTTAAGATAGAGCATCCAACCTCAAAGTTCTCGACTTTGTCAGCACCCAATCCGTACTCTCCAGATAAGAAGGAAAGGCCACCTAAAAACATGAGCAACTTCAACTCTGTCCCCAAGACTGATGCTCACCACCCAAGAGAAATCCTCCAATTCCAACATTCGGAAGCCGCGGACCGACCACGGTAACTCCATGGGAATCAAGAGCTTCATATACGTCACTCCATCGAGCGCCGGGCCCCACGCTAGCCATCTTGCCATCCTTACTGACCTCAATCTCTCTGATTTCTCTCAAGTCGATCAAAACACCATCTTCGATACTCGAATGTCCAGGAGTGGGAGATAATCCACCACATCGCACAGAGAATGGTGTTTGCAACAGACCCACGATTTTCAGCACTCGAGACACATCTCTAGCTGAGCGAGGATAGACGATACACTTAGGTGTCATCCAGCAAGATTGAGACCTCTTTTCGTCAGTTAAAATCCCTTTTCAGAAGCTGAGACTTACCAATTTGTATTTGCCAAGGATGGATTAGGATCAAGCTTCACATCTGCTCCCAGGCAGCTCTGGATAGTTCGACACGCGAGAACTGTAAGCGACTGTCTTGTCTCATCCGTCTTTCCGCCCTCTTGAAGCGCTCTCTGCAGCGCTGAATTGTTCTGCAGCGCCAACGACAGCTCAAAATCGTCGTTCTCTCGCAAGACTCCTAGAGAAGCCATGTAGGAGGTGATGGTCTTATCCATAGGTTTCTTGCGTAAGTGGGCCTCAGTATATAGGGTATGGGCAGGCACCTCGTCTGGCTCGTTCCGATCCACCCACTCGCATCCAGGGAATAGACACACGGCCAAGATACAGTGGGACGAATAAGATCAGAGAATCAAGCGAAGGGAATCTTATCTGATTTGCGGGTAACGAGCACACTTAAGCCACCTCAAAAGCGGACTCAGCCTAGCTGATAAAGCTGACCTGTGGGAAGCGTATAAGCCTTCTAAGTCCTTCAGCCTTGGATGGGTCTTGGTTGGATGGGAGACAATGCAGGTAATCTCGAAAGTTAATGGGCGAGGCTACATTGTCCAGAACTTCTGTTCTGGAGGGGCGCAGCCAAGAGCCCTTCCAATTGGAGAGAGACGATTAGCCGCTATTTGAGGGGCGGGTTGATTCGAAAAATATATGCAAGAAAGCTTTGGTGTCACCCGAATCTCTATCCTGAGGCCTTTTTTTCCCCGGAACATATTTTCTAGATTCTAGGCTGCCGCTATTCTGAGCTTGCAGCGATATTTTTGATGTGGAGCTCGGTTTTTAGTTTTGGCGATTGAGCCCGGAGACCTCACGAGTGGAAAGTGAGGGGTAAATATATAATCACGTGATCCAACCCTTTTCGACATTTCCTTCTCCTTTTCTCGACCGAAATCTTCAAGCTCTTTCCACAGCAATATCGACAGAAAGACTGCAAAATCATGGCTGCAGAAGCTCCAGATACCCACGCCCAAACATTTGAACTTTTCTCGCAACTGCCTAATGAGTTGAAGAGCCAAGTATGGAGCTGTTTGCTCCTGCGCCGACGGATTCTCCAGATCTATTATGATGCGCAGACGCTCTCTTGGCGCATCTGCAAGGACTCGTTGATACCTGATCCTATCTCCCAGGTAAACCAACACATACGCAAAAACTACCTTCGGTTCCTAGATGTTGCTATCCTTCCCCAGCGAGATGTTATTTTGATCAGCGACCCCAAATTCTGTCTGCGGCCCATACAGAAGGCTTTCCTTGACGAACATAATGTGCAGCATCTACAACATGTTTCTTTCACTGCAGATGTTTGGTAAGCGTCCGCGGAAGGAATTTCTCAACCATGAGACCCAATCCATCTAGGGATGCTGACCGGTTGTCTTGACCAGGCAAGGATTGCGGCATACGAACCATGAATTCCCTACTGCGACTCTCTCTCCTGCGGGCGTCTTACGAAAGCTCACGGCACTGAAGGACTTCACCTTTGCAGTATCTGAAGACGATAATCCAGAATTCGAAACAGATTCATACGGTTACGAAGGAGAATGGACTGAAGGGCGAGCTGACGAATGGGACGGCGGTTTTACCCACGATGACGATAATGGAGAACTAGATTCCGACGACGATGTTGAATTCTACCAGCATCCACAATTACAAGAGGCCAATTTGGCAGAATCAAGGGAAATCCCGGGGAGGCCACGAGAGGCTATCCCACTTGTGACAAATGCAAACGCGGAGTTGACGCAAGCGGACAAGGCTGACCGATTCCTACGAGGTCTGGAGGAACGGACATTAGTTGAGATGATGGAGAGATCGTATAGTAGGAAGATTGGTATTTTGCGATGGCACACGGCTCAAATCGATTCATGTTTGGCTGACTCTTTTCCATACTTCGAAGGTGATATACACCTAGTCGTTGGTCGAGAAAAGGCTGCATATCCTGACTGGGAGGTACCAGTTATGCATATTCGTGAGCTGGAGGAAGGAGAAATGGCGTCAAAAGATGAAGGAGAAACTGATTGGGAAGATGTGGATAGTGAGAATGAGGAGGAGCATTATGTCTATTTAGATGAGGACGAGGACGAGGACCAAGGTATGGCTGATAGTGATTCGGACGACGACGAGGTACCTGTATATCCTTATAATGGCTGACTGTGTCATCCGTTTTAAGACACCATGAGCGCTGAAAGGTGCGCAATAAGATAAGAGTTGGTTGAAATGACGCGCAATCAGTGAGACATTGCGACAAGATGATTGGATCATCGCTTGTCTTCAGATTCACTCTTGTTTTAGTCAAAGACAAGGCTGAAACTTCCCAAAGCCGTGAACTTCAGTCAATTCCACCGAGACCTCAACAACGTCAGTTGCGACATCATCAAGTTGGTTGCACATTTCAGTCCTCAAGTCGGCAAGAATGTCGGGATACATTTCAGAGCTTGCGCTCGGGAGTACGTCGGGAAAGAGGGACAAGCGGCCGAAGACAATCCTCATAACTGGATGTACTCCTGGCGGTATCGGTGATGCCCTCGCGTCTGAGTTTGTGAAAGACGGACATCGAGTCTTCGCAACAGTGCGAAATGCTCATCATGACTACAGTCAAACTGGCTACTCTCCTGCTTCAGGGCCCGGCATCACGTACCTACCTCTGGATGTCACGGACTCAATCTCGATCAAACAATGCCTAGATCTCTTTCAGCAATTGAGTGGTGGAACCGAGCTTGATATCCTCATCAACAATGCTGGTATAGGTAATGTCCCGCAATTATTGAGGCTCATAGATCCATCGCTCAATGTACCTAGGATACTCGATGCCATTATTGGACACCGACCTGGAAATAGCACGAAAGGTCTTTGAAGTGAACTATTTTGGGGTTTTGGCTGTCACTCAAATGTTTTCACCAATGCTCATCGAATCGAAGGGTCGCATTGTCAATATTAGCTCTGTTGCCCAATTCACTCCAGTTCCGTGGCTTGGTGTCTATAATTCCAGCAAGGCCGCTCTGGGAATGCTTTCCAATACCCTCCGACTTGAACTTTCTCCGTTTGGCGTCAAGGTCATCAATGTATGCCCTCTATTATCTTATTTTCGTCTCATGCTGTTGTTCTAGAATTGGGGAATGCTAACGAGATCAGGTTGTCACGGGTGGCGTCAGGTCGCACATGAATGCTAATAATATCAAAGGCGAGATCTCATCTGAGTCGTTCTACGCTCCAGAAAAGGAAGTGGTCGAGAATGTGATTAGAGGGGAGATGTCCCTTGCACACCAGAACTCTACGGAAAGCTATGCAAAGAAGGTCGTCAAGCATATCCTGTCGAATCGCCCAAAGGAGCAGCTCTTTGCAGGCAATAAGGCAACCTCGCTCTGGCTCTTGAACACTTTTGCATGGCACACTGTCTGGGTGAGTACCTTGACATATGAATTCTAACGGAGTGCTAATATGGCGAAGGACTTGTTCTTTCCTAGGATGTCTGGAATCAAAGCCCTGGAGAAGAATCTGAAGAGACATGAGCATGAACACGAGAAGAACGCACGAAAGAAAGAGGATCCTCGAATGGTACCTATTCCAGAGTCTAGCACCAGTTAGGGGTTCAAGCGCAGATCTTGATATATCGAGAACCTGTAGCCTGAAAACCTCAGCTTGGTGTGTAGTGTTGATAGGATGGGATGCGGGTCTATCGATGGCATAAAAGCATGGCGTTTAGCGTGTTCTTCAGGCCTCTCGACACATTCACTTGGGCATTAGTAGGCGGCGTTACTTGAATGCATAGGCTTGATGAAGTGTAATCTAGCATCGGATGTCAAATAGATTCTTCGGTGCCGCTAAAATCTACATATGGGTGCAGCATGTTTCAAGGTTTCGAAGGATGTGAAGCCGTGAAGCCGTGAAGCCAAACATCGATGCGCTCCACGTGATGATCACAACGCATGCAGATCCCCCGCAAAGAAACCTCGCAACCTCGTGGGCAAACAACTGGCCAAGCATCAAGTCAGGGCCCTGGGGCGATGCTCCGTACGCAGGTAAGCTCAAAAATAAAGTATTGGGGATCACTTTAGCCTGTTCAGCAGAGCTTCCTGTTTGGCGCCGGCCGAGGGCCGAAATACGATGCAATTTTATTTCGGAGTCGACCATGACCCGGACGCTTGCCGAGTTAGGACACCTTGAAAGCTTCGCCGGTTGCATAAATACAAATTTCGTCCAAATACATCATCAACATCATCGTCATCACGACTGTCAAGAATTCAGCTGCGAACAGGAAATACGCGACTGCGTACTTGTCAATGCGATGTCTTTCATAGGCAAACACTTCACTTCTTACAATTTTGTGCAATGCAATTCTCAGATGGCTTCATCCCTCCTCGGTCCAGCCGGTCCAGCCACTGTGAGGGGCACAGCACCGTCGCATCGACTCCTTGCACTTGAGGACTTCGCGCTCCCCTAAGACGGCGACTATTGTCCCGCTCTCACTCCACAGCCCCAGCACCGGTCACGCCCAACGATTGGACTGAGGCCTGACGGAGGCCAGATGGAGAGATTGGCGGCGCCCAGGAACCACTGAGGCGTCTCGAAACAGGCCCGACGGTTCCTGTGGCGTAAGGCTGTCAACCCAAATCGAGCTGATGGTTGAATGAACGCTGCGCGTGCAAGGGGCCTTTATGCAGGTCCCATGAGAACCGAGATGCCAAGCAAGGGCACCAAGGGCACGAGCTCCCGAGTTTGCACTGCAGGTCATCCATAAGATTGGGCGCGACCCCAGGATCGTGAGAAAGGTAGGGAAGCGTCACTTTTTCTCTCTCGTTGAAGGTTTTTGTGCCTTCGTACTATCGTTGAATTCTTCAAAATGCTTTTCAGCAAGTCGTTCATTACAGTTTCTACACTCTTTACTGCGGTTCTCGCGGGTTACAATGGTACGGATGGCCACAAGCATCATAATCATGGGAATAGGACGTGGAGTGTGACTAAGCACGTGGAGGAGCATGTCAAGTTCGTCACAGTGGTTATTTCCAAGGCGGTTGCGACGACATGTATTACCACTGGGACGGCATCTGGGAGTTATTTATATTCTGGGTCGATTTCGAAGTCTGGCACTGGAAGTGTGAGCACGATTCCTACATCGAGCCTTTCGATGGTTTCTGGATCTGGAACTTTAAGCACTGGGTCGTCGTCCAGTGTCTCGATTTGGTCAGGATCTGGAAGCGTCAGCAGCAGCGTTCCTACAACCAGTCCTTCGTCAATCAGCGTTCCCTCCTCAAGCACATATACGTGGGGCAATTCTTCGACGATTTCGGTCTCGAGTTCTTCCAGCAAGTCATACAGTATTACGTCCTCCACATCCAGTAGCTCAGTCACAGGCAGTGTTTTGTCGAGTACTGGGTCATCGTTATCTCAATCCACATCCTCTGCATCTTACTCGTCATCCTCAAGCACTCTCTCATCTAGCACTTGGTCTCCCAGCAGCTCAAGCAGCCTGTCTTACTCATCTTCTGTGACATACACGTCAATTCCCACATCATCGTCTGTTACAGGCAGCCAATCATCGACCCAGACAAGCTCTAGCCAGAGCAGCTCCACTAGTTCAGCATCCAGTTCTTCCCAGTCCTCGAGCAGCGCGAGTCAGTGAGTAGAGAAATTGCAAGGGTATATTTCTAATGCTAAATTATCTCAGATCATCGTCCAGCAGCCAAACATCTTCCTCATCCTCCTATTCTGCCAGCAAGACAAGTTCTTCATCGACGTAAGCATTAAGGCCATCATCCATTCTCGTAGAATTACCTAAGCGTCATAGGACTTCTAGTTCATCAAGCTCAAGCAGCTCATCAACGTAAGTGCTCATCCAAAATACGTTGACCTTTGATGCAATGCACTACCTTAACCCATACTGAATCTCTCCATAATACAGCTCTTCCAGTTCAAGTTCTGTGTCGAGCACAAGCAGCACGTCTAGCTCATCAAGTTCAAGTAGCTCAGCGACGTAAGCATTCATATACCTCCATTTTCAGGGCAACACAGCTTTCATAAATGCTGAATCTCTTCAAATCATAGGTCCTCCACCTCCAGCTCTATTTCTAGCTCAAGCAGCTCTTCAACGTGAGCGGCCTAGTCCCTAATTTGAAGAAATGTGTAGGGCCTAACCTCCTTAGGACGTCTAGCAGCACATCTAGTAGCACTTCGAGCAAGTGAGTCATTCTATGTTTCTGTCTTTCCCATATGCTGATGTGTTACAGGTCGTCCAGCTCCAGTACAAGCACTAGTTCCACATCATCGTAAGTACCCCAACAGTATTGAGGGGAATGACCTAACCATGGCAGAACGTCAAGTTCCAGCAGCAAGACGAGCACGTAAGCAAAGCTAAATCTTGTAAAAAAAAACAAAAAAAAAACATGAGTGACTAAAAAATAATAGGACGTCTTCCACTTCAAGCACAAGCAGCAAAAGCTCAACAAGCAGCACATCTAGCAAGTAAGCACCAGAAATCTGATGCTTCTTTGATCGATGCTAAATTATCACAGGACCTCTTCCACTTCGTCGTCGTCGACTTCTTCTGCCACGCCCTCCCCAACGACATGCTCCGGATATTGGATGGAAAGCATTGCACACAAGGGTATCGCCCCTTTCAACGCTGCTCCTGGCAGCTACCAAGTATTCCGAAACGTGAAGGACTTTGGAGCGAAGGGTGATGGAGTAACGGATGACACTGTGGCTATCAACAATGCGATTTCGAGTGGAAACAGATGCGCTCCTGGCGCTTGTGGGTCGTCAACGACCTCCCCGGCTGTTGTGTACTTCCCGAATGGCACATACCTAGTCTCGGATCCTGGAATCATCGATTACTACTACACTCAAATCATTGGAAACCCCATCCCAGGCTGTGTGCCTACGATCAAAGCCGCTTCATCGTTCTCAACAAGATGGCTCATCGATGGTAATCAGTACCAAGCAGGAGGTGTTACGGGATACGGTGCAACAAATGTTTTCTGGAGACAAATTCGCAACTTCATCATCGATATAACTGCCATCCCAGCAACGTTCCAGGTCGCGGTAATTCACTGGCCGACCGCTCAAGCTACTTCTCTCCAGAACATTGTATTCCAGATGTCTCCTGCTTCTGGTACTCAGCATCAAGGTATTTTCATTGAAGGCGGGTCTGGAGGTTTCATGACCGACCTGACATTCAATGGTGGTTCTCAGGGTCTCTTCCTCGCCAATCAGTGAGTGAATATTCGTAATGTTGCTTAATTTGCTAACCTTTTCAGACAATTCACGATGCGCAACCTTACCTTCAATAATGTTGTCACTGCCATCTTTCAAGGGTTTGACTGGAGTTGGACATACACAGGAATCAGCATCAATAATTGTCAAATTGGTATCGACATGACATCCCTGAACAATGGCAGTCAATCAGTGGGCGCCATCGTCGTCATCGACAGCGATATCACCGACACTCCTATTGGAGTCTCAGCCGTTCATACCCTCGCAAACAATGCCCCAGCCACTGGTGGTACGTTGATCCTGGAGAACGTGCGCATAAAGAATGTCAAAACAGCTGTTCAAGGCGCTGGAAGCTCTGTTCTCCTTGCCGGATCAGCAGGTGCAACAACCATCACTGCTTGGGGACAAGGTCACTCTTATAGCGCGGTTGGTCCAGTCAACTTTCAAGGACCATTCACCCCAACGGCTCGAGTTCCCAGTCTTCTCTCTGGCAGCAACTATTACTCTCGTTCCAAGCCACAATATGAGAATCTCCCTGTTTCTGCGTTCCTCAGTGTTCGCTCCGCAGGTGCAACTGGTAATGGAAAGACGGATGACTCTGCCGCTCTCCAAGCCGTTCTCACAAAGGCAGCTTCAACTGGGCAGGTCGTTTACTTCGATTCTGGCGACTATCTTGTCACCACTACGATTTACTTCCCACCAGGTGTCAAGGTCACTGGAGAAACCTACCCTGTCATCCTGTCTTCTGGCTCCTATTTCGCAGACAAGACCAATCCCAAACCTGTCGTCCAGGTCGGTAAACCAGGAGAGGTCGGCACCGTCGAATGGTCAGACATGATCGTCAGCACACAAGGTGCACAAGCCGGAGCCATCCTCATTGAATGGAACCTCGCCTCATCTACTCCCGCGGGAATGTGGGATGTCCATACCCGTGTTGGTGGTTTCGCTGGCTCAAACCTTCAGCTCGCAGAATGTCCCGTCACAAATGCCACCACTATTACAGCCGCCAACGTCCCACAGCAGTGCATCGCTGCTTTCATGAGCATGCATGTCACCGCTTCCGCCACAGGACTGTACATGGAGAACTGCTGGCTCTGGGTTGCTGATCACGATGTCGAGGACCCAAGCTTGACCCAGATCACCATCTACGCCGGTCGCGGTCTTTTGATCGAAAGCGCGGAAGGCAATAACTGGCTGTATGGAACTGCAGTCGAGCATCACTCTCTGTACCAGTACAGCCTCGCCAACACAGGAGATCTGTTCATGGGCTTCATCCAGACCGAGACTGCATACTACCAACCCAATCCCGATGCCACAATCCCCTTCCCTACCAACCCCACTTATGATGATCCTACATATATCGCTGGACAATCCGGTTGGGGTCTTCACGTCGCTCAATCACACAACGTTACGATCTATGGACAAGGTCTATACAGCTTCTTCAGCAACAACAACGTCCATTGCTCTGATCAAGGAAACGGAGAGACTTGCCAGAGCAAGGTCTTCAGCGTGGATGCGTACTCGGCAGCGAGCATCGCGGTTTATGGATATAGTACTGTCGGAACGACGAATATGATTACGCTGGGAGGAAAGGATATTGCAGTTTACTCGGATAATTTGGATGGTTTCGTCGACACGATTGCGATATTTAGGGAGTATTGATGAGGTAAAGGAAAAAACTGATAGGAGGAAAGGAGAATTGGAGGAAGTCTTAATCTAACTAATACTAATTCATGATGTATTCATGCGATTTTCCTCTGGGGAAGCAAGATGAGGTGAAATCCGAATAGAGATGAGAGTAAACGGTGCAGGAAAAATATTACAGAGCGCAAGTAGCCAGCGTGCATGGCAAGTGCCCAAGTATCTCCTCTTTCCTCCTGCTGGGCGTTTAGCAAGTCCCCTCTCTTACTTTCTCACTTCCTCTCGACTGCCTCCTGTAGTTATGAAAATAGTAAGTAGACTGATTTGATAGGGTGGCTGCCAGTATTCGACTTTCATTATTTGTACCACATTTGTCCATTTATGCCATACCGATCAAGTATGACCAACAAAGCAGTTTCGATAGCTTAGCTGAGGCATGACCCTTTTTCAGGATCCACATCTGATTGATCGACGAAATACGAGGGTCGATTCGCGGTCCTCTCTCCACAGCTCCACAATGTTTCATCGGTCACGTGAAATGCACCCCTCCGAATTCTTCAATGATCTCTCCATCTGTTCAGAGCGTCTCGCCTTTCTTTTCTTCTTTTCTCCCGAAACCAGATCACGTTTTGATCAGAGCGCAATTCCAGTACTTCGTATACACATGGCCGCCGCCCAGAAGCAAAGGTTTGCGACTTTCTCGTACCATGGTCTCGTGCACCTGCCTCAGCTGCGTTTCGAAACTGGAAAGACCGAGCGGCATTTCCGCATCAGGTCATCTCGCAAGAAGAACATCCTATCCGTGCGCTCGCATCAAGCTCTTGATGTTCAGCAATGATCTGCTTTTATGTAGGCACTATATATTATGAGTATTGATCTATCGGATTCGGAAAGTATCGAATTCACGGCACCATTCCTGTTACAGTCCCTTACCGCAGTCCGAGAGTTAAAAAAAAAATTTCTTCTTACTTTGATCTTCCTTTTCCCGAGAAGTTGGAAAATCTTCCGCTGGCGGGCCCATCTTCATTTTTGCTCCCTTTTCCATGATGGCAGGGCCTTCGACGATTTCGTTCAGATTTTATCGTTTAACTTAATACTTAATGCACCAGAGAAGAGTTCGTGGTGTTGCGCGCTTATGACAGTGAATATCGACAATCATGTCTCTGCGCAATGAACTAGGTGTGGTTCAGTCGAAGGGACCATATAGTCTACTTCCAGCTGAAGCAATCGGGAACGTCATCACAAAAACAAACATCCTCATCTCAAGCCATCGAGATTTCCTAGCCCATCTCCCACAACGCAACATCGATACAACGAGAAATGTTCTCAGTCTCACCACTCCACCTCCATCTCTGAGTCTTCGATATGCTTTGCCCAGGCCACAGATCGTCGGCGCCCTTCCAGAATGCAGTTCTGTCGTCTCATCAGTATCCAGTGTCGGCACCGCATCAGTGAGCAGTTTATCCAGCTCTTTGATCAGCATCTCGTCGGTGGCAGCAGCGAACATTGCCTCATTACAAGGCGTCGTACAATCAATCAACGCTGCATTGACGGCAGAAAACAGCGCACGACTGAGTATCCAGACCTCGGCATCTCTTGCAGTAAGCTCAGCGAACTCGAGAGCCTCGTCAGCACTATCAGCAAGTTCGAACGCAACGTTGGCATTCTCGTCCATTTCTTCTTCAGCTGAATCTGCCGTATCATCAGTTCAGGCAAGCGCAGCATTCGCGATCGCAGCAGCGCAGAGTAGTGCCAACCAGAGCGTTTCATCAGCCAACAGTGCCCTATCTTCGATCCAGAGCAGTGCGGATGCACAAGCTGCAAGTTTGAACTCTGCAGTGGCGAGCGCAAGTGTGCTGGCTAGTGATGCGAGTGCAACGGCCACATTTGCCATAGCACAAGCACAGGCTTCCATTTCTTCTCTTAGTGTAAGTCTCAACTCTCCTAGTTTTTAATGAAACGCTGATTAATTGCGAAAAGCAACAAGTAGCAGCAGATATAGCAGCGTCTCGTCTAGCAGCAATGAACACAACTAAGTTTGCACTCGCAATCACATTTGCTATCCTTGGCTCGAGTTTTCTCTCTATTCTTGGGTATTATCTCATTTCGAGATACAGGCAGCGGAGGCAGGAAGAACGGCGGCTTGCACTGAAAGAGAAAATCAGAAGTGTTCGGCACAATTCAGACGAAAGTCAATTCGGTCCATCACTAAGCGAATTCCCAATGCCAGTTGGTAGAGAGACCTGGAGTCAAGGCGAGAGCTTCCATGAGAGCAGGACGTGGATAAGAGATGGTGAAGGTTCGGATATGAGATCAATTGTAAGTATAGATATGCCTATTCAAGGTGCCAGGAAGATGAGAAATATGGATGCGAATGCTCCTTCCGGACTAGCCACAGCTCTAGCGGAGTTTCCGATCCCTGGAGCAGAGAGAGGGAAGACATGGGGTTGGATGAATGTACCCGGGGCAGTAACCGCGAATGGAATGCATGAAGCTGGGAATACAAGTTTGGGAATTGAGCGCGCGAGAAACGGTGAAAGAGAAAGAGAAAGACCTGGAATGGTGCGGAAGAATACTCTGACATATGATCCTGAACACCCAGAACGACCGCCCAAGTTCACGACGTGGATGGAAGACATTTCTATGGCAGTGAGGCCACTCCGGAGGATGGAAGAGGTAAATACCCGACAGCTGGAGACCAAGAGGACGATGGGAAGAAATGGTCTTAGGAATGGCATAGGGACGGCTATCTGATTAGATAATAGACCAAAGTAATTGTACGTATATAGTAATAGGATAAATACTTATCAATTGGCCTTGTCTGTACAATAATCAAATCTTCTTCCTCCGAGTCTCGTCAATTATCACGCTCTAGCACCTGGCGATAACATAAGCCGTCCCAATGAACTCAAATCCCGGCACTTGGCGCTCACTTGGGCGGCTCTTGCTGATTGAGTTCAGCAAAACTGGTGATATCTTTATGAGAACGAGGCAATTGCGAGCTAGATAGTTGGTCAAGTGCCGGAGGAGGGAACGGCCAACAGGCTAGAAATACCGCGAAGAATGCTGACAGCGATAAAGTTGCGGATAGATGAGATGGGTTATCAGTTGTGAGGCTTCGAGAGCTGCTGACTGGTTCTATATGGAATGAATATGACGATGTAAGCTATCCATGCTGCAGATCCGAAAAAGTGGCGCACTAGAACCCGGCATTTCGGGACATACTTAATTACAAAGAATGTTGGCGGGACATGGTAACTCGACCAGGAATGTGTTTTGGAACGATCTAGTATTTCAACATGAAAAGACTTTTCAATCACTCCAATCTCCAGTCGAATTACGTCTAAGGGACGTTTCGTCACCTCGAAGATGAAGCTGACAATCGCCAACCTTGCCATGCTCCTTTTGACAACATGTGGTCTTCCTCACAATCCGAAGTAAGAAATTCATTGCTGAAAAGGAATCATTGCTGACCTGATAGAAAACAAACCTCGAACCACAGGCTCCGTGCTGAGTATCCTCCTGGCGGATCTGGAGGCGGAGGACACTCTGGAGGAAATGATCCGCCACTTGGGCCATTTGGGCCATTTGGAGGACAGCGTGGTGGAGGTGGCTCAAATACAAAGACTGCGATAACACCGGCCTATAGCCCTCCTCCTGTCCTAGTAGCAAGTCCTCCCGGATGGAGTGGAAGAGATGGGCCACATACCAAGATTGGGATACCACCAACACGGAGCCCTCCTCCTGCTCCCAATGGAGGTCCGCCTGGATGGAATGGCCCTGGTGGGAACGGGAAGCCACCAGTCTTTAGTCCTCCTCCAACTCCAACTCAAGGCCCACCTGGATGGGGTGATAGTGGTGGGCATGGTAAAAAGCCAATTCATAGCAGTCCTTCTGGTCTGACTGGAGGTCAGCCTGGGTGGGGTGACGGGGACGGAGAGGGAGGAAAAGGAGACCCTGGAAAATACAATCCGCATCCTGGCGATCCAAACGTTTGGAACTCGACTGGTTTCCACCCTCATGGGTCGGGGAAGAACACGACGGATAGGAAACATGGGCATGGCGGGAAAACCTTGACTGGTTGGTAGGCTGTTACGGATGAAACATTTGGTGATGGAGTGAATGTTAAATGTTTTCGAGAATTTGGAGTATGGAGCATTTGAACTTGAAATTCTTCAGATAGACTGGGGTGGGAGAACTAGACTGGGGTGACGGTTTCCAACTTGGGTCTTTAGATAATTTGTCTTTTTTGTCTCAATTGAAGAGCTTGTTCAAAGGTACTGGCACTAGATAGTGATTTGAAACGAGGAAAGCCAAAAGCTCTTTCCTTTCCCGAAGGAAGTTGACAGGTTTAACAATGCCTGAGGAAGCCAGGCCTGTGATTGACACAAGTATCTCAGTTGCATAGACCCACCAAGAGAAGAGAGTAGGGTCACCTAACAATGCATGCGGCATGCCTACTCAGGCTTCTGCAAGGACTTTGAAGACAGAGTACATTTCTTGCCTCAAGATATTCAGGTCTTGTACAGTACATCCATAAATACTATAAACTCCATACCCCTCATTAACTCGTTGTGTCATGATATCGTCATACTACACCCTTGATAATTTTTTGACAATCCCAAGTCCACACGGTGGTCAAAAACGCCTTACACGCATCGCACGCCTTAAATACAAGTTATATCGAAGTAGAAATACATACCTATCAGGTAAAAGTTGTCTCAGATGTCGTAGAAGGGAACAAAGTTCCTGTGATGAACGATTCTGAAGAATGGAACTGCCCCATTGAACCCTCCATCAAGCTCTTCCCACTCACCCCATCGTTTATCAAAGTATCACCGGGATTAACATCACCACCATCTACACTCTGCTCGGTTGAGAGAAGAGTCCTTAAGTGCATCGCTTCCGAGTCGCGGGGAATTCTATGCACGTTCTGGAGATGATCTCTGAGTTTATCTTTGCGGTGGAATTGCCGCTTGCAGATGGAGCAAGTATATGGCGTGAATCGCCGATGCACGCTGTTCATGTGGCGTAGCATGTCACGTTTGCGTTGGAAAGTTACGGTGCAGCCACTTAGTTCGCATTTCAATCGACTACAACTGTGTCTCAGTATGTTTTGTTAAAAGGTAGACAGGGGGACTTGAAATCTTACCCCATGCTTGTTTCCGTGGATTGACGTCTAGGAAGAGATGTACAACTGGTCAAAGAGGAACTTGTGAAGGTGCTATTGTCACCGCCATCAGAATATGACATCGAAATGCACGACTCAGACCGGTTTGTAGATGGAACTGTAGTTGATGGCACTGACGGGACCAGTGGAGCATCTAGCAGCGTGGAAAATAAAGTGTAATTATCCGAGTTCGGAATATCTGCAGCCTCCCACGTCTGGCTCCGCTGTTCACCAAGTCCCGAAAATTGTTCATCAACTTCGAAGAGTATTTCCTGATCCTCCAAGATCTGGTTTTGCCAAGTCGACATATCGGTGGAGGTTATGGAAATCCAATCTCTGTCATTTTCAATACCTTCTTCAGACTGCAAATGCGATACTAGTGATGCCTTTTCACTCGATAACCCATGAGATCGACGACGGTGCTCCAGCAGGCCTTTCGACGTTTTAAAGACCGTTGCCCCAAGTCCCTCTGGAGGAGGTAAATGATAATAGCAATCAGCAACCGAGCACTGAAGCACATCATCTTCCAGAGATTCCCAACGCAAATATAGCTCTCCAGTGTTATCTTCATGCCAGAGTTTTGTCTTTCGCGGATCATATTCGCATGATTGAATCTTCCTTCGAGGCTGCAAATTTTTATTCTGTGTCCCGTCCAACTCAAGACTCCACTCCTCAAATACCACTTTTATTATTGCACTGTTGAACAATGCCTTCTGGGGACGTCGAGGGCGCTCGTTTGCAGAATGCGGTCCGTAGTGTCCATAATCTTTGATATGCTCTTTCACCTGATCCACTCTTGCAAACCATTTCTTCTTTCTGCTTGTACTGGCGTATTTGCAACCATCCACACTACAGTGATAGTACTTCGCGGGGTTGGTCGTATCTCCGTGTTTGATCTGGGTATGGCGATCGAGAGCCTGTCGTTGAGCAAAGCGCTTGTCGCAACCTTCTGCTAAGCAATCATATGGTAGATCGTGAGTATTCCGATGCTTGCTACTCTTCGTGAGCTGAAAATTTTATGCCTGTCACCATGAAGAACTGACTTGAGTTTGGAGAGACTGGGGAAATTGGTGGCCTTGCAGTCCGGACACGATAATCTTTGTCTTGGCCAAGCTTCATTTGGCTCATCTGCTGCCTCCACATCGGAGACTTCATCTAGAGCACCATCATGCATGCTGCGCAAGGACACTGCACTCGATTGGGGTTGTGTTCAGGTATGATATCAAGAACTTGTTTAGTCTTAGAGTGCGGCTCTTCCCGCGGATGGACTTACCACTTGCCCCAAGGCGGAATAGTTCTAGTTCTATCGCGGGGCGGGGCGGAAGATCGGTGGCGGTGCTGATGTGGCTTGACTGGGTTCCTAGCCACCGCCCTGACCCTTAATTCAATGGATTATTTTTGACGCACTCTTGAGATGAATTCATTCATAAGGTTATCAATGTATGCATCATTGACTTTTAGTATAACATAAATTATTGCAAACCCGCGAGCAGATATAGCCCGACAACTCCTTGCACCAATCGAAGCCACAACCGGCCCGTCGTATCTCAAACACCAGCGAATCACCAAGCACTGAAGCCCCAAAGCACCATGCGCCAGAACAGACCTATACATATTACACCTCATCCCACCGTAGCACCTTGCAAATTGCCTAAAAACGTTACCAAAACAGCACCATAAGTAGCTGTACCTACAAATATCTCTTGAAAGGTCGCCTCGATAAGAGATATAATCATGGAGAACGCGATAACAAACACAAGAGCAACAACTGCCATACAAGCCCTGCTCATCGGGACCAGGAGGAAAAGATTCACAGGGATGAAGAGGACTGAGACTGCGAAGAATACGGCGAAAGTGCGAGCGACGGCAGT
This sequence comes from Mollisiaceae sp. DMI_Dod_QoI, assembly GCA_009613015.1. Taxonomy (NCBI): domain Eukaryota; kingdom Fungi; phylum Ascomycota; class Leotiomycetes; order Helotiales; family Mollisiaceae; species Mollisiaceae sp. DMI_Dod_QoI. Next base: position 118,344 of record VXCB01000107.1, read on the forward strand.
GATCCGAGCTTGAGAGAGGAACTCCACTGAAGAGTCTTCTGTTTCGTGCATTCGACATGCGGACTTGAAGAAGCTCTGATAGGGTAGGGATATCAGTATTGTGTAAAGATTGTGATAGAAAAGAATATAGGGATATATCAATGAAAGAAACGGGTACGAACTTTAACAAAAGAGTTCGAAGAATGAAGGTAATGCCGAATAGAGTTTTCAAATCGGTTCCGCCGGGGAGAAACCATTGAGACAAAGTCTCCGGGGTGAAAAATCCAGTTGTATTCACCCATATCTATTGGCTGGTTCTGCCAGATCCAATTGAGGACACTCTGATAGTCACTGATTGGCGTTGACTCCAGGGATTTCAGGCGATGGTAATTGAGGAGCAGCGCGTCTATGGCACGTGATATGTAAGCTTGGGTTCCACAATATTCATTCTAGATGAAACCAAAACGAGTCAAAGGAACATACCATATGCAATGAGCTCTTTCTCTAGCTTTTCGAGCAGATCTCTCTTGGTTGTATCGAATCCATCCTCGTGATACCTTGTCTTCAATCGGAATTGCATGTCAGGTCCACCCTCGTCATCGCTCTTGTCGAGTTTTTGGATTTGGTCCTCAAGATCTGTGATGTTACATTGATGAGTGACAAGTAGTCGCGTATGGGATTGACCAAATCTCCTGTATATAGAAAAAGAATCGCAACTTTCTAGAAAGGCCGCAACTCTTGGCCACCCATTCGGATATTTATCATCTACTCAGATTCTATCAGTTTCATGGCCGAAGCCCAGAGGAAAAGGCCGAGACTTACAGGACTTAATCTGAAACTGATCGTGGGTTAGTTGGTAATCTTCCGCAGGACTTTGTGGTGGTTTTTCCGAAATTGAGCCAAGAAATGACAAACGGGGCAGTCCGCTAAAGCACCGTGTGGTCCAAGTTGTTTCGCAAGGCTGTTGTTCTGATGAAGTCAGTAAAGAATTTCATATGATGCTTGTTTGGTACTCACCTTGGTGAGGTAGTGGTCTCCCCCTGGGATAATCCGCAGTATCTTCACGAGAAGGAATCCCTACTAGTGTACTATCTGAACTATGCAGTGAAGATCGGAATGAGAATGTCTTCTTGGGTTCTAGAGGCGGCCTAGGACTGGATAGGTCTTCTAAACCATCCTGGAATCCTTGCTCAGCCTTATCGTAGGGATCAACACAAGATCCATCGGAGGACGAATGGTTTCTTCTTAAAGTTGGTAAAGAGGTTCGAGACATCGGAAAATTGGCATGATTGCATCATGAGAGGCAAAAGAGTGGCGAAAAACATGGCATATATAATGTCTCTGCCTTCCCCGGCTCACCGACTGAAGAATCATTTTGGGGGGGGGGGGGTGTAACCAAGCCTCCTCTTTCCAAGTCTCCTAGGGCCTCTTGTCACATATCAGTGTTGTGAGCCCCAAGGCAGACTCGAAACTTGTGCGCGAGATGGTGAGGCTGCATGCATAGCCCTTGATAACGCCCAGCTTCATTGTTGACATCAAGCACACCTCATGTATAAGTCCAGATGCAGATAACAAGCCGCGAATGCCAGTATGGTTGTTGAACTTATGGTTGTCACGTGCCGTATACCGATCACCACTAGGCGAGTTACTTTTCAGCCTCTTTTATGCTCGGTCGCTGATGGTGGGCAAGAACACCCATGTTGAGCTTCGAGGGTCAAAGTCCTCTGCGGTGGTCCATCCCCAAAATCCATCCTCAAAATCCATCCTGGCTTTTAGCGCGGGTAGGCGCAGCAAGGGTATTGTTTGAGAAATATGATTGGCGAAGTGCAGGTTAGCGACTGTTGGCGCCCTCGCCCCCCACGTGATAAGTTCCAGGAGCCGCATTGGACCCACATTTGACATGGAGATCAAGCTGAGTTGAGGAATGTAGAAACTTGAACGCTTTTAGAACAGTTCCTTGAGTTAAGGGCTACTGAGCCCCAAGATTCGACACGATGTGATTCCTATACCTCTGGCTAGTCATTTCAACATGGCAAAGCCAGAATTGAACCTTGAAATCCGCATCGTTTGAGCAGTTTCGAAGCAAACGAAGGTACGAACTTGATGGAGATGGAAAGAGCAACTACAGAGACTGGCTATCAACAAAAGGAATGGCTGTTGGAGAATATTGTACTATGCCAGATCGCAGAGATGATGCAAGAAGATGGTACAATCGTTATCTGAGACTTTTGAGGACCAGTTTCGTGCAACACCACTTCTCTTTTCCGCATATCATCATCCAGGAGAAGAGACCAGGATCAGAAACTCCAGAACTAGCTCGGCGCAATCCGCAGGATCATTAATCACTTGATCTCTGGTCGAAACTGGAAGAAAGAAGAAGCAACAATATTCCCAAAGCATTCACTGCTCCCAGATCTTTTATTTGGGATCAAGCCTCTGACCACACTGGTCATGGACAGAACAAAACAAACCCCGTATAGCAGTTATCGGTGAGTGAGAGCCACCGACGATTACAACTGGAAGTTCATGTGCTGACAACAAGGAAAGGATAAAAACCCAGGCCATCAACTCTGATATCCATTGGCGACATCACCTTCGTTCTTTCATCAAGCAAATATTACCCGTCCTTTGCGAAGAACCTCATACGAACCATAGCAGGCTGCGGTCCAGTTTGGTAGGTTTAGCAGAACTGCATGAGGCTAGACGATGAAGTTCTCGCGCATTTCTCCGTCGACACGAAGAGCGAGGGCAGCATCCGCGTTTGTCGACAAAGAAAGGCATTGTGAGGGCAGTGGAGAAGTGGTATCTTGTGTCCTGAGGAGCACGGGCTGAAGCCCTGTCGTTGGAATCCTTGGCTTATTGAAAGACCTGCAACGAGGAGGTTATCTGGAGTCCAGCCTGTTTTTCATTCAAATCGGCCAATCCGGTTGAAAGCGATATACGGTGCTAGACCCTCGGATCTCTTTTCGAAGTACTTGATGCCACCCATATCATGACCCCTCCGCGAGGTATCGAGAACGTCCGCCGTACAGCACGAATCGTCATCTTATTGGATTTCGATCACAGGCCGGTCTGAAGGACAAGCCGATTATCATAACGCAGAGCGTCCGGCGTGCTCGTTTTCGCGGCTGAGCTGAGCCACCATGTAGTTTTGAACATCGCCTTGGGACCAAGCAATTTGTTGGATCTCGACACATCCACATCGAAGTCGTCTTCAGATGGCACTCAACTCGTGCCTGTTTTTACTGCGAACTCTCAGCCTCCTCATTCTGACGCTGAAAAAAAGTCTGCGGGACCATGCAAACCGAATCCGCCACCGAGAAGCCCGACAGAAAGTTTTCAGAAGGAACCCTTTCGTTCTTGGGGGACCATATCCTCGCAGCCATGGCCTTCTTTTCGACCCAGCTACCAACCCATCCATCATGGGAGAGGAGGGGGAGATTAACCTGTTGCCAGCGCTCGTGTGGGGTTTCCATTCGATGGACCTACCTAGCTTTCCCTACGTCTGGCTTCGCCGAGTTCTTTCCGAGTGGCGACAACTGATTCGAGTCATTTGCTCTGGGCCATTGCCAATCTCTGAGAATGTCCTCCGCATCGTTGCCAGCTAAAGTTTCGTTGGCACATGTCAACGGCATACGAAGATGTCGTCAGGAAGCCGGTTCGACGGGCATGCGCGCGGCGTGAACTGAGGTTGAATGGGGTGAGAGTTTTGATTCGTATCATGGAATTTGCTGGAATGTTCTCTAGCTATCGCAGAATTGTCGCCATTATGTCAGCCTGGAAAAGAGTCCTACGTATGAGTTGAAACAAATCTTGTTTGGCAAGGGATTGTGGCGCAGTCAGTGAGCGTGGCGAGTTTCGACCCGAAGCTACCCGGCTCCCGACAGTCGACGAGCTCACCTATCCTACGACGTACTGTACGAAAGTACACTCATCTCATCCTACCTAGGTACCGCACGCCAGCCAACGAATTGCACGAATAGGCTCTTCGCTGTCCAAGAATCTTAGACTGGCCCTTTGATTGGCGAGCCAGCGGCTGAATGCGCGATGTTCCACAACAAACCCCTGATGGATCATGCTTCTAGCGATTCCGGTGGGCGTTCGCCCCTCTCGATGACGTGTGGTATGGGTGGGGTGGCGACCCTGAAAGTCTGGCCGCAAGATGGGAAGCTACCATTGCTATTCTCAACCCAACGACAGTCAGGACCACCTGGTAGAACCAGCAAAAAGCATCAAAAATCGCAGGAATGTCTTACGCCGGCCGAGTCCTCAACCCAGCATCTCCAGCTAGCAATGGAGCGCGTGAGAGTGGAGGTTTGAATTTTGCAGTGAGAAAACCATAACGCTACCCCTCGCCACTACCCAGTGCTAAGCTTTATTCAGAGGGACAAGTTCGTCTTAAATCCTCCTGGTGGATCTCAAGGTCGTGTTCTGGCAAAGGTATGGACTTCTCCCGGGCTCTGGTTTTGGGACTTCTCCTCATAGTGCACCAGGGTGGCCAAACCAACTCTTCCTCAAAGGCGCACGGTGAAAGTGGCAGTCGCTGGCTAGGTTCATATGGGGACATTCAGAAAAAAACCACCTCGGATCCGTACCACGGCATGAGTGGTATTCGTGGCAGCACAGTTGGCCGTGTGCAAGAGGGCCATATGGCGATAGTATGCAGCTCCGAGACTCCTCAAGCGTCTCAGTAATGTAACGCCTGCTGATTTTCATAGCGGCCAACCATCTCGCGGCCCTCTTATGCTAAGGGTTCAGCTTCCCGCCCCTAAATCATTTTCACAATATCCTATCTCCACATTCGCCACGTCCGATGTCGTCGACACAATCGAATCGACACACTCGAATCGACACATGTGGTGGTAGTGGAGGGCATAACGGGTGTTCTGGGGTTCTGGTATTAGAGGCGTTTACACCTGATGGGACGTCGGTGGCATATGGGTGGCTGTTTATATTCAAAATTGACGATTAATTATCTAAAACTCTTGGTTTTCTCGCCACTCACTTTACTGACAGTAAACCATTGATTCGTTTATGACCACCTCCAATTTTCGTTATTCAGATGTGAAGTCGGTTTTTGATGTTTTGGACCTGCATCCACTAATGTAACCCTCTCCACCAATATTAAAAGCCCTCATGCAAACCCCCCAGCGCTGTATGGTCAAGAGTCACCACCATCTCAATACCCCCACACACTAATTGACTTAACACTGCAGATTGTACCTGAGTAAATTGACACCGTTTGTAGATAACCCCGGAATTTCGCACAAGGAAAAACCGAACTGGTGGGGCGGGATATCCGGCCTCTATTCGAAACTGAATCCGCAGGCATCTACCACTCCCATGTAGTTCTAGAAATGACAGGCATTACCCCAGCAAATGCGTCTTTGATGCACAGAACGGTCGTGACGCAGGCACTGCCAAGCATGTCCGGGGGATATTTCAACAAATACCAACGTCGTACCATACAAAGTACGAAGTACCTTCACCCTGCATTCACGATCTTCGATACGCCAGGTGATACCAGATTGAAAATGCCATCATGGCTCCTCGTTACATAGCAGAGTGTATTGGAGGAGATCTTAAGTAAATGTGTGCGCGCCCACTTCTCCTCGTCTCCTTTTCTATCAGCACAACTCAACGGCCGGCAGCGCAGCCAACGTCGTTAGCGATAACCTCAATTTGCTCCCCTATTTATCCCATACCTGATACCAAAACACATCACCTCAAAGCCGAATCAAAATAGAATTCCTGCAACCACTCGGTTCGGATTCATTACCAGCCAGGAAAGATACGTGAATGCTGCAGGGGGTTTGCTGTGCGGCGATTTAGTGGGTCGCTAGGATACAGCAGGGTGCTTGTTTTTCAGCGTGTGTTCCTCTCGAGTTCAGGCAACAATCACTAATCTTCAGTGCCGGTGCCTTCCGGGATTCGGGTACTGCAGCTCCCCAGGCTCCTATCGCTATAATTTCAGGGCTTTTTAGGGAACAAGTGCCTAAATTTTCAGCGCTTTAATCACTAAATTTTCAATGCATTACAATCCCTACGTCCATAATAGGACCTAGACGGACGAAGATATCGAGACATATCCCTTTAAGTTACTCGAAGCAAAAGATTTTGCCGTATTGCAGCGCTTGTAGTTGCTTCATTCTTTGCAAATACACTGCATTACATGGAGAGGGTCTATTCGTTTTTAAGACGTGCTGCTGTCGAATGCCATGTATCCCTTGCACATGGGGTTGTTAGAGCTAGTAAGTTTATCATGTCATAGTCGAAGCTCGACGAATTTAATAGAAGAGAACGCTCGTCGGGAAGAAAAAAAAGAGGAAGTAAGGCTGCACAACAATGATTCTCTTAAGGGGTGAAAATCAAAGATCGCTGACAGAAGCTGCATTGATTTTAAACCTCTCGCAATTTGTCAGCAGCGATTTTCTCGAGCACCATACACCACACGCGCCCTGCTATTCTCAATCAATATTCAAAAGGGCGGAGCACGAACCATCCTACCAAGCAAGCCAAAGTCAATCTGAAATTAAAGCACACATCAATAGTGACTTTCTGGATAGGATAGGATGTTCTGCATGAGATATGGGTATGACGATTTCATGGAAGTGTAAATGCGCAAGCTATACGCTTGTACTCATCAATGTGTGCTGGAACTTGTGAGACATTATTATTGCGATTGTCTGGCCGCCTTAACGCAGTACAACAAGCTGCCAGGAATCCAATCTGTCGTATGCTTCAGCGAGCGTTGTCCTCTATAAAAAGATCCTTGAAGTTATTAGACTCTTCAAGTAGTGGAGTTTCTGGGAATTTCAACTTCAGAGTTAGATATAAATGCCGAACATTTGACGCTGAAGCTGTTCTTATATCCTCTCTTGCAATATTCTATACTCAAATAAAACGGACTGACCTAGGCATAGACTCGTGAGTGCTCACCGAAGCGGAGATGAAAGGATAGGGAACAGCACGGGATTCTATTTTGCTTCATCCTTTCTTTCCAAAATTATAGTTCCTAATTAATATCGCGCTATATTCAATATGGACTGACTAGTAGGCTATATTATTATCTGCCTTCCAAAAGGTGTTAGTGGTACACACCCAGTCGAGATTCGAATAGCTGACTACATATAAGTCTGATTACCTGCACTTTCACTTATTGATAAGTCCAAAGGAATACTTAGCACTCAACGAACGGAAAATTTTACATCTCAAGTAAAAGTTAAAATTCTACATTTGAAAAATTCCAAGATGGTGTCCTCCGCGCTCTTCAGACGTGCAGCAAAGCTCACTTCATTGGCTCTACGTCAACAAATTCATACTACCTCTGTCGACTCAGTCAAAATTGCCGAAGTTCGGGAAGCGGTTCACGCAACGAAAGATCCTCAGCTTTCCTTCCAAGCTTTCCAAGGCCCTCATTTCTCCAACATCCCGCCCTCGAAGATCTCACGAGAAATAAAAGCCGCAAATGCTGCCGAGACTGCTCGAGCTCGAGCTCGTGAGATGGATTTTCGTGAAGTTCATGGTCGAGTTCAAGACTCTGACCTCTATAACCCTATGATCAAGGTATGTGGCGCTGGGGGTGTAGAAAGTATGTTATTATAGATTATTGACGATTACAGACACAATCACCAACATCCTCGACCCGTACTGCCTTAACCGCCACTGGTGAGAAGTCTACAAACCATATGAATACCGCGATAATACAGACAAGAACCATGGCCAATAGCGCAAGGATTGCTAAGCGTATTCAAGATTCTATTGCTTCTGGACGTTCTGCAGCCGATTTGGACAGTGCGTTTTGATCTCTAGGTCCGTATACTAAGTCATTTTAATTGTTGAAGTATTGCTGACCTTCTCAAGATCAACACCTTGAAGATCAATTGGTGATTGCCTGTTTTGGTCAGATTTTATTTGTGAATCCAAGAATAGTCTTTTCACGATTCTTGCTAGTAATTTAGGGGTTAGCTACTTGATGGCAAGACAGGAATTCGCATGTGCTTTCTCTTTTGTATTGTGACTTCATAATCAAACACAATTTGATCTCGAATTTTAAGACCAGAAGCACATTGAAACCCCCTTGGATTACGTTGTGCACAACCCGAGAAGCACACGAACCAGGAAATATACAGCTGTTTCATTTCCTTCACTTCCCCTACATCCTATAATGGCATTTTCGCTAACAATATAAACCATAGAAATGCCAAAACGCTCATCAACGCCAGTGGAATTCCAGAATAGAGTATAGCACTCATTTCCTTTCGCCTTCTTTCTGGTAGCTAGGTAGCATATCGCAGTTATCTTAAAACTTTATTCCATCCTGGTTCTTCATGGTTTTCAAATTAAGTACTTAGAACCACTTGAGTTGAGTATCGTCGGACTTTTATTCAGTCCTCCAAGCTTTGCTGAAAGGCGACACTGATAAATCTTCCAGTCTACGCTGCGTAACGGACCCACGGTTGTTCCCGACCCATGACCCCTACTCGATCTATGGGTCCTTACGTAGTTAGGACCCAACCCACGGGTACCCGTGGATCGGGTCTAAATATCTCATAGGGCCCCAACCCAAAAGGACCCAACCCATGGTCCTTGAACGGACCTATAGCTTTTATACTCAATTTAAACTACTTTTACACGTCGAATTATATATAGAATATATCAAAACACGTCAAAACACGTCGAAATATATAGAACTTAATACTGTTGTAGTCGATTTTGTTTAATATATTCAATGGTCGGGCTCGAGCGGCAGCCCGAAGTAGCCCGAAGCTCGAAGTTTAAAGTTTAAGGTTTTCAATACCTAGAACTTAAATCTTAATGTATTTCAACGTATTTTAACGTGTTTTATCGTTTTCTAAAATATTCTATATGTAGTGTGTCGGTATGCTCACGTGGACAGAGTAGGCTACCTACTGGCGGCATTCGCCGGCACTAGTCTACATTCGGCAGTCAGGGAAGCATAAGAGCTCCCTTCCACCTAGAACCTCTTAGAATGAACAACCTATTTGAAACACCATAAGAACAAGAGTATAGAAAGACTATACTCTTAATAAGCTCACCCCCTATGAAACCGACATAGTGCAATGCTTAAAAATAGCGTAAGCTTTATATAGACTTACTTAAAATCCATAAGTTCGTTTTAAGAACCTATGGGTCGGGTCTAAAAATAAAGAACACTCGCTATAGGTTAGGTATCCATGGGTCGGGTACATTTTTCTCATGGGGCCCATGGGTACACATTGCCCCGCGAATCGGTAGAGGTTATATATTTCTTTATTAGTAGTATTCTAATAAATTTATACTTCAAGCTCTCCGCAGAAAAGAGTATTTAAGCTATAATGATATCTGTGATTATCGGTATAATCACGTGGACAGAATAGGGCTAGGCGGCATTCGCCGGCACTAGTCCGTATTCGGTCGTCAGGGAAGCATAAGAACTTCCTTCCACCTAGAACCTCTTAGAATGAACGTCTACAAATGAAATAACGAATACTACAGTACAGATTACTGTGAGCTTCGTTTCATGCCTGCTAGCAGGGACCCTGGTGATCCCTACAGTGATTACATATAGGAGGCAATGGTTGAATTAGACTTTGGGGCGTGAGGTCCTTAGCTGGTTATGATTTGATATCTTCTCTTGTAAGCACTTTGGAGATAATGGGGGATTTAAAATGCCCGATGATTGCAAAAAGACGTCTGTCACTGAAATCCCTCATTTGGCTGTGATTTTAAGAGACGAGACGTGAGCGCACTAAAAAATTAGATTTGGTTATTATTATTGACCTGCCCAGAAAGTAAGTATCGACATTATTATAAAGTCAGGTAATTGGCATATGGACTAGGCGACTTTTCTTCAATAGCTTCTGGTTGTTCTTCTGCCTTACTTTGCTGTTTTAAGGGAAAGTTGGAAACTAATCACGGTTTCAACAAAGACCCAATATCGCATTTCTATGGTTGACGCTATACGATAATGGATTTTGCAATTCATTTTGACTGAGTCCTGAAGTGGGTAGCTGAGATTGAACTAGCTGCTCGGAGATCTAGTCCGACCTCATTCGAATCCGGACCGGTTAAAACATTTACATGTATCTACCAAGCTTCCTCCCTCCATAAACTGTAGCCTTCACCTCATCTAGCACTCTTGACTTCAAGTCAAGTTATACACATCACCGACACAATGCCTCCTCGGTTTCACCAGATTCCACTCGATCTTGACCAGATTACAGACGACTTTCTCCTCGATGAAGTTCCTTTCATTCCTGTTATCAGCTTCCAATGGGACTTCACGGACCTCCAATCCACCATGGAAAACCTAGTAGCAGTCTTCTATTTGAACAGAATCGACGGGTCTCAGAGCGCAATGATAGACGCTGAAAGATGTTTCCAAGACCAAATCTATCCCATGATGATAGCGGACCGAATGGCAACTTGTCATAGAATACGTGAAATCAGCAATGATTTCGAGGAAGTACTTGATATTGCGATAAGCAGAATCGAGCGAGGTCTATCGGTGTTGATATCTCAAGGGTATAGTTGTATCTCAAGTATGGATATGGGGCTAACAAGATACAGAGTTGAAGATTCACTCCTCGACACCTTGACTGCAATTTTGGAGTCCTTGAAGAGATATCGACCTGCCTGTCGTTACTACTGCACACTAGTGAACAACTACATTGTCAGACATAAGGAGTTAATATGCTCCTACGAAAGGCCTCTTACTTGCCCACTCCGTGAAAGGATAGAGGTTCTAGAGGAGAGACTCAATATTCGCGAAGGAGAAAGACGCAACCCTATGAAGAACCATTTTTGCGACCAGAAATGTGTGCATGAGAAAGGGAAGTGCGCCTGTGCTCTTTCGGAGCTATACGACGAAGAAAGGTGTGCCAAGAAGGAACAAGAACGCCTTGAAAGAGAATCTATGAACTCATTTCAGAGGCTCACATTCGCTATGTTAAGGGCGTTTATGGACTTGGACTGAGAAGAAGATGATATAGGCTACTCATAGCTACATTCAAAATGCAAACCAAAAATCCTCGCAAATCTAAGACAACTCGTCTACTAAAGATTATCCAACACGAACCAATAGAAGTTGAGTGACTATCGACCTGGACATTTGACACGATTTTATAAGAGTACTTTCTTTGTCCGTGGTTTGATGTCGCACGCCTTTGTCCCCATGTTGAGATATCGTCTTTCCCGGAAATGATCGAGAGGTGCGTGCAGCTACAAAGCTTACAGGGAGATCATTAACAATAGAATGCCATCTAGTTCAAGTCGTCTGATAGCCCACCAACTAATAGATGAGCTCGGATTTTCCTAGATAATTCGACAATTTCACAAACTCATACGATATAACGAAAAGAAAGCGCGCAGAGCATCTCAGCAAATCAGCTACGTAGATAACTCAAGTTATCGACGCTAGTGCCAAGAACAACGAAGGTTGATCTTTCAAAACGACATTACGAAAATGTCGAAAACGGAACAAGTAGGAGCCCATGAAGCGGGGAAAGTTCGGACCATCACATGGATTGAGATATACGGGAAGACTTGGGACTTGTAGGTAGTTGTCATATATTTTGCACTGAAGGCACTGACAAAGTACAGTTCTAAAATCCAGCGAGGCCCAGTGGCTGGAGGGACCATGACGCTTGTATTCCGAGATCATGCACCCCTCGTGTCAAGTGTTGAAATCCTGCCACAGCTACAACAAGTCCAGCCAACTCCAAACAAAACCTAGCACAAAAGGATGAGAGCATATACAGGAGATGATTGAGTATCAATATATTTGTGCCCGATGCCGAAGAGAAAAGGTCAGAAAGAGGGATCTTCAGACAGATAATGACCATGATTTAGGAGATGGGTACTGAAGTTTGTAAGGAATAAGAGGGCGTTTGGTCAGAACGCAGATAATATTATCTACGCCGGTTTATATAACCCAGGGGCGAAAAAAGCGTTTGGCCAGAAGTGAAAAAAGATAATATTATCTCGTATTATCTGGTTTATATTATCGATTCATTATCCCCATACAAATTTGAGGCCTTGGCATTATCGCCCAAATGGCAGATAATGAGAAGTGAAAAATCGATAATGCGCTAGCCAAGACGCCGGCGTGGCCACTAGTACGTATATAGTTTAGAGAGCCACGGAAAAGCTACTCGGAAATTACGATAAACAAAGCCGACGCTTACTAAAACTAAAGGTTTATAATCTACGAGATTCTGACCAAACGTTATTCGAAATCGTACAGTTTATATAATCCAGTTTATATTATCTACAGATAATATTATCTAGTTTATGAGCTACGGTTTCTGTAAACTGGCTCTGACCAAACCCGCCTTAATATCAGCAAATCTGACATCTGAGCCTGACAGGAAGTCTTATGATTGATAGCAGACCGAGCATGGAGTCTGGACATCTGACGACTTTGCATAACCTTCTGCTTATGCTGAAGGTGAAAACGCTGGAACGATGGACCCCATCGATACTCTCGTGATACAGTGTTTTATCAGCACTATCACCATGAGCCATAACATGAAGTACATAGAGAACTTGAGGGTATTCGCTTTCCGTAAATACAATGCTATACAACTATATCCTAACTAGGAAGCACCCAAAGTTTTCAAAGCTTCCCTCAGCTCCTTGACAGCTGTCTCTGCATCTTCGAAATTCAATGCTGATATTGCCCATCTCGCATGCTTTTGTGCTTTCGCGATAGCCAAGTCATCGGTGATCAATTGATCTTTGCGAATAGGGGCAGGCACAGGAGCAGGGTTGGGAGCAGGTATATGGTGTTGCTGAGGAGACTGGTATTGTTGCGGTGGCGGTTGATGTTGGTGTGGTGGGGGAGGATAATGGTGCTGAGGAGGTTGATACGGCGGTTTCTGTACAGGAGGTGTATGCGGTATTTGAGGTGGGGGTATATGCGGCTGTTGTGCAGGAGGTGACTGTCGGTAGAAGTTCTGAGGTGGTACTGGGGGATCATCTGGGATCACAGGAGGCGGGAAGGATTCAAAGTCCGGAGATGATCTGAGACCAGGAGGCGCGGTGGGTTGTTGTGGGAGTTCTAAAGCGTCAGGTGGTGCAGTTGGCATTGTAGGTTCCTGGATCTGAGACGTAAACGTAGGGACTTCTGGGAAATAGCCACCTCCAACTGAACCGTTTCTCTCGTTCGGCGAAGGTTCTAATGGTGACACATTATCGTCCTGGACGGCCGTATATGGGAACCCATCCCGGGGATAGGGTTCGAAAGTACCAGGAGAACCTCGAGCGGATACTTGGGCCGATGGGTGTAGCGATCGATCAATGGAAGATTGTCGTGCAGTGCGTGCCTCGATTTTGTCCTGTTCGTCGGGGACATCCTCCACGTATGCAGACTGTGGTTTCGCAGGCCCTTCAAGCTGCTGAACCTCTGGATCATTTGGATCAAGCGGTGGTAGAGGTTCTTCTTGTACAGGCTCTGGAACTGGATTTGACTCGTTTGGGTCCTTTCCTTCCTTGATCGCCTTGACAATCCTCACAGCATTCCATTTCGCATACTTGATCTTGGCCTGTGTCTCTGTATCTGGTGTTCCCCATATATTGGCAAGCTCAAGAAATGTGGCGGCGGCTTGAAATGTATCTGCTGTTTGTCTGGAATTGTCAGAAAACTCCTCTAATACGACCAAGTGCCATACTTTGTGACAGCATTCGCCTTCACAGCCCTGTCTGCTCGGAAGAATGTCTCCAAACCAAAATGCTCCACGTATGCTTGCCCAGCCGTATCATCCACAATAGCGTCATTTGTAGCGTTCTCTGCTTTGATCTGGGGGTCTCAGTATGTGTCAAGCGGCCTCGACGAGTTGCCTACCTGCTCTAGCTTATCCATCAACGTCGTCGTATATTGGAGTGTCTCCGTGTCGCCATTGTGCAGACCTTTCGCGAGGATCTGATTAACGATCCAGTATTCGCCTGCAAATCAGCTTCTGTGATGTCTGCGGAGGAAGCTACTCACACCAGTAAGCAACAACAGGCTTCACAGTCTCTAGTTGAGAGGCTCTGACGATGAATCGCGTGAGGTCTGCAGTCTTCAACTTAGCTGGGATATTTGCTGTCATGGTTGCAGTTGCATTAACGAAGAGCAGAGCTACGAGTACACAAGAAGATATAATATTGCTGGTGCCTATGACGCGCACGCGCGGGGGGTTTGTAGTAAGAGGGGTGGAGATGTTGAGATTGGATTCGGCATCCAAGAGTGGGTCAGACAATCGCCTAAAACGGCATTTATTTAAATGACCGTATTTGGAAACCCCGCCCCACCTGAGCTACCCCTGCACCTTTAGCTTTTACCCCGGATTTCTGACAAACACGCGACGGTGGCCTTTTCGAAGACCATCAGGACAGCTTGTCAAGACGGAGGGGATAAGAAACGACGCAGTAATATCAGGTACTTCCTGTTATTGAATACACTCTTTCCATTTCATGAATTAATTCCCTCTTCAGCTGCTACAGCTTCAACAGTAGTCCATCACCGACAACATGGTCCATACCACAACTATCGTGGCAGCTCTTCTGGCAGCTCTACCTGTAAATGCCGGTCTCTATCCCAAGAGCTCCAAGGTTGTTCAGGTTGATGCAAAAAGCTATGACCGTCTGATTGCTCAGTCTAATTACACATCTGTAGGTAATTCTGGTTTTGCTCTAGGTGGTACTGACCCCGCAGATCGTCGAATTCTACGCTCCCTGGTGCGGTCACTGTAAGAACCTTCAGCCTGCATACGAGAAAGCAGCGATCAATCTGCAAGGCCTTGCTAAAGTTGCCGCGGTGGATTGCGATGACGAATCGAACAAGGCGTTCTGTGGTGGCATGGGCGTACAGGGTTTCCCAACTTTGAAGATAGTTAAGCCAGGCAAGACGCGTGGAAAACCAATTACCGAAGATTACCAAGGCCCACGGACTGCAAAGGGAATTGTAGATGCAGTTATCGACAAGATTCCCAACCATGTTAAGAGGGTGGACGACAAGACTTTGGAGGCCTGGTTGGAAGAGGCAAACGAAACGGCAAAGGCTATTCTGTTCACGGACAAGGGCAAGACTAGTGCTCTGTTGAAGAGCATTGCGATTGATTTCAAGGGAAGCATCCATGTCGCACAAATCAGAAACACCGACAAGGAGAAGGCTTCTTTGGAGCTCTTTGGCATTAGCAAGTTCCCCACACTTCTCTTACTTCCAGGAGGGAAGGAGGCTGAAGGAATTGTGTACGACGGAGAGATGAAGAAGGAGCCCATGGTTGAGTTCCTGTCACAGGCTGCAGCGCCAAATCCAGATCCTGCACCAGCGAAGGTCAAGCTTCCGAAATCCAAGGATTCCAAGAAGTCCAAGGCCAAAGAATCTTTTGAGTCAGCCTCGAAATCACACGCATCAGAGGAGGGAAAGACGGATAAGGCGACCGCTACGGATGAGACTTTGGTAGAAGAGGCTACTGAATCGCCATCTCCTGAGGTCGAGGCTGAAAAGCCTGTTGATCTACCTGTTCCAGCTCCACCAATCGCCATCTTGGGGACCGAGACCGAGCTTCAATCTGAATGTCTAGGCTCTCGTACTGGGACATGCATCCTGGCTCTTCTTCCAGCATTTCCTGACGAGGTTGCTGCTATCGCTGTGGGATCGCTTTCCGAGATTGCGCACCGACACAAACAGCATCAACGAAAGCTCTTCCCATTCTATGTCTTGCCAGAGAAGAATGCTGGATACAAGCAAGTCAAAGATGCATTGGCATTGACGGACATGGCAATAATCGCTGTCAACGGACGTCGAGGATGGTGGAGAACAATCCCAATCACTGGCGATAAAATCTCAGAGAAGGATGTCACGGAGGAGTCAATTGAAAACTGGGTTGACAGCATCAGATTGGGAGAAGGTGCCAAGCAGAAATTGCCCGAAGGTCTGATTCCCACAGAACCTGAAGAACCCGAAGAAACAGTGACTGAAGAAGCACCGGAGACAACAGAGACCGTTGTTGTGGAGGAAATCAAGGTTGACGAGAAGACCGAACAAAAGCCTATCGAGGATCACGATGAACTTTGATTGGGAAAAAGTGCAGATATTGCTTGGTGGTAGGATTTTGGATGTACATTAGCGAGCATTTCTGAAGATTCAACAAGGTTTTTTCTTCCTAACAAGACAATGTGGCGCCATAAACTCCAGGGTATCATGCTCATGCAAATGCCTGATCGTGCTACAGCTGACTTCCATCCAAAATCTTCTTGCCCCTCTCCTTCACAACTTGATCTAATATCTCCCTCACCTGCTTGCACCCATCCACACCTACAGCAAGCATCCCTTCCAACCGTCCTATCTGAACCCTCGTCTCCATCACCAGTACTGAAACGGCATCGCTTGCTCCCAGAGTCGCCACAGTGAGAAAGGGCAACTCCTGTTCCTCCATGTTATTCAAATCCAGCAATGGATCCGCTTGCTCATCATTACTTCCATAACTCGATGTAGAGCCCGCCGTACATGCACAAATATAGTCTCGCATTGGAATACCAGCATCGATTAGAGCGAGGGTGGAAGCATTGATACAGGCCGCTAGAAGGGCGCCGTCCTGGGAAAGGATGTGGAGAGAGAGAGAGATCGTGCTGTGAGGATAGAGATTTGTGAATATTGACTGAGAAAATGCTTCTATGATCGTGTTCTGCATCTCCGTCACTCTCCTGCCCAAAGCGTCAGCAATAAACCCCAATCCAACAATGATCGATGTGAACCAACGTACTTGTCATTCCTCGTCCGCTTTTTCCTATCCACACCGCTGAAACCCGCAATCGATATCGAAACTTGTATATCCGCCTTCTCGCTGCTTCCTCCTTGTCTCGCGCCCTTTGATTCAGCAGGCCCAGTCACAGTGCAGATTATCTTCGTGTTTCCCATCTCGAGGTAGCTAGAGCCGTCTGCAGCAGCTTGGGTCCGCATCTGTGCGTTGAGGCGACGGAGCTCGTTCCACCGTCGGCCATCAAGGCGGAGGAGCGCGAGGGAGTACGTCGAAGTGTCGAGTGGCATTGCGGGTGGTTTGGCAAAGCTCGTGGTGGGGTAGATGAGGTGGGACTTGGGAGACGCGAATTTTTTTCAGAGGTCGCGCTTCTCGCGGGAAATCAGGAGCTCCAAATTTTCTGCACGCATCAACGCACACAATAGTTCTATCTTCTACGAGGCTGCTTGGGAGTCCAAGCCGCAGAACGGATGACCACGATTGAAGTTCTTTACCTCCTAGGAGCCTCACAAGCATTATTCGATCGTTTCAGCTGTGCCTGACTGCATCGCGAATGATCTATTTCGATTGTACCACCACCCTTCTTCATCTGGTGATGTTGGCATGCTGTAGATGTTAATTCCCATCAAATCAGTCCTCTGTAGCAATGACCACCTTTCCTCGCACTTGGTGTATCAATATCTGAATATCGAATGGTGATTGAGCAAGTTCAAGCAATTTATTGCAGAAGTTTTGGCTGCTCGGCGGAGGACTTTGTGGTCCTAAATGCAATCTAGTTAAGAGATACATAAAGGTTGCAAAGCAGAAGTTCATATATATATCTACGTCCTTGTGCCTCGATGTTTCATTTTAGTCTCAAGAGCGAGATAGAAGCATCGATGATAGCCACTCCCAAAAATAGCATCCTTCAGCCCCGATGATGATGTTCTAACTACCCATGTCTACTTCGCTATCCGCAAAACGACTCATCTACTCAGTACCACTCCTGTGGCAATGATACCGTAAGTCACGTGTTGTTAGATGTGTGTGAGGGAGGACTAATAAGGAGATGGAGGTGAAGAGGATAGTGACGAGATTCAATACCAGGCGCGCTATTATCGACACAGTACGAGGAAGTGTATCTTTAGTCTTTCCCAATTTGAAAATCAGTGCGAGGTATTCATCATGATCTATAATACCGGGCGGCGGTGGTTGGATAGGAGAGGAGTTCGATGCTGAGAAAAAATCGCGAAAACGAGGGTGTCAAGTCGAGAGACTCGGCGGGCTCCTGTCTTTCACAGCCAGAACCTGCTGACGAGATGCTGGGGGGTTCTTGACAGCCTACCTCGAACTATGGTTTGCCTTTCTTGAATTCTACTTTCCCCTATTTGTACAATGTCAAATTCTATCGCGCCTCAGTTTGACCTGCGTTTCTCTCAAGACGCAGGCAAACACTGCAGAAAATCGCAATTGAAAGGTTAAAAGATTTAGCGGGAATAGCTGAGCCACTGTGCTCAAAGTTCTGAGGAGCCTTTCACTCAAATTATCTGATTCTATCCCGCTCCAATACTGCCATTTTCTGGCAAAGATTCAAACCTACCACCCTTTACTACTATCTCGCAAGAAAAGTCGGCGTAGTGGTTGGCTCTTCGTATTGAGGTTCAAACTAGCTTTTTTAAGCATGATAATGTACCGTTTCCCCCCGAACTGCAAGGCTCTTTCGGAAATTCTGCAGAGAGACATCGGCATAAGTGTATAGCACATTCACATGTCATGCCAATCTAGCTATGACACTCTAGTCTGAACGCAGTCAAAATTGTCAAAACTTGATGTTAGGCAATTCATCTTGGCATATCTGCCTTATAACTTAGAGCCGTCGTTATGTCTCGCATCATTTAACCCCTCGTGTCTCATTATTTCTAACATGTCGCATTCGATCATCTCGACTGGCATCGTTTGTTTCGGGCAATCCCGTAGCATGTTTCATTCCTGGCTTTTGTTGCACTTCGAAGATCACGGAGGGCGTGCTGATGTGTTTGTGAATTTTGCTGGATATCTGATGTTCAAATATGGGATCATCATGTGATCCTCAACAGTACGCGAATGAGGCCTTAAGGTGATAAACTAGTGGATTGGCATGATCACATCCCTTTTCCGTTTGATGTGCTCGAATATGCGTTACTAATTCAGTATCCAATCTAGCCACCGAGGGGATTTTGGAAATTTGAGAATACGTTTACGTCAGGAACGGACTCTGGAAGACTGAACAAAATGATGCAGATATGATTTATTACTTGTAAATCTTCTGGATTTCAACTCAGACCACGATTTTGAGTCAAGTAATCCAATTTTCGACAGTGTGCGAATGCTCATTGAAAGCGAAGAGAGTGCGGCCGAGCCCCTATTATGGTGGTTCTTGTCCAACCCGTTTTGCTTCTTCCACCAAATGTGGAGATTAACCGTTGTAACTTGAACACAGTAGCCCGTGATTCGTCCCCTCGACTTGTGCTTACTCTCCTTGCCACAGTTAAGCATCTATTGATGTCGTACAATCTTGAAGGGTTCATGTAGTATGACTCTTGAAATGAGCTTGGTAATACGCGAGTGAAATGTTTCGAAGCCCTGGCTGCAGCACCAACTTTTCCTGTCTTTCGCAGAACTAATTGGGAACCAAACATTTGTGGCACGATACTGGAGTCCAACTAACTTGATACTTTGTGCCTGGACAATAGGCTTTAGTCTCTTGATCGAGATTGTGACTCCGTGGGCGGGCGGACCGTGGTTCTCTTGACTCAGATATGAAAGGGTTGAAAGCCTTCTTTGGATGCTAGAAGTCCACCTGATTTATTTGACTCAGGACGCATATGTGTATGTTTTGTTGTTCCATTTGACATAAAAATTTAATTTGTAATTCAAAATATTCCCCGTCCAGAAGAGCTTATCTCATCCACTCGAGGACGATTGCGCGTTTGTCTGCGCAACACCAACAGCATCATCAAATTATCAACGACATTAACTTGCCTCTTCACTTGGAACCTCTTCTTTCGTGGCCTATTTTCTACACGAATAGTACGTCTCACCCAGGACATCCCCATTGCCATGCTTGGGTACTTGAGCATGAAGCATATTCTCGCTCTATTCGGGCTTTTGGCTCTGGTATCTCGTAAATAGCAGTCCAGTGAAAAACACCGCCCTACTCGGGCGACGCCGACTCACACCATACAATCCAAGCGGGCCCAAGTGCGGTCAAAAGTGCAAAATACATTCAAAACTTTCACGGAGCGGGAAGTCAAGTTTCATGGGCTTATAACTGGGCTTCAGATATGGATCCGACATTCCCAAAAAGTCTCGAGTATATACCAATGCTATGGGGCCCAAGTGCGGTCAAAAGTGCAAAATACATTCAAAACTTTCACGGAGCGGGAAGTCAAGTTTCATGGGCTTATAACTGGGCTTCAGATATGGATCCGACATTCCCAAAAAGTCTCGAGTATATA
>VXCB01000108.1:0-137763 GCA_009613015.1 Mollisiaceae sp. DMI_Dod_QoI
CCCTTTTGGTGGTTAAAATCAAGGGGGGGAGTGGTGGGAGGCATTTTTGGTGTTTTTGGTGGGTGTGGGTGGCAGAATTCACTAAAAAACAGCCTGTGCGCACAGACTAATGCGATTAGGCTCGTTACGAGGTTAGGTACCTGTAGGCAATCCATTGTGAAGTCATCCACGAATTTTGAGGGACTGATCGATTGAGTCAATTCCTGGTACTTGTTCCGACCATTGTTTGTGCGAATGAAATAATGGAAATTTTAGATTTGAAAAGTTGAATACGGATGAGTCACGTGACAATTACACTGTCTTGAACATTTCGGAGCTAACAGTGACATATTTGTATACTGCGGGACGCAGAAGTAGACGCCGAATTACAAACCAAGAGGATGTCGTCCAGCCTCCAAGCCTGAGCATATCTTGACGGTGCTGTTCTTTTTCGGTCATCCAGCTCCCCATGGTTTCCACTACCCCATCGAAAATCCACCTCTAAAATTCTTACCGTGATAATTTCCGTTCAACATATCTAGCAAAGAAGGATCCCACGCCATTGTTTTTGAGGAAGGGTTGATCAGAAGATTATGAGCTCCTCAGAAGCCAACAAGGGTTGCACTTCAGACGATAGTCACTGTCCTCGTCTCCCAGCCGTCTGCCATTCCATTTTCGTCTGGGATCTCGGCAATGCCGATGCGGATATACTCCTCATCCTTGGTGTTCGTCGGCAGCAAGATGAGTGCGAATGTTGTTGTGCCTTGCAGTTTCCCGCCGACTCCATTCCAGTGGCCGAACTTGGCGATTTGCATACAAATGATGTTTTCAGTCACCATTTCCTCGTAGCATGTATCCTCGTAAAACGGCCGTTCATCCAACGTGCATATCATCTTGCCAATTGGTGGTACCTCGGGCCTGTCAGCTTCATGATCTGCCGTATTCACAAATCGATGTCTTATCTGGGCGTACTTGTATTTTCCGTAGACTGTGTTGAAAAGCAGCTGAGAGCCGACATCCCAATCACGAAATGATCGGCAATGTCCTCGCAATGTGAGGGTACCAGATAAGACTTCTCCAAAAACGCTGTCTCCGGCATTTATAACTGATACATTGATGATGGTCGCTCGATTGTCGAGCTCCTCGTAAGAGTCAAGATAGAAGTGTCGGTTCCTCTCCCAAGGCAAAATGCTCGATCCCCAACTCCAAGATGGGCAAGCTGCTGTCATACTTCTCTTGCTAGATCCCCAAGCCTGCCAAAGCAAGCCTCTATGCATGTCTTCCAACCACAAGCCAGCTTGGTACCGATACCCAGTTCGCTCTGCAATCTTTTCCGCAATGCCAGCAATTGCTGGGAGTATGTCGGTGTGAGTAGTAATACTTCGACGCACGTATGAACGAAGGTGATTATACCACCAATATAGAGGATGATTCACGGTTAATGCAACGCCTTCTGGCGGTCGATCCAACGATTCTGTGCAGAGAGGGAAATCGTAGAGTCCTTTGGCTTCAGATTTACCAGAGATGCTAGAGGTTGTTGAAGCTTCGAATCCTTCCGTCCATTGCGTTGATCGACAATACCAATGCAATTTCGAGGATCCAAAGTCGATCCTGCGTGGAGACAAGATACTTTCTTGCGAGACCCAAGCACGACTGTGTAGTGGCTCATCCCAGATCAATTTGAAAGGCGGTATGCCCATGAATGGCCGGATTTCAATGACGCCATTGACTCCATACTCCTTCGACGCGGAACGTAGCGATATGATGGAACGAGCTCAGTGCCGTTCACTGTTGCCACTAGCAAACAAGCCTTGTTGGGAATCGGTTGCAGCAGATGCCGCGATATTCAATGATGCATTCGCATAGATCTCAGACATTTTTGTTGACTCCGCTGTCCAGTCCTCATGACTGTCTTGAACAATACAAAGCGAGTCAATCCAAATGTACCTGAATCCTAGCTTCCGCGTCAGAGAGATAGCATCTCGGAAAGTCGGTGGGAGGTCTTCTGTTCGGATAATTTTTTGATGTTGTGATAATGTGAGCGAGGTGGTAGTGAGAGGCACGACACCGCCCCAGCAGTGGCTCAGCGTAACCCATTGCCCTATTGCGCCGTTGGTGGTCCAGACAAATGGATACAGAAGTGATTCTTCTGTCCCAACATCCACAACTCTTGTGGGCAGAGCCCGATCGGCCATTTGATTGCAGTTTACATGGCTCGTTCTACATTCCTCTATCCATTTGCGCATCAGTTGCAAACAAGTGCTGGAACCAGAGTCTGGGCTGATTTTCCGGCCAGGTAATATCGCCGATAGTGGATCATCTGCAGTAATCAGTGTCGTTTAGAGAAATGGAATCATCAATGTTGTAACCACCACCTATCATTCACCTCGGAGAGAATCGGTTCGTTTTGCTCCTTGAGCACATTGTGAACAAGAAGAATAAGGAGAAGAAGAAAACCTAATCTTATCTTACCAGGCTGCGTATATAACTCGAAAAGGAGGTTCAGTGTAGGAGCGATCGGATGTGTTCCTCTGGCCCAGTCGAAATACTTCAGACCAGGTATGTGTTTGCCACGTGATTTGGGCGTCCTCTAGATCGCAGTGCTCGTCAATGTTTTCTGGCAATGGATCAAAGCCTTCCATGGTAGACGGCTCCCAATCCACAATTGCTCGACATATTCTACAACCGAGTGTTGCCGCGCGGCACAACTCCCGCCAACTGTTGTGGTGGTTGAGCGGCTCCCAACTCAACAGAGCGTCGAGATCTTGAAACTTGGTGCACTGGCCGCAGAGAGTCAAGTTTGAATCAAGGAAAGACATGCTGAGCAGATGTGATGGGGGCCTTGAGAAGTGCGGTTGATCAACCTAGGCAGCAAGACAGCATCATTTGAACTGCAGCTGACCCAAGCTTCTGTTTGTCCTTTCAAGCATAGTAATTCATCAGATCTCCATAATGAATAATATAAGATTTGGATATCATGACGACTGAGATACCTAAGTAGACTGAGATGAAGGCGCGAAGAAGGGTTGGGAGAGAGCTTACGGGTAGCTAAAACAGGTCGTGTGACAAGACTAGAGCCATTAAAGTTAGACTGGTGGTACTAGCAGCCGTGCTGCATCGAACCGGAAACTTCCATCTCAACTGTCCCTCTGAGTATCTATCGATCAAAATGTCTATCCAATGAATCCTCAACCTTGGAATTAAATAAGGACGGCGAAATTGCACCTATCTTTGGGAGATCTTTATATTCGTGCTAGTTCCGAAGAGCCTTTTCTGCTGGATATGATCAAGGGTAGTGGAGCCAGTTTGGGAACCGCATTCGAGTAAATTTGGTATGTTTTATTAGGTCCAAGCCCGATCCCAGATAAAGTCATGTCCATTATCTAACATTGTTAGCCTGTCATTAGTTAATTCGGACTGCAAAATTCTTCTTCATATGCATTCGTTTTCCACGGTCGCAAAATTATCTCGAGCACGCTTACTCCTGCAAATCTCGATGGATCTCGAAACCTTTCACGTGTTCCCACTGCTTCCGTCCGAGGCCCGAATACGAGTTTGGCAATATGCATATATGAATGAAGATCCGCGTGTGGTCGAGATTTGCTTATGCTCGGTCGACCATGCAAAGGGCAAATGCTATGCCACAAATTCCCATCTTAGGCCCAACGAGTGCTGCTACCACCTAGAAAGCCCTTTCGAAAGCCCACCCGATATTCCTTGTCGCTGCTTGGTAGCCCATCAACTACGACGGCAGAGAGATGCCAAATCCGGCAAAGGGAGATCAAATGTCCAACGGGGAGTAATTGACTCGGATAGTTTTCCCTCTGTTGGGCACTACGCTCAAGGCACTATTCATTGGTGCCCAACGAAACTCGCCTCAATATCACCTCTTCTTTCAACAAACTCTGAATCCCGATACGAAGTGCAATTGATGGGTGGAGTTCTGGAAAACGTCTATCCTGGGCATCTCCACACTCCACGAGACACGGAAAGCCTACCAAAAATTTACTTCAACTTCGCTTCAGACGCATTGGTCATCTCAGAACCGATGATGAAGGAACTTGCTAAGCCACTTCCACTGCATGATTTGAAAGGGCTGGAGAGAGTCAAGTCCCTGCTTATCTTTTATTCTAAATACCCTGCTTTTTATCAAATACCACCTTCCGCTTACAGCATTTCTGAACGAGAAGCTGAGGTTCTCGTCCAAGACCTGAGCAGGTATCCAGCGGTCGAAACAATGTTTGTCGCAAAGAAGAATTTCGATGCTGGCAGGGAAGCTACAATCGAAGTACTAGGAGCCGATTCAATGGAACCAGGTTGGTTTCAATATGCTTTCTTTGACATGCGTATTGTGAAAGACTTCTTCAACGATGAAAGAGAGAGACAAGGTCTGAGCATCATCTCACGACTAGAGTGGGTGAGGGTGGGAAGGAGGTCCTTGGCTGGACTCACGTTAGCATAAAGAGCTTATAATTCTAATTCAGACAACCAGTATGGTCCATTCACCCGCTCTAAGCCTAGAAGTTGATCATATCGATAACTACCTAGGTATGTTACGATGATATTATACATATCTGCAAAGGTCCTTTGTAATACTACGTTGCGATTACAGCTCTATCAAAGAATGTTCTCCTCTCCCCACGCTGATGTATACCCAAAAGGCATCCACTTGACCATTCCTTCGACACGAGAAATAGATCCGTTGTCGATTTTGATCAATTGTGGAATCATGTACGTGCTAGGCATGGATTCAGTCGCAGGCAATGATGAAGGACCAGTGGCAGGGTTATCCACCAAGGCAACTGCCAATACGACTCCCTTTTTCGCATCTGTCATCAGGATTCGTCTATCGCGAATCGCGGTCGTACGGTTGTAGAGCCCGTTGGGAGCGACACCACGTCCGTCCATCTGAGCAGCACAGCTCAGATTTCCTTGGACCGCCATGTCGCGACGGGTACACCCAGAGGCAAATGGCACTCCCAAGCTGGAATGCCGCTCCAGGCCATCGAGGTACGCACTCATGATTGTCGGAGGGATGTCTGTGGACCCGTTTTTGTCTTGTTGGAATATCGCATCCAGACGGCCAACAGAACTACCTTCCCACTCGATGGGAAGCGGTGGGCGCATGAGAGTCAACGTGCCGAGTCTTGCACCGGAAGACTCTGCGCGGACATCAATCGCCTCGATCTCGGTAATCTTCCCAGCATCAACCTTGATTCGGAGCGCGAGCACGCCCGGAGTCGTCTGTTCCTCGGTGAGACCCCAATAGGCAGCGGTGCCACTCGTCGGATCCGCGAAGCTCGCAGCATAGTCGTCCGGCCCTGGAATTGCAACCTTGCCGAGCGTACCCCAGAGGCCATCCCCAAGCGTGATGAACTGGCCATTCTCCGAATAGCGTACACCTTGTGCAAGCGGCAGGCTCGAGGCATCATGGTTTACCATTGCTTGGAGCACCTGCTTCACTAAGCTGTCTAGGCAAGTACGATCGCATGGGTTTGCCGTAGTCAGGTTGGTGCCTTGCCCGCGAAGATCGGCGGGAGGGGTTTCGTGGAAGGCAGAACGCATCCCATAAGGAACCTCGGTCAGTGTCATCTCGATACGGAACAGTTTGTTATCCTTTATTCGGAATGCTTCCATGCCTTGGAGACCTCGCGGTACGTCGAAGTAATGCGGAGTTGGGGAGGAAGTGCCGTTCACGTCAGGCAGCGTGCGGACGGTCCCATTCTGATCAAAGATGCTGATGACGAAGACCGCCTGGCGTTCTTCATCCACGACAGGGAATTGACGGTTTCTGATCTTGGTGACGAATCCGAGGAACCCAGTCTGGAATTGCTCTTCGCAGCTCAGGGAAGCAAAGACAGTATCATTGGAGTGGCCATATGCATCGCCAGTCTTCACTTCTGTGGTCTGCAGACCGTCTTCCAAACGAAGACAGTCTTTGTCGAAGAAAGAATAGTTGCCTTTGGGATCGTTACGCTCCATACCACTATAATACATGTTGCTTCGTGCAATCAGCGTAGCACGAGATACTCGCTGGGCTGCTGGCACTGCTTGTAGCCATACGGCGTCTGGCTGGGTCATATTTTCGTAAAGGGCCGCACCGCCTGAGTCGCGTGTAATCGCCGTCTCGATCTCGCTGATTTTCCCATCCTTCTCGACTTTTAGTCGGGCAATATATATGGCGCCCACATCGTGTTCAGTGATGGTGGTGATGACCGCGACCTGCCCAGCCTCGGGATCTGCGAAAATATGACGATATTTGCCAAGTGAGCCGGCGATGGGCCACTCTCCGGTTCCAAGCGGGAGCACTTGACCATTCTCCACGTACTTCACATCCGGAGTGGTTGGTACTTGGGACGAGTTATGGGATATCAAGGCGGTCAGGTATCCTGAAACCACGTTTTCCAAACAGGGACGATCGCAACTCTGGACTTGCGCAGAAATGAGTCCCAGTAGCAGCCACACTGCCACGGAGCCCAATTGATACTTGGGAATCATCCTTTACGTGGATCACGAGATGACAGTGTGATCGAAAGGATACCGGTACTCGATGCTTCCCTCCTACTACACCTGAAGCGGGCGGCATTGATGTGATATATATACAGTCACGGAAAACTTTTTTTTATCCACGGATAGCAATGTAGCCTCAATAACTGCATGTCTTGACCTTCATTCAATTGTTAGCAGATCAATAAGAACCGGCGATCGAAACATTGTAGAGCTAAAAGTGTGCTTGGGTCGATAAAATATAACCAGGTGGGGCTGCGGGGCTTCCCCATACCGGCATATTGAATACCCCAGCACGGTAGACAAAATATTGACGATCGTTTACCTTCCAAGCATCCCAGCATTGCAGCCGATAACACAGGCAAATACAAGGCCACATCAGAAGTGAATCAATGAACGTTGTCCAATCGACGCGTGTCTGGAGGGTTGAGTACCCAGCTCGCCTATATCTGCAAGGAGAATTTGGCATAATTTACGAACATCCTAGTCAGCTCTCGATAGTTAAGCTTAAATTCCTGGTTTTCGCTTTCACATTTGGGTTTTTGAGGAACTGTGGTCGTCAACTCAAATGCATCTTATGCGGCCAGCCAGTGTCTGCCTTTACTGTTTGAAACATTGGACAAAATATAGTCGTTCATATTTTGAAAAGTAAAAACGAAAAACTCCACTGATTACAGGAGTTCGGGAGTCCGGGAGTCCAGGAGTTATTATTTCCGAGAGTGGTTCTCATCATTTTATTGTAACAGAACTCAGAAGTCGGAGGTGATAGTCAGTCATTCTCTCTACAGACAAATCTTTTGGTATCAACATCTCTTCAATGTCTAAGGAACTCTATCCTCAAGTATTCTTGATGACCAAAATCTCCTATGGTTGGATAACTTTCAGAAATCCCTTGAACTCCCCATCTCGTAATGCTATCCCCATCACCGGATCCGCATTCTTCGGCTCCAACAACCTCACTTGATAAAAATCCCTTCCTCCTATTCCTCCAGCGCCCAACACAAGTCTAAAAGCCCAAGTGGTTGAGTTCGCACTCCCAAGAAAGACGCCATCTTGTCTCACACCATCAACCTCATGCGCATACGTCTCTGGTCTGATCCCTTGGCTCGAAGAAATAAGTTCTTGATCCTGAGGATTGGTCAAAAAAGACCACTGCGTGGCTGCACTAGGCGCTATGAAATAATCAAAGATGGTGCCGTTCGTGCATCCAAAAAGTTCCGAGGCGGCCATGGGGTCTGAGTACACAACTAGAGATGTGCCCTGGGGACCGGTGTGCAGACCGTTGATGCTGCTGTTGTCTGCTTGATCTGGATGGAGGACGAAGCACCCTGTGAAGTTGTTGCTGGGGTCCGGTAGGTAGGTTGGGTATGCGGAGCAGCCGTCTCCAATGCGGATGGCTGTTACATTTGGGAGGGCGGATATGAGAGATATCGGGGCGATCAAAAGCAAGGAGAAAACAAAAGACGGGATAGTAGTCATGGTTTTACGGAGAGGACTGAATTTCATAGTCAGAAGTTCGAGTTAAAAATATTGTACAGTACTTTGAGATGAGAGGGCAAAGCAAGCTCGAGTTGTGTTTATATATTGCTGTGAGCGGGAAGTGCGGTGCGTGACATGAAAAGAAGCAACTGTGCGGCTCAGTCGTGAATAACCTCACGAGGCTGAATCTACGATATAAATGAAGAAGGGGAGGATACTGGTTAGTTCTTCTAGTTGGCGTGCAACGCGGCGTGGGGATTTCCCGCTCGCAGTACCTGCACTTCAAAGTGAAGAGGCTCAGCCATCTTTTTCATTTACAAAGGTATGATCTTGATCCTTTGGCGATGGGGCATCGATCCGCACGAGCTGTTTTTAATAACTCTAATTTCGCTACCCGGGTATTGTTTTCAAGAGGAAAAAGTGAAGCGAAAAGTGAAGCAGCCCCACCTAGATATATCATCGGGCACAGGTCA
Source organism: Mollisiaceae sp. DMI_Dod_QoI (assembly GCA_009613015.1). Taxonomy (NCBI): domain Eukaryota; kingdom Fungi; phylum Ascomycota; class Leotiomycetes; order Helotiales; family Mollisiaceae; species Mollisiaceae sp. DMI_Dod_QoI. Next base: position 8,439 of record VXCB01000108.1, read on the forward strand.
TACTTAGCATTGGCATCGCCTATGAAGGAAGACAAGCTTCTGAGTAAGAAAGAAACTCCTGATTTTGGAGAATCAGAGACGATTGAGATAGTCCAGGAGCTCGGCGCACCGATCATAAATTCTGCAAGCTATATGTTTTCTCCTCTGTCAAACAATTATAGCGAATTACTACCCCGCGAACTCCTCTTGTCCTCTGGTACAATTTATTTGAGCTCTTCGTGTTACAGCAGACCGGAGGTTCAAATAGTTCTTAGCCGAAATCTGTGACTCGGATGGCCCGGTTTCGACCACTAAAATCGGGCCATCCACGGAGATCAAAATAGCGTTTATTTTTTAAAAATTGCTATATTTTGTGCGGTACGGATGGGTTGGGTCGCGAAACCTCTTTCACTGTCACCATTACCCTATCGTCCAAATAGCTCTATTATCTTCCCATTAATGACGTAGACTAACCCGAATTGGAACTCCGGCAAGGCGGCTAGTGGCTGGAAGGGAACTACTTTTCTCTTAGTATGGAGAGTATCTAGATACAAGTCACTAGTCTTCAAGTTCGTACACGTGTCTAAAGTCAAGCTTATAAATGCAAGGGCTCGCTTATATCTTACCTGGATATAAATTTTTAATTTATCTCTTTTGCAACTCTATCTTTAACGCGAACCACGAAATGTAACATTGAAGATGGCTGAGCAGTCATTCGAGTTCTTCTTAAAGCTTACACCTGAAATCCAAATTCAAATATGGCAACATGCTATCCGTCAAGAAGGACCTCGAATTGTGGAAATCAAAGAGTGCTCCGTCGACCACTCTCAAGTCAAATGCTATGTTGCAACACACACCAACGTCAGCAAACTCAGATCACGCTGCCGCCTTCATTGGGAAAACCCTCTTAACAAACCAACGCCAAAACGATGTCGATGCACCGAATCGCACCGACCGCAAAAGCTTCCACTAATTCTTTGCGATAAACACGTTAAGGTCAAAGACTCCATCCTCGCTCTTTCAAGGACATGCAAAGGCTGCTTGATGAGGACACGCTCGTACACTTTTAACGTGATGGGCCGTAAAACTCACGGGGATACTCATTTGTGTCGTCGTCAAAACTCTAAGCTATCATCGCTTTTGCACACTTGTGCCAAATCTCGATATGAAGTGCAACGACTTGGCATGATGAAAAATATGGTCAAAGACTTTTGGGATGGAACAAGTATCCGAGAAGCTCCCGAGCGGCACACTATAACTACCCCAATATATTTTAATTTCGGAGTTGATACTTTAGCAATCACGAATGATGAATTCGATAAGATATCCAAGATTCAGGCTGCAAAAGAGAGCTTCCAGAAAGTTACCTCGCTCATCCTCATCGTTCAAAGATCCACAAGTACCACATGTGTTGGCACAGAGTGCATAAAGCGGCGTCTTGAGTATTTCCCCCTTCTGGACAATTTAGACGTGATATGCCGAGAGGTAAAAGGATATTCTGGTCTACTAAGACTTTGCGACTTAAAGCAAGGAGTTCCATCGCCCATGGCTGAACGGTGGGGAGCTATTTTCGAGGTAGTAATGGATCAGGTCAATTGGTGCCGCCTCTCTGAAGGAAAATGGCCGATTAAGCGTTCAAACCTCGTTTGTATGCAGCGGACATACGATCCTGAGGTTAAATGGGGCGACGATCCTGCGTACGACTCGTATGCAAACAAGCAAAGCTACGAAGATTTTCTAGATAATTTTCGAAGCAATGAGAATGGATATTGGATGTACATGTATCATCCTATTACATTGAGAGCCGATCTCCGAAGGATGCAAGAAAAAATAAAGGTGGATAGAGCTTCAGACAAACTTGATGCTCTCATCTTAAAAATGGAGGAGAAGAGGGTTACACGAGGTTGTGAGATGCGGCTTAGAGTAATAAAGAGAATTTCGAGCAATAAAAGCAAATATTAGTTTGAGAAATAAGTTGACTTAATGAGAAGAGGATTGTTTACTTACAATCAGCCTGAGTCATTTATTTATCTATTTATATTCCGTTACACTAAAAGTGGGCCGCATTATGAGGGTATTAACAGGTGATCAGGAGAGGACGCAGCCACTGCTCCCAGGGTGTATATATAGGGTCTTAACAACTCATGATTCATGGCTCTTTCAAGAGTTTTACTCTGTGACATATTCAAACTTAACTTCAAACATATTTATAAGCGCCAACAAAATGCTTGGCTACATACAGAGTCATGAATTTTTTAAATACATCATTAAAATTCAACTCAACTGGGCTGCTCATAAGTTAGCTTGAGTTGGCTGATTTATTTTGGTCACGCTGGGAAATGCTTGAGCAGCTCTTTTCTCAAGTTACATATCCGATCATACACCTTTCGCCCAGGAGAAGTTGGTGACAGGGAGGAATTGTGTACTCAAGAACTAGTACTTATAAAGAGAAACGACAAAACATATCGTACCACAACAATTCAATAATAATAATTATCAGAATTGCAACCATCGTCGTACGTGATCTCAAATTCTCCTAATGTTCCACAAGAACCTCGCTTCCATGAATCCTCCACAGGTACTCCGCCACGCCACCAAACTCTGACAGCCGCCACGAATCTCAATTGTCGAACTACAGCTCGCCACATCCAGCATGAGGTCATCCAATTGACAAGTTGGATTTCATTCATGTTTGGTTTTTGTTGCAAGTCGCAGTTTCTCAGCACGTGTTGCCACGTGGAGAATCCTTGTCACCGCTCCTTCTCCCTGGCGCCAGCGAGTCGGTGAGCCAGTGAGACGGGACGGGAGCCGGGACACACCGCTCATATGGATTCTATACATGGAAACACGGAGAATATTGGACTAAGGAGTTTATGTGAAATATGTAGCAGACTACAGTTCCAACGGGGTCTTATTCTGATCCATTTGTCAGCCCCTTCACGCGAAGCAGTACTCTTTAGAAGTTAGACTTGGAAACACAATCATATTCGAATTCGAAAATTCGAAAAGAAGATACAAATGACCCATACCATCGACGGTTGAAGGAAATGTGGTGGATATTTTCATGCCCGATGGTTGAAGTAGACGTTGCAGCAGCCGCCACCGCGCCGCTATGGAGGCTTACATAATGTTGGATTTTCCACCTCATGTGATTCTAGTTCTCTAAGAGCAAGTTAAGGCCTACCTAATAGGTCCTACCCTTGAAAGGAGTAGATAGTATTGGTGCAGTTCATAACTACGGCAGCCTCACTCTGGAAATCCCACTGCTTCGCAATTGGTACCGACAATATCCCGAAGAACCGTACCCCTTTTCTCGGTAAAGTTCGCTCGCTTCCTCGGAGTTGTGCGCCGACACTCGAGTTTACTTTACAGGTGACGCATTTATGAAGACAGGTATGTGATTAACCGCGAACGATGCGAAGAATGCCCTAAAATAAGCAAGAAGTAGGGGATTTTCGCTGGGATCATGTTGTGCTTCTTGACTTTTCGCGGTTCGTAAGGTGATAGCGATTGAGACTGTGTGGCTTTAGCGATCATACCCCTGAATCCCAGACCAGACCAAATGCGCCCACGCAAACTGAATAATTGTGCCATTTCCTACTGGCTATAGCTATCTCTAAGTCCGGATTTGCACCCCAACAGCTTCCGTAGATAAGTGTGTATGAAGCGCCCTTGGGCCACAATGTAAGTTCGGTGTTCGATGATATCGGGGCGGAGACCGATATAGGCTAAATACATCTCATTTTACTTATTGCGATATGGACGCTGCATCTCACTTCTATTAATATGATATATATTGTTATTAATTGCGTACGATAGATAATCTTCGTGGTAAGAGTTTGTTTCTGGGACGGAGTCCAAGACATCTTACGAATCATGCAAGCCTACGAAATAATATATAGTATGTTGCACAACACAAAGCTGCACTTCTCCTGCGCTGGATTTCGTCGTGACCCTCGAGAAGTTCTCTAAGGAATTCAAACGCATAGAATTATTGCGATAAGCAAGTTTCAGGGATTCAGATTTGCATCGTAATCCTCAAACGGGAGCTAGCTGCACATTCTCATCGATATCTATCGTGGCTGACCGAAACTTTCCTGCACCTGGATACAGACAGATACTACCCCTCGTTTTATATGAGGCGATAACTTCTGTTGTAGCTGCGCCATTCGCTCCGTTTGAGCGTATTATTCTAGTCACAGAGTTTACGAGCTGACTCTCAATAGTTAAGTGAGTGTCCCTGTAATTTATTCAAAGTTCCTGTGGCTGATCATAAGTAGGCCCAATATTGCGTCTGAAATGCCTCTGTAAACCTTCTCTATCGTTCATCTTGAGAATCCATCATGTTTCGCTTCATTAGAGCCTCAATAGTTCTCCTGGCCGTCTCGGCATTGGCTTTTGCGTAGGTCATATCCACCCCAGGCTCTGAAAACTTGAGACTGATATCATTTCTTTCCGTAGTGCGCCATCCTCCCATAGTGAGGCAACCCCCTTCACGCTCACAGCATCTAGTCCCAATGACACTCTCAACGGCATGCATGCCTACCTTTATCCCACTCTGAACGACCTTCCGAACGCCCTCGAAACTGTAATGCTCTTCACCTCCGACTCCACAGTAACCCCCACTAATTTCACTCTCAACAATACGGGTATTTGCTTCTCCATTTCTTGAAGAAGACCCATACTAATATCACAAGGCAATTTCCTTGCACACACGTCATATACCGGCTCCTTTGCTCTACTCGAAGCCAATACTAACAACGATGCCTACGACGAGGTTGTTTTATTCTCTTCTGTCGAGGTCGTGGCTACAGGCCAGAACCCTCCCACATGCCACAAAAGCTCAAATTATTTGTCGTGTTCCGTAAAGAGTGAGGCGATGACGAGACTAAGTAAGATGTATGTGTGTCCGCCTGGAGTTGGATATGACACGTATGGAGGAGCGTTGAAGATTGGGAATGCGGTTCCGGAGGGGTGTTCGGCGTTGCAGTTGAATATTACGAACTGTGTGGGGACGTGCTAACTGGCATGAGAAAATTTCTTTCTGAGCAGGCACAGAGAATATTGTATAAAGTTTCGGCAGTGGTCAAACAATGTATGAGAAGGCAGCTAATATCATTTAGAGTTTCTGCTGAATGGCTGCTCAGGGACGCAAATACACCCGAGTCTAGCAAACGCAGCAACCGAGCCACAAGTGACCTATCCCAGCTTGGGAGTATGGACTTTGTTGAATCTTTTGCAATTTTGCATTCTCTCAGGGCACCTTCTAATCCAGAAAGGAGGCATACACTACCTAGGTGGTTTCGCAATGTTGCTGTGGAATATGATAATCGCAAGCAATGGAATTTGAAAGGCGTGTAACCAATTGTAAGGCTTATGAGCCAGAACGAGAGACATTCGAGTGCCTTGACGTCGTGTGAACTACGTTAGTATATCGAGATTGTAGTGTAAAGGAAAAATGATTAGGGAGACGAGGCGAGGTTCTGGTTCGAGGAACAGGTTTGTCAGCCAGTGAACTTAGCCCCTGTTGGCCCTATCAGGAACCGATCCCCTATGGTTACAGTGCATCTGAGCCTATAAGACCCTGTAAATAGAGCGAAGCAAGCCTAGAAACTGCGAGCACATGGGCAACCTGAGGCCTTCTATTGAGCTGTTTCAGACTCTAGAGTCGCATCATCCCGAGGCTTCCGGCCGCGCGCACAAAAGACATCAAACGTCTCGATATCAAAAACGTTCATCTCACAATACTCAGTATCATTGATTTGCATTCCTCTCTATTTGGTTATCCTCTATTTCCGCCATAGAAGGGAACAATAGACGGCGGCAGCCTATTATCTACTACGCTCATCTACGATGGGGGTCAAACTCCCATACACTCTCCACACCCGCTACCGCTCCATCGCCATCGCCTGGACCATCATCCTCATACCCCCAATCTTCCTAAATCTGGGCTTATTCTACGGTCTCTGGTATGGCAATCCAGAAATGGATCGCATCCTTGGTTTGTCCTCCCATCACTTCATAATGACTCTCTCCCAAGCACGTGACGCTGACAACACATCAGTCCTCACCATCCCCACCGCCGTCCTAGGAGTCTTCACAGCCATCGCAATCATTGAACGAATCTACAAACTCACTCACTATTCACCCCAATCCAGACCACTGAATTCGCAACGATATGCCCTTGATATATTTCAATGGGGATACTTCGCCACTTTGATCCTGATCTCGGCACTTATCACCACGGCGCTCGCAAGGGGGGATATCGATGACGATGGGCATGAGTTGCAGACTAGATTAGTCTCTCTGCCTGCTGCTGTGCTTATGTTTTTCCTCGCTACTCTGACTTTACTATCCCTAACTCTGAACGGACTTGAAATCAAGCTCCCATTTCGATTTGGGAGCGTCGAGAAAGGGAATGTTGTTCGACCGGCTATTTATTATATTGTTGAAGACGTGGTGGCTGTAGATGGGAATGGTGGGATCGAGTATCGAGAAGCGTGGACGAGGAGGTACGAGAATAGTGAGGTGTTTCGGAAAATGATACTGGAACTGAGCGTTGTGTGGATGTTGGCTTTTTATGTGTTTGCGGCGGTGTTTACGGTTCTGGTGTTTTGGTTGCCGAAGGAAGCTGTTTATGCAGTTGGGTGGGCTGGGCCTTTTCCGTTGGTGGGGTTGATGGCTGTGTGGACGATATTTTATGTGAAGGCTATGTTGAGAGAGGAGGAGACGATCGAGGATGAGGGTGAGAGTCCCGAACCTATTAATGGGAATGGGCGGGTTCCAAGAGCAGGCGGGGACGAGAGGGATCCGCTATTAGAAAACAGGGTTTAGGAGATTGAGAGATATGACTCTGGTCAAATACTAGTAAGCTTTTTTTTCATCCCTTATCAATGACAGATGAGAAGTGATCATGGACTCCAGTCGAACGAGAAGCGCCTCATCATGCCTCGAAAGCATGTCCAGTTCTCAACCAATATTTAATACATAGTGCATTACAAATTGCCTACATGATATCCCATTCCTCCAACGCTCATGACCCAATTTCCCAACCCGTTATTCCACCACAACCCCACCTCACATCACCGTGCACCCACAACAACAGCAGCCTGCCAAACACCCCGCACAGCATCCTAACGCCGCATCCTCTTTACTAGAACTGTTTTTCTGCACAACCACAACATGACTCTGCATCGGCATCCCTTGCCCGTGTTGCGGGCCGTAATACGCGCCTTGCTGAGATTGATTAGGATAGTATTTCGGCTGGTCTTGGGGTTGCTGTTGATATGCCGGTTCGGGGGCTTGGTGGAAGTGTTGCGGACGTTCCCATGGTGATTTTGGGGGCTCAGGACTCCAGGAGGGGGCGGAAGTCTGCGAGATTCCAGTTCCTTGGGGTTGGAGGTTGATAGGTTGTTGGTATGAGTGTTGGGGTTGTTGCCCTTGGTAGTATTCGTTTGCTGCCATTTTGAAAACGACAGTGGGGTTGAATTTGGGTTTGAGGATGGAATTGAGAGTCGGTGGGGAAGAGACTGTCGAAAATGAGGGCAGTGGTGTGATGAGGCTGCGGTCTGAGCCTTGCTTGCTGTCGTTTTCGTGCTAACAATACTTGGATTTTGTGTGCAGTCAAATTAACTCGAGTATTTCTGAGGAGTGCCTGCTGTTCAATGTTCGATAGGTTTTTTGAAATCCAGGAGGATGAAATAAAGAGAATGATGAAAGGAAGCAGAAGTGTGGTCGCAAACTTTACCTAGGCTACTGTGCCGCCCTCATTTCATCCCAACGAGGCTGAGCCAAGCATTCTTCCTGTCAGATGCACGCCCTCTTCGATCGTGGCGCAGACCCACCTTCGCGATTTTTTATCCAATTGGACTAGTTCTAGTTCTAGATGCACTATCTCAGGGGTACTAGACTAGGGCGTGGAGAAATAGGGTGGAACTTGTTTCATGTGGCGCATTCCGAGACATGGATAGATGTCGATAGTATTGGATGCGTTGGCGAGTCGTTTTGTCCCCAACATCTTGTCAGAAAAGACACGATACTGCCGTTGGATAAATCAAGACGCAGCGTGGCGAGGGTTAAAGGTTGATGCCAATCCGGTGCTGCTGTCAACTTCTCCTGGTCTTTCAATTTTTAGATCATTGCTGGCTCAACCCCCTGAAAAGAGTTTAGACTTAGTGCCTGTCATTAGTTTAGATATAGCCGGAACTTATATTTACGATCCGCGAATATGGAGACTTCTCTCCAGCACCAATTGCCTCTTACAGCTTCGGGCATATATCTCTCCTTGTTCAGAAACCGGATGTATGGGGAATAGAGATGCGGCTGTGACAAGAGTTGTCGCTCTTCCAATAGATACCTCTCAAAGAAGTCAGCAGTCTGTAGCTCATATTCTAGGAATGAAGAACAGAGCTGAAAATTCATATAGCAATCGACACCGATGCTAAGAACAGATATCAACGACAACTTTGAGCGTTATCATTAGAGATACTTCCATGCTTTTACTGCAATGTTGTCTAGCTCTGATGTCGTTGACTTATCAAAGTATGCTTTGTAAGAATTTAGGGAAGTAGTGGAAACCGGGAATGCTGCTACGGGGTTCTTGGATTTTAGAATACCTGTCGCAGCTACTTGGTTGCAATATGCAGGACAGAAGTTATTTCGAAATCTGGCAAGAGAGATCTTGGAGTCATGGAGAATGAGGTTTGAGAATATTGGAGGGGATGAAGAGCGTCAACTTGCAGAAGAAACGAACGAGGAAAATAGCTAAGGACTCGGCGAGGCTCATGCCGGAACGAGAACACAATTGTTGCTGTGCGGAAGTGCTATTAAAAGGACCTTAGTCCAATTGCATACACGTCATCTCCGGACAAACTACATTTCTTGCCCTTCCGAATCGTACCTGAAAACAAATCAGGAGAAGAACGAAGTCTAAGAATTGAGTCATGTGACTTAGCGTCAAGCCTGATTTGATCCTTGTTGGCCGTTTCTTGGCAACGATCCTCGTCTTTGTGACGTCGTGTGCCCAGATACCAACTCCATGATTTTCACGTTCCTGAAACAAACGTTATTCTATGGGGAAGGCAATGTGGTTCAGCAGCGGTTATTGTGGAGGTAGGGGATCATTCGTGCTTTTACCTCTTCTGTGTCTTCCATTCTTTCTTTCCTTACTGTCAGCCATGGTCGAAGGAAGCTGGTATTCTTGAACATTGGCAAGAATCTCTCTAGTCTGCTTACTAGTAGTACCCCTCGTTTTACCTTCTCGTATTCCACATTCGACGCCTTGAAATATGTCTTCTGCGGCCGACTTCGACGAAGAGGCAGCTCGCAGAGACTACAGAGCACCTTATTCCCACAAGCATCCAATTCCTACGATTCAAAGGTACCGAGAACATCGCAACCAACTCGACGGACAGCAAAACCAAGCCGAGGCTTCGCAGCATACCGAAGAAGATGATACAAGAGCAAAGCGAGCTTTCAACTCTGTCAAGGCAATAATCAAGAACGAAGACAAGAAAGACCCGGCAGGCGATGCATACCCGACCTCAAATCAAAACACTGAGGATGCTGGACGCGACCCAAGCCAGCATGACTCTACTATACCTGGTGTCCCATCTGCCAGCGATGACAAAGGAGAATTGGATGAGCAGAGCGACAATCAGGATGGACCTGTCAATCAAAGCGGTCACGATGACAATGGTAAGAATAGACAGCAGAATCAATCTGCCACGGAGAAAGTGCATGGCCATACGGACCCGAAACAAAAACGGAAGGAAATGAAGCATAACAAACCAAATGATGGAGGCCGCGAAGTGACAGATCCTATTACGCATTTGCCGTTGGTCATTCGAGACTCGACCGCTAAGGACTTACGTCGAGCGCCGGAGAACGAACCTGCACCAGGACATCAAAAGAAGACGAGCACTGATTTAAGCGGCACCTCAAAATCTTCGAGTCAACTGAGCTTAGAGGAAAAGGTTCTTCAGGAAAACTACGATGGCATGCAGAAGATGTTTCCGCCCCCATCATATGACGACGCTAGAGATGAGCTGGCCAGAACATACCAATCCGCTTTGGTCGTTGGGCTAAGTGTCATACTGGTACTGTCAACTGTCATTATTCTTCTACTGGTATACATGGAATCCTTGTCCTACCGGCACATGCAGCCTCCAATTTCTACCCAGAAGGAGCCTCAAGATAGGCATTTGAACCGACTTTACATCACAATGGCCACAGTCACTGCAATTGCATCGGGGATTACTTTCCTTACCATCATTCAGATACGCGGATGGCTTGGAAACAAAGTCAAGGGCATCTGGGAAGACGAAGTATGGGACGCTGCAAGACTAGAAGAGCATAATTCAAACCAGTCTAACGAACGCCTACCCGAATCTGTCGCATGGATGAACAGTCTTCTCGCTTCCGTGTGGCCTCTAATAAATCCAGATCTATTCGCATCACTCGTTGACATGCTGGAAGATGTCATGCAAGCTAGTTTGCCCAAAGTCATTCGTATGGTCAGTATCGATGATCTTGGACAAGGTAGCGAGGCTATTCGGGTTCTTGGTATCAGGTGGCTTCCTACTGGTGCTGCAGACAAGTCTGTTGACGAAGATGGGCATTTGAAGCAAACTAGCGATAAGGATGCTAATGATCGAGGCGCTCCAGGGCAAGGAGAAGAGGAGGATCTCGAAGACAAGTACAAAGACGACGAAGAAACCGATACTTCGGAGAAGAAGAAAATGGAAGAGCGGAAGCAGAAGGAGCAAGAGCAACAATCTATTCGCGAAGGTATGGAGGCCGAGCAAGGAGACTTCGTCAATATGGAACTTGCATTTTCTTATCGAGCACGCTCGTCGGGCAAATCTATCAAATCCAAAGCGAGAAACGCACATCTTTACCTCAAATTTTACCTTCCTGGTGGTATCTTCGTTCCTGTATGGGTTGAGCTACGAGGCATCGTCGGGACAATGCGAGTTCGACTCCAACTTACGCCTGATCCTCCCTTCTTCAGTCTCTGCACCCTTACGTTTCTTGGACAGCCAAGAGCGGATCTCTCGTGCACACCACTCTCGAAGCACCTTCCGAATCTGATGAACGTTCCTCTCATTTCATCTTTCGTTCAGTCTTCAATTGACGCTGCTCTGGCTGAGTATGTCGCGCCAAAGAGCTTGACGCTCGACCTCAAAGACATGCTTGTAGGCGATGACTTTAAGAAGGACACAGTAGCTCGAGGCGTTCTCTTAATATACATCAAAGAAGCGAAAGGCTTCAAAGAAGGCGATGGAAGCATTGGGCCGATGGAAGGCTCCAGCGATGCATATGTCACATGCTCGTGGGCCAAATTTGGGAAGACCGTCGCGTCAACCAGGATCATTGAGTCAGACCAGAACCCCAAATGGCATGAATGGGCCTATATGCTGTAAGTCATCTGCTAGAGGCAATTTTCCCACTTGTTCGTTTTTCTAGCAATATTGAGTTGCTTCACGTACCCTAAAAATGTATGAATGAGGTATACTAACTCTGAGATTTCGGATATAGAGTGTCTCCTGAGGAATTAAACGCTGAAGAAAAACTACGAATTCAGCTGTGGGATTCTGATAAGTACACTGCTGATGATGCATTGGGACAAATCGAAGTCGATTTGAAAGAGCTTATGCATAGCCCAAAAACAAAGAATAAACAATGCGATAGGGAGGACCGGTTCAGAGGCGAAGATCCAGAAGAAAAAATGCCTGGCTCTATTTCGTGGTCTGTTGGCTACTACGCGAAGACTAAAATTACCGAGGATCAACTCGTGAACCAGACCGAGGACACCAACGTTAAGACGAAGGAGGATCTGAAGAAGCAAGTCTCAGAGACTGCTGAGAGAAAACTTCGTGAAGCGACCGCCCAAGACGAGTCGAAGGAGATCCAGCAGCAGAAGACGCAAGACTATAAGGAGCGTGAGAATGCTTTGATCTGCTCTTCTCCTCCTGACCCAAAGTATCCCAGCGGCATTTTGTCCGTACAGATTCACAACATCACTGGACTTGAAGTCGAGGCTTTGCAGAAGAAAGATAAGAATGATGGGGGCGACCGAGAAGACGAGGCAGAGCAATCTGACGACATGCCTAGCAGTTACTGCACCATTATTCTTAACCACAAAAACATCTACATGACGCGCACCAAACCCAAGAATGCGAAGCCGTTCTTCAATGCGGGGATAGAGCATTTCATTCGTGATTGGCAGACGGCAGATGTTATGATCAGCTGTCGCGACAGTCGAGAGCGAGAGAATGATCCTCTGCTCGGTATCGTTTATCTTCCTCTTCCCAAAGTCTTCGAGAAGCGTAGTCAGATCATGGATGTGTATCCTCTTGTAGGAGGCATCGGCTTTGGTCGAGCACGGATCTCGATGGTCTTCCGCAGCATTGAACTTCAACTTCCGAAAGAGCTTATCGGCTGGGATTATGGGACTCTCGAGATCAAGTCGCCTGTCAAACCAAAGGGCAGTCTGCCACAAGACCTGATTGGCCATCGCATTAAGCTTCGCTCAAATACCGCACGTGTCAAGATGCCGGCCAATAATGGTGAGTGGCGGTCTCAAAATGATGATTCCAGTTTCCTCGCATGTCGGAAACGTTACGCTATGCCTCTTATCGTCGAGTTCCGCACGTCAAGCCTGATTCATGACTCCACACCAGCTTTTGCCGTTTTCTGGCTTCGCGAGATTCCAGACGAAGAGGAACGCACTATCACGATGCAAGTGTGGGAAGGCGGTAAAGATAACATCAAGCGTGCCACAACCTGTGCTGGATATCGCGGTTTGAAAGAGAATGAACAACCACTCGGAGAGATCGAAGTCACGATGAAGTTTTGGCGGGGCCTATCAGGATACCACAAGCGATATGCACAGAAGGAGAAAAACGAAGACATGAGAAATGTCATGGAAGTCCTCGATACCGTGAACGATGAGATCAAAGATGACGATGAAGTTGCGGACGACGACTACGACGACCCTTCCGACTCTTCTGGCTCTTCTAACTCTTCTGAGGACGAAGACGAGAAACCTCACGGTCAGAATACTAGATCTCGGACGAACAAAAAGCTTGCCACTCACACGAACCAAAGCGAGTCCTCAGATGACAGCGATGATGCATCAAGCACCAAGAATCCATTCAAGAAATTGAAGAAAGTAGCAACAGATGTAGTGGAAGGACATAATGATGAAGATGATGGAGAGAGGGGTGTGGTGGGGCAGCTGAGGGATTATAATGACCATCATAGGCAGTTGCATAGGAAGCATAGAGGGGTCATGCAATGGCGAGTCGCGAGGACGGGGGATTGGGCGCTTGGGAAGATGAGGAGGGAGAAGGGAAAGGTGGATGGTTTGTTCGAACACGGGGACAAGGAGGCGGGGATTGAGACTGAGGTTTAAGCGGGGTGTTGATTTATATCGGCGAGCGAGATTCTATCACGATTTATGAAGGAGTCTTCTTTTTCACAGGTAATATAGGAATTCGAAAAGATGGAGGTAATCTGGATATTGCATTGCGTGGATGAAAGGTATGGGTACGGAAAATTGTCTAGGTGGGCTTTTGCTTTTTTTTGGTGCAGATCTAAGGCAGGAATATCCAACTCAATAATTCTAAGCTTTCTGGGATGAGTTCTTTCCATGCCTACCTATTCTGTTGTTGATATTGTGTTACGGGTTTCTAAGTAGGTGGTCTCAAGTGGGATATACCCGAGCTTCCGGAAATAAGGAAATGTAGTCCTGTAAAACAAGCTTGGAATTTTACCCGAATTTGATTACTTATATTTTTGCATTGCTTAATAACTCGAATGTGTCGAATGAGTTTCAAGAGTTGGAAATCGCCCAGCTGAGTCTGCGTCTCCCATTCTCGCGAAGAGTCACCACATCGTTGAGGAGAATAGGAAACGAGAGTCATGGAGATATGGGAAGAATCGAGAGTGTGGGAAACGATGGAGAAGGCTGGACAGAATGGTGAGAATGTTGTTCAGGGAAGCCGTTGTCTACTTTGAAGCAGCGATTCATTGATTTGTACAGTGCTGCCACGACGAATCTCCATATTCTAGCGAATGGAAAGCAGCTTGACTTTGAAACTATTTATCTAGGGCAAACAAGACAATTCATCTTCCTCACATTGCTCTTCAATGGGAGTGCGATGAGCAAAAGAATATGTGATCACGTGAACAATTCGCAAAGAGTACTGCAAGAGGTCTCGTAGCTTGAAGCCGTTGGGTTTTGGCAAATCTAGAAATTTCCTAAATCGTTACTTATGTCTTATCGCATTAAATCAGATTAGATCAACATTTGTATTTGGCATTGCTGCTGTGGAGATTACCTAGGTGAGTGAGGTGAGAAAAACAAGTGAGATGACGCGAGAATCAGATAAATGCGCACAACCCTTTGCTTAAGGCATATTATTCATGTTTTGAAGAAAAACCCCTCGTAGATCTATCTGTCAGAAAGTGAATGATTACACATTGCGCATTGCCTATGCAAGTCTAGTAAGTATCTCCTCCGGGTATGAGAGGGGGTGTGAGCATGAGCATGATCGTCCATCTTCGGCCGCGACAAAGAAACCTCGGCAAGCTAGCATACAGGATAGGAAGGAAAGAAACAAGCGATCTGTAAGCCTTCCGCTGCTTCCTCAATCGGGAAGACTTGTTATTGGTTGCAGGAGAGGGAGGTCAGCAGCGGCAGTTCGCTGGGAGGGTGAGATGGGGAGATTTAGGTTTCGGACGCGGGTGAGATTTTGGGAACTCCGACGCGTGGTTGGGTGGTGATGCTTATGTGCCAGCGAGGCGTGGGTAGCACGGTGCGGTGTTTGTTAGCAGAGCTGATGGTTGATCGTCTGAAGTTTGGTGATGTGGAATTGTGGTTTGGGTGGAGATTGGTAGGGTTTGAGAAGTCAGGAGGGCTTGGTTTGGGTTGAGATGTCTCAATGAGATGAAGGGCAAGTTATGAATTTGGAAGGTTTCATTCGCGTGTGTAATTATAAAGAAGCTGAACATTGGGTACGATGTAGTAGTATTGATTGGTTACTTCTCAATGATGTGCTTCAAGTGAGAGTTGTGAAGAATGGGAAATGCCTTTCTTTTATGAAGCTGGATACATCGAAGTCGTAAATTGGTATATACGGAATGCCAAATCCTCCACCGTCCTCGTGATTCGAGGACGCCAGAAATGCTCGCTCATCGGTCGTCCGGACCGCCCAAGCTGAGTGATTATGCGCCATGCGCCAGTTTCCACCGCTCAAAATAAAATCTCGTGATACGTTCAAATCATATCATACAAAGGAGCGTCGTGAAGAAAACTCAACTCCCCATCCCATGCCATGCCATGCAAAGAATTAGCTATCCCACCTCAACAATAAATACAAATCCTATCTCGCTCTCTTCCTTTCTTTTTTCATCTCATCGGTCCTCAGGACTGATGTAACCAGTCCCCGAATGTGGTTGCGAAACCATCGTGCTCGTCGGACTCCACATCTCGGCCGGCTCACTTTGCGATCCATACATATTCCGATCCCCATCATGCAGCTCGACTGGATCATTTGAATCACTCAGCTCTCCCCGCTTAGGTTGGTCATGTAATTCCGCTCCTTTTGGTGGAAGGTCGGGTTTCTGTTCAGCGGGCCACTCGCCTTGGCTGGTTCCTATCATTGCTGGTTTGGCGTCCGTTCCATCTTCAGGAGAGGTGGATGCGATGGCGTTTTTGCGGTGGCGGCGGTAGAGGTAGAATATTGCTGCTAAGATGAGAGCTGCACCGGCGATAGATCCAATCGAGGCGCCGACTTTCACGCCGGTCGAAGTTCCGCCAGAGTTGGAGTTACTGTTTAAAGCGTTTTGATGGAAGGTGGAGAAGGACTGGGTAGCGGAGGGGTTGAGTGCAAAGACCATGCCAGATGCACATTCGGAGCCTTGTTTTGAGTAGAACCCTGTATCGAGGTCAGAAGAGTCAAGCAAATATGAAGAGTCGATGATAAGCAGCTATTCGAGAAAATAGATGGAAAGCAATTAGGAATTAAAAATTCATGATTCTGTTGCTTACATTCTGAGCCGGTGTTTGTGACGTTCAACGTGTATTGAGGAGCCGGTTTGTCCACACCGTTAATATTTGGTTCGAAACCAGAATCAAAGCCATTTGCCAGCCTTTCACATGGATTGTCAAACGTTGATTGAGTTACAGAGTGATTTCCGGACTGGAAAAGGAACAGAATCGTGTCTCCAATGCTTGCGTTCACAGAACTTGGCGTGAAAGTGGGATTCGTATCCGCAATAACCTATGATTATGAGAGAAGTACTCCAAAAGTCAGGATTTCCTCCTTACCGTATGAGTTGCGGTTGGAGTTGAAGTTGCTCCGGCCGAGACACTTGGTACTGCAGCGACTCCGAATGCATATCCCTCATAGGGATACGCATAGGCCTGAGCATTTGTAACTGAGGCTGAGAAAGTGGTGGTTGCCGTAACTCCTTCTGATCCATACGCAGTTACTATGACGGGTGTCGCCTCAAGGATCGGTGTGTAACATGTTCCCCCAAAAGCTGGTCGATTTGAGTAAACCGTCTGAGTCGGTTGAGCAAATAAGTATCCACTGCGTTCCATCAGCAGCCATTGTTAGAACATTTTCGCGATACCCACCTCGGACAACATGCGATATAATTTGATGTGTAGGGACCAACAGCGGCATAATTTTGCGGACAGACGAGAGGATCGAAAGCAGGTTGAGTGACACCTCCAGCAGACAATAGCCAGCTCGTCAGATATTGACTCGGATAACAATCCGTGAAAGTCGAAGAGGGAACCGGCACTGGCATGTTCATCCATATCTCAAACTCCCGATTCGCCAGCATCGTCAACCTATTTTCCGTACATGTCGTCGCCGTAGGTGTGAAGGTCGTCGTCAGTGAAGGCGTGACCATTGCGAAGCTGCTCAGACTGCTAGCAACGGTTGCCGTTGAGGATACACCCGTGAGAGACATCGTCGGGTGAGCTGTACCCAAAGATGACAGTGAAGACACAACGCCGGAGGGAACGGGACCCTCTATATTGGGTTCCTATGGATCGCCTATCGTCTTGCTTTTCTGGGAATCCACAGTCCAGCAAGTGGAACCAGCAGGGGTGGGGGCGGAGGGCGCGCATACTAACGCAGTACTGGGGTTTGTACCTGGCATGCCTTGCAGAAGTGGGTGCGGCGCAGCTTAGAAATGGTAAAGACATGCTTGAAGCACTATGGCTGAATTCGTCGAATGTGCTTTGATAGGATGGGTGCCGGTACCCTAGAAATTAAGTGCAGGCCTCGGGGCAAGTAAGTGGCTGGAATTGATTCGAGCAGATGTTTTCGTCAGCCCATGTGGTGAGATGTCAGATAAGCGTTACAGCGGGACAGCGTTACACATATTGACTGCTGACTGGCAATGTGCGCATACAGTAGAGACCGGGAGTCGTGGAAGCTGTGCGCCCAAAGTTTGGTAAGTATGGCCAGAAGTTGTGGCTGAGAGAGGGGATGGCTTGGAGATGGTTGGCGTCGGGGCAGTGATAGGCTGAGATAACCTTATTGTGGGTGACAAGTGCAAGCATTGGACCCCATTTTCCAGAGCTACCTGTTCCGGCACGGCTCGAGCTTGTCCGGCAAGTTATCTCACTCCCGAATTGGGAATTTTCCCCCAATTAACTGTCCACAGGCTCGGTACTCCCCGTCTGTTCAGTCGGGTCATTGTTGGCGATTTCATGAACCCCAAGTGATGATAAAGATCCGAATTCCAGCCTTACCCCACTGACTCGTAGCAGCTGAGACGCTGACTGCGGCCGACGTGATGTTCACTGGAGCTCCATTTTGCCCAAGAAGGACTCTTACGGTATGGTGGCTGCTAGTGTCATGCACCATCCCAAAGATTCCATTGGCTCCGCCACCCTGCGCGCAAGATACCTTCTCTGGCCATGTACATGCCGATCCGGTAGAATTTGGGGAACGGTACGAAAACACCAATGAGACAGGAAGAAGATTTGCGATCAGATAAGAATTATGGGGAATTCCACGCGGTTTGGGCGGAGTGTTTTCCACAGGGCTAGGGGTGTGGAATTATGAACTCCCGCTGTCCCTCTCGGTCGCATAGAAAAGGGGGAGCGTAAGCGAGGATTCCGAACATGAAAGCCGAACGTGACAGGGTGAAAATTCTCCGCAAGTAAATGAACATGGACATGGACATGATCTGTGCACGAAATCGCAAGTAAAACTGCAAAAGGACAAGAAAACCTGTTATGCGCTCGATTACCTATAGGTATTAATTGCTACTTACTGGAGCAAGCCATAGTAGTTTGTAACCCCGCTGCAGCTTCGCGCGCCGGGAAGTCGCGCAAGGCTGGACCTGGACCAGAGTTGCCAGGATTACTTAACCCACCTGCAGTTGGGTCGCAGTTGGGATGATTACGACCACTTCCTCAAAGAAGCAGGCGGTGTACGTAACAAGCATGGGCCGCCGAATGCCAAGGCTGGGTGAGCATTATTTTTGGCCCCAAACTACTGTACGAAGTACCATACATATATTGAGAAGACCACTTCTCTTGTCCATCCTTTACGCGCTTGGTAAAGATAGAGTGGCGAAGCTGAAACTCAAAAACACACCACCGCCTGGCTGTGAAGACTTGGACAGCACGACATTCCCCCAGCATATCACGTGAGGAGGACTTTCAGTCGATGCGCTGTCGACTTTCTGGAACCGAATTCCAATCCTGGAGAGCAGGAAGAAGATGCAGATATTGACCACTCGGTACCACACACCCGGCGATTAGACCTGCCTGTTGTTCGGTCCGAAGTAAGGGATCTTCATCGACGATCTTGCTGGGCCTCGACCACCTAACGGCGAGTTTCCTACGAAGGGTACATCTCCACTCCCGAATTTGGCCCCCAATATGATCACCCTCCGGGGAGCAGGGGGTCGTCGAGCTGAATGAGTCAGCGCGCATGTCATGTTTGGTTCGCGGCCTTGTCCTCCTTGCGCGCGGCTGGCGCGTCATCCTCACGATGTCTGATTTCCAATGGACTTCGAAGATACCCTAGGAGCTGATGAAATTTCTATTCTCTGCTGCGACCACGATTTGTTTTCGTCTTCGACTTGGCAAAGCTGATAAA
This sequence comes from Mollisiaceae sp. DMI_Dod_QoI, assembly GCA_009613015.1. NCBI lineage: Eukaryota > Fungi > Ascomycota > Leotiomycetes > Helotiales > Mollisiaceae > Mollisiaceae sp. DMI_Dod_QoI. The sequence goes on from VXCB01000108.1 coordinate 27,557, forward strand.
TCTCGGTAGTCTTGGGAGCATTGACATTGACTAACCTTGCCTCCAAGTCTTCTCGCCCTCTATTTGTGTCTTCGTTGTTTCACCTTTCTCACAGCAAAATATTGTTTGTGGATCGTTTAATCTTTCTGGTGTCGCGGGCATTCATGTTAATGATGACCCAATGGTTCAAATGACCAATTTGGGTCGACGTTGCATTGCGCTGAGAGGTGGTTTCATTCGTGCTCTCGAGCAGCTCAAACTGAGCTTCCATTGAGTGTCGTTACATCGTCACGAAGCAGTGACACCCAGTAAAAAATCCCTGTTTATATCCCTCAGTACCGAATCTACATGAGTTTATTTCAAATACTCCACTTACAATTTGTTTGAGGACCAGTCTCTCACAGCCACCAAATCATTTACATTCAGTACACTGACATCCAAGCCCATCAAACTTTCCCAAACCTTAATTCTCAATTTCTCCGGCATCCTAGGCGCAGCCCCGTACCTGCTCTTCAAACTCAATTCATTCTCTTTCTGCACCTGCGATGCGATTGTCGAGCTCTTCCTATCATTCAACGCGTCGCCTACCATGCCAACCGCACTCCATATCAACACACTTGCATAATATGAGTTACTCGTATCATATAGGCCATTATTTTTATTGAGATCCGCTAACGGAGCATCGAAGACATCCCGATATGTGATATTAGCGACCACATCACTAAATGACGATGCTCCGCTCACAACAGTCGGCGGTCTCTGAACCACGCCCATCAAAGGACTCCAATACGTTACCCACCCTTTCTATCTCAAATCCTCGAGCTGTGCCATTACTAATTTCCAGATATCCCTTCCTCTACTCTTGAAATCTAGCAGCAGCACAAACGACGTCGCCGAACTTTCATCAACCACTCCTCTTGGCATAATTCCACATCCAACAATTCGACTCTTGTTCTAGTTCTCGAGAATCTCCTTCAATGAATCAAGATACAAATTCTTCAGCGCCCTTCCCTCACTAAGTCTTTTCCCATTATGTCCAACCAGTAAATCTTTTCCCGTTCTTCGTATCGCGGATGAAGATATCAGCTTCAGTGCTCGTACAACCGACTGCGAGGCCTTGGTACAGAGATATACTTTGAACATGGTCGTTGTGCGAATGGGAGGGTATGGGCGTGACTCTGGTGCTAAAGTTGGGGAGCCAAAGGGGAGAGGCGGGCGAGATGGCTGTCAGGGGCTGGTATTGTTGGAGGACTTGATTGGGCCCGTTCAAGGGTTAGATTAGTGGGCTGAGCGTAGGTTTGAGGGAGATCAGGATAATGAGGAGTAGAGAGAGTCGCATGCTCGTCCCTTCAGTAATGTTTCGCGTCTTAATAATTAACCATTTAAAATAAGTAGGTAGGAGAAATAGTCGCGCGAATGCAAGTCTACGCAGACAAGCAGATAGAGAAATTCATACCGCTGTCTAACAAGAGATATTAAGAACGGAGCATGAAGATATTTCGGGAGAAATACAAGTTTTTATACGCTTATTTCTCGTTCTTGTACTGTACAAAAGGGACAATAGTACCCTCCAGCTCCTGCTCCCGTTCGGTACCAAAATCCAAATCGCAAAAATACGCTGCTCAGACTCTCAAATAGACTAATAATACAAAAATGACAAAAGCACCGCCACTCTGAAGTTCTTCTCATTCACACTTTCCTTGCTCCTTTCTCACTTGTGTCAAAACCATGCCACCATCTATCCTTATCTACCAAGTTCCCACTCGCATCAAACACGACCCCTTCACTTTTCAGCAGCCTCAACTTCTCGGCTTGATTGATACCCGAAGGCGCATCTTGAGGTTCGCCTTTGAATCCTCCAATTGACTATCATTTCTTTAGTAGATGTCTCTTTTGTCTCGTTGATGAGGTAGACTTACGCCGTCTGCGCAAATAATACGGTGACATGGAACCTCGGGCGCATATGGATTTCTTCTCAATGCGCCGCCCACAGCTCGAGGTGAGGATGAGAGTGTTTTCGACAGAGTGGCGTAGGAGGAGACTTTTCCGCGGGGAATCTGGCAGAGAAGTGCGTAGACTCGCTGGAATGTGTAAGTATCTTTACTAGTGCGGGGTAGTGGGGTAAGTGAGAGGAAGATTTCGAACCTCTTGATATTCTGTGACAGCCATTGTTATGAATATTTGGTCTTTGAGATAGGCAGGATGGAGAATTTGGTTCGACAATGTCTATGTTTATATATTTCTCGCGATTAAGTGACTCCGAGGAGGTCTTTGGAGGCTTTTAGGATGAAACGGATGTGATTGGCTACTTCAAGAGCAAGAGTGACTGAGTCAGCCCCCGCGGTCATCTTCACGGCTTCTCATTTGCGACTTCCCTCGCAACGCTCTTCACAGAAATCTTGTTTCTCGCCCTGACTCGCCTCAATGATATGAAACCAACTTTCCTCTGATAACTATTTTCATCTTTCTAAGTTCTATCATTCATCAGGAGGCATCCATCATGTCTCCGTTCGCGACAACCAGCAGCCGCTGGGCAGCGCTCCAGTCTCGAGACCCTACTGCAGCAAGTGCATTCATATACAGCGTCACTACAACAAAAATCTATTGTCGACCCAATTGTTCCTCACGGCTCGCACGTCGCGCTAACATCATCTTCCACGAGAACGCTGCAGCCGCTGAGGCAGACGGCTTTCGTCCCTGCAAGCGATGTCATCCTGAGGAAACGATGAATGACGGCGACCCACAAAAGCTTGCTGTTGCGAAAGCATGCGAGTTATTGAAGAAGGATGGTGAGAATGGAGTCAAGTTGCCCATTAAGGCATTGGCGGCTAAGGTGGGATTGACGGAATGTCACTTCTGTCGGATCTTCAAGAAGGTTATGGGGATTACGGTTGGAGAGTACAAGAAACAACTCGAGAATCAACGTACCAGTCCCTCCAGAGATGTCTTAACGATCACCGCGCCTCCTGCCCTCCAAGATTCCACACCAAGCGCTTCTTCGGACTATCTCGTCACTCCCGATGACTTCGACTTCAGTACGACGCTCGATCCATTCACGGAGGCTGATATCAATTACCTCAATAATATGGCATATACCATGAACCTTCCTGATCATATGAATCCCGACATGTATGGGTTCGACACGTTGGCATTTGATCAGTCACTTGCACCCGACTCGCTCTGCGTTGGAGCGGCCGACGACTTCTTCGATTTCGTGGACTTTGGAAACCAGAATGCGAAGTAATCTATTATCAAAACGGCTAGCACGTATACCAATATGTTATGACGGTCTCGAATAGTGCGGTACTATTTTCGGCTCCATACTTAACTTCCTGGCCGAATATGGCTAAGCAAGAAGCTTTCCACGGGAGCGCTTACTAGGGCATGATAGCGCACAGAATCAGACTTCAACACCTTTCCGATCGCACATCATCATATACAGATATCTATTCAAAGCTCTCTCAGCGCCCACCGGAGTAGTCAACTAGATGGACAACGCACGACCTATACGGTTCCAAGCCAAAGGTCATGACTATTTCGATAAACATCTAACAATGTTAGCGAATATCAGATCCGTCTACTCAAAAGCAAAAGGTGCATTGACCAAGAGATCGTGCCCTTTTCCATTCCTCAGGCTGCCAGATGAGCTCCAACTCAGTGTCATATCACTTGCTCTTGAAGAACCGCGTCAGATTCTGATCAACCGTGTTCCGACTTCAAGCTATTGGGACCCCTACGATGTAACAGGGATCTACGGCACTCCACACCCTTTTCTCTCTGTTAACAAGAAATTTCGTCAAATGACCCTCCTAATCAGAAAGCCTTCGTTTTCTGTTCTCTTACATGGAAACGAGATTGCACCACCACGGGTCATATGCGATCCCGAGAAGGACGAAATTGTCATTCTACAATCGGTCTTGGAGTATGCTTCTGCAGTTACAATACCCGATTTGATGCAGGCCAAGAAATTAATTGTTCTCTGTCGGCGAAAGTTTCGCCTTACTGCAATCCCGAGAGTCCTCGAATTTTCCGACACCGCCGAAATATACTTCATTCACGAAGCTCTTTATCGGCGATTTCATGGCCTGGCAAGAACCTATCATTGTGTTCAACATGGCAAGTGTCCAGAGAAAGAGCAAAAGCTCAAGGATCTCCTAATAGCCGAATTGCAGTTATATCATGCGCGCCTTGCTATAGACAGCAGTCCTCGTGTATATTGGGTCAGAATATCAAAGTTTCCGAACAAGCACATACCTACAGATATCTTTGCAGGCTTCTTGTACCGTCAACTGAAGCTTGCAAAAGACGGTTTCAAGATCTGGCTGGACTCAAAGGTTTATCCGGCCTATAAAAAGGACGAAGCTTTACGACGTGCCCACTGGGTGGAGACTGGGCATTGGAGCAAGGCAACCTTTTACAAGGACAAGCCTCACGTATGTAAAGGAAAAGCGGCGGGACGATGGTCTGAATGGGGGATTTAATACTTCGAATACTTTAACTCTTATGCCCGTACTGCTCCCAGAATATGACCTCCGGTCTCCTTCTGTACCAAGACCGCCATCTCCAAGCTATCTCTCTTTGCCGGCAACTCGAATGTACCGATACCACCCTCCCACGTACCAATAATGGCGAGGTCCCTCACCACATTCCGATGATCAAGCGTCACTCCACGATTCTCGCCTCTCAGGACCTTTACCGGTGCTGGCTCAACCTCGTACCAGACAACTTGTACCAAAGCCTGGCTCCCTTGTTCTCCAATTACTTCAACAGCTCTTCCTCGTCCCGAGTTTGTATCCACAATGTTCAATCTCACCACCTCCTTATCTTTCTTCTTCGCATCTGTCAGCACACTACCAATGTTCCACCAACCCTGATCTAACACCGTTGCCCCACCATCAACAATCACCTGTGGCGTAAATGGAGCACGCAATCCCATGGCACGAACATAATCCCGCTGTCGCTTGTCCCAGCGAGCATCAGAGAATGTATCGATCCAAGAGAGATGATTCCAATATGTGACTTCATACGTGAGGAGGAGGGCGTTTGATGCGTTTGTGGGGATAGTGGAGAGGAGGTGGGAGTTGGCTGGTGGGCAAGAGGAGCAGGATTGTGATTGGAAAAGTTCGATTACTGTGAGATCTGGTTTTGAATTGGGGTCCATGGCGTTGCTGAAGGAAGATGAAGGAGTTTGAGAAGTGGTGGGCGTAGATATGGAGGCAAGATTCTTGAGTTTGCGGAATGGATTCATTGTGGGTATGATGATTCTTGCGTGTACTGATTGCAATCGTGTATTTCGAAAGTCAAAAGAGTATTCAATTGAATTTAGTATGAAAATATCTACTCCAAGAATTCATTCTATCCCTTATATTCCTAAATTGATTCCATTTATTGGGACTCCAATGACGCATTGGGCGCCAGGCGCAAGTGATGTGGAATCATCACCCCCGATGGAATCGCTGCAGCACAGTAAGCGAGGCAGTGCGAAAAAGTGAAAACCCCCAGAGGCGCAATAGCGGGGATTTGTCAAGGCCTGGAACGATGTTGCGATCTAATTCAACTTTCTGCCCCTAAATTGACTCGGATGCAGATCTTTAAGATCTTTTGCCAGGGCAAAATCAATTACTGTGTGATCAAGGAGGTTGATTAGTGACTATCACGTGACTACGTGACTTACAGTCTTTGAGCTACTTTTGCTTGGTAGATGGGTATCTGTAAGGTGCAGCGGGCCAATATAATTTCAGATGATGGGTTGGATAGTATTAGACTTGGGTTTTTAACACCAGCCCACACTGGAGGCTGAGAAGCCACCAATGTTTTAGATGCACACCACAATTTTTCAGTGGTCTGCTCGAGGTCAGGAGATATCAGCCTCATTTATCAACACCACTTTATCTTCGCTGTTTAATCCATTGTTTCTAGCACGTCAACTAAAATATTCCTCCATTTCAAAATCATAGGCTTACAGGTTTCTTCAAGGTTGTTGGCTCGAAGGCCTTTCCTATATCCACTTCCACAAGCCCGAAACCCTCATCAGACAATGTCTGGACTCGAAGTGATTGGAGCAGTCACGGCGATAATTGGCGCTTTCAATAGTTCCGTAACTCTATATCGAGATTGGAGAGAAAAGCGAATAGAGCGAAAGGAGAGAATTGAGAACCAGCATCTAGAGCAGTCACTTGTTGTTGGAAGCCAGGCAGTCCGTGGGGGTACGATTGGGGATATGCTAGAATTGGACAAAGATTCGCCGTTGGGGACGGTAAGTAAACTTCATCTCCTACAGCCGAACCTGTTAGATCAAGCTGACTAAATTCTTCACAGATCAAGGCAAGGCCGAGCTATCCTCTTATGTTATCAAACTCCAACATACAATTATTACGCTCCTAACAGGAGCCGCACCTTCCACGAGCATCTTGGTGCCCAACCTTCCATTGCTACTTTTAACATCAAATGAGACACGAACTGGCGTACTCGCATCGCTTCAGCAGCAATATCAACGCATGCCAATCCCAGTTCCACCACCACTCCCTCAATGTTACTCCATTATAACACCAACTAACCACGGGTTTCGAACGACCCTCGGGCGGTGGACAACTAGTCTTCTCGGTGATTCATTACCATCGAGCTCGAAAATATATGACCTCGATCAGGAACCATCTTATTCAAATACAAACACCTATCTGCCAAGTCAGGCTCCGCACACATACAAGAACCCAACTAGTCTCTTTTGTGGAAGCAAGTTGATTTATGAATCTGCAATCGAATGCAGTCGGCCAGATTGTAATTTCCTGGCGAAGCCTGAAAATCGACTCTTCTGCTTTCACCTCTTCGACACGAAGGATGGCTTTAGAATGGGCATTGACTTTGAACCCCTGTGGAACTCTCACATCTACAGGAATTCCGATTCGTAATTACCTGGCTTTACATGTCAGGTGTGTCAGGTGCTCGAGTCGTCTATGTGCGGTTCGGGATATGGCTGGGATGAGCTGCTAACTCATTTGGAATCGCATACTAAGGAAGAGTTGAAGAGTGCTTTTGGGAGCGATGTTAATAATTGCTATTGTGGGCAAAATCATTTGGCGTCTTATCCTACTTGTGGTCTTGATTGTGGTGTTAGAGGGCGAGCGTTGGAGAATGGGATTAGAGAAGGGTTGATTTTTGAAAAGAATGCTTGTTGGACTGGACGGTGGTAATAGCGGGAGTCGTATTTTTGGGATGGATACAAAGTATTTCTATGTTGCTTAGGCTCTGGAAACTCTGTCTCTCAAATATGTCTATGCTGGTTAGGCGGTAACTTAAGTAGCTTGTGTAGGTGTAATCGTATTATCGTAATCTTCCTGGTTATGTTTTACTTCAGGGACAGGGGTCACGTGCTTGGTAGATCCAGCGATACCTAAGTTGATTAAAGAGAGAGTTCTAGCTAGGAGCTATTAAGTCACTACATAGACCATGCACTCAATTCTGGACTATTTATTCTGTAACTCAATGTTACCTCAGGGCCGCTTTTGACGTAATGCCAGGCTAGTCATGCACGATCACGTTGGTGTAACTCCCTGGTACTTCCACACATTTCACCGAGCTTTTCGTGGAAACGAATTCCAAAAAATCTGGCCGCTTAAGTTTATATAGGGATGATCATAAATTAGCTTTCTCCACGAATACGAGAGACGCTCTTTTGCGCTCGTTATGTACACCACATAATTAGGCCTGAGCCCAAACAAATGGCCTCGCTACATAATGGCAAGTGGGAGGCAGAGATGGTGATGTGAGGAAATGGAAGAAATATTGGAAAGGAGGAGCGCCGATGTCGACATGCTTGATTTATAGTAGTATGGACATCTTGAATGACTAGTGTGAGAAATGAGTTGAGTTAAATTGGGTGACCTCCTTATTTAAACTCAACTCTAGGCACTTATCTGTCTACTCAAACTCAAGCCCAAACTTAAACTCAAGATTTACTTATAAGTGCTAAAAAGATAATTGATGAGCTTACTCGGAAACCCAGCTCCACTTGACGTCCTTATAAGTTGACTTAAGTTGATTAATTAATCATAGACGATGAGACCAGAACTTTCTGTACGTTACGTCAGAGATGCAATCATATGGTAGAAGTGGACTCCTCGTAGGTGATCATGGAGGGATGAATGTGTTTGAGATGGAATGATAAGCATGATAAGTGGGAATTGAGGTTTTCAGTGCGTTTGGAGATTGCAGAAGCGTGAGTTATAAAAGGAATGTGGTATTCGTAACGAGGTGTTCAGTAGGTTGAAATAGTTACTCGACATACCTATTTGTAGCAGGCTTTGAGAGAAGTAATATTGAAATAAAAGCTGGCTTTTTCAGTCTCCAAGTCTGATCTTAGGGAGGGAACAGGCGACGATTATTTGGAACGTTGAAGGGAATTTATTACCAGTTACCCATGAAATATCTTACATTATATACACCAAACGAGTTGACGACTTCTGTCCGTTTTCGATACCACTCAGCTTGGTCCAGCTCATTCTACTCTTCTCAATCTTTTTGCCCTTCTCAATGTCGAACGCTATTGGCAACAAGTGCCACAAATCTAATCTTTGGAAATTCCCAACCCAGGTCCAGTTCAGCCTCGGTACGAGGGGCCTTGCCATCCTTATCGTGTTTGTGTTTGATCAGTTTTTGTCGTTCCATCACTCCGTTCTCAAATGTCCGTTTCAGTATTTCGTTTGCATTTTCGAGAGCTTTCCACTCGCGAGTAGTCGCCTGATCTTGAGATATATCAACAAAATCGAATGAGCCGGAGATGTTCACTCCTTCTTCGCAGTAATACAAAAGGATCTCTTTATGAAAGCCGTCCGCGAAGTAGAAAAGTTTATTGAGAGGATCCGCCTGCATCGTATTTTGATAAACATTGACTGCGCAAGATAGTGGGGGATTTGCACACCACATATCAATCGCTGAATCCTCGGTATATGGTCCCATTGGGCAGATTCGATCGGTTTCAAAGTTGCGTAGGATCTCGGGCTTTATGGCCAAGCTGAAACCATCCAGTTCGATGTAATTCCCAAAGCTCAATTCGAAGTATTTCCGAGTAGCAGCCCTAGACTCCTTGGTCGCGAGAAGAAATCCAGGGACAGGCTGTCGTGTTGTAAATCTGAATGTTTTGTACTCCTCCATTTCAGGAGGGTCGGCATAACGGTTCCCATAGGTCGCTGTCCCAGTCATTTGTGTCCATATATCGAGATTCCTTGGTAGGTTCGCTGCCTCTTCCCATATCATGTTCCGAATCTCCAAAGGGAATTTTGCAAAACATGTGAATGTTCGTGAATCTGCCATGTCTGCTGTGCTATCTCTCTAGGGATACGTTTCTAGGTTGGCTGGTAGCTTGAGTCGTGATCGCTGAATGGCAGGTTGCCTCTCGAAAAGGGAGTCGTAGAGGAGGGTGACTGGATCTCACACAGCAAATCTCTATTTGCGGTTAGACGTGCTAGGTGGGTGTAAAACGGGCACTTACCTAAATGAAGGATATTGCCTATGTCTAATCGATGGATTCAAACTGTGCTAAACAAAAAAAATAGCAATTCATAGTGAAATGAAATGGGACCGTTTGCACTTCGGTAAGGTTACCTAAGCACGGCCGAAACGCGAGACGCGTTGACGCGTTGTAGGAGTATGACTAACGCACGTGATGAGAGAATAATCACGTACAATATCACGTTCATGTAACTCGTACACATTTCAGTGAGCTTTTCACGAAAAGTAATACAAGCAGACTTGGCCATCTATGCCCGCACGAAAATGATAATGATTTCTATTACGTTTCTCTATAAATCTGAGAGACGCTCTTTAGTCCTCATCACCTGATTCGTAGTCGACTACCTTTTAAGCCTGAGGCCCAAAAAATAGCTTTACTTTTGGCAGGTGGGTCTGCATCGTCGCCCTCGCTTCCAGAGCTTGACTTTCCAACATGCAACCCGGTGAGGTTTCCCATCTCATTCTTTCACCCCCCTTCCAACTTCACCTCTTCCAAATTTCACGCACCGAAAACCCAAATACTGCGAAATCGAACCTCAACTCCTGCAACTGCATTCTCAACTCCCAACACCTAACAACCAGAATCCAAGATGTCTTTCAACATGGAATCTGCCTCCCAGGCCTTCCCTGGAGCCGAATTCTTCGACTTCGAAGCTGCGAGCGGAGAGCGCGCCAACGCCGAACTCCCAAGCATCACGGCGCCAACCTTCGAGATGGAAAATTCTCCATGGACTGAGACACTGTACGATGGTGCAAATATGCACAACGATCATCTGCAATATGGAAGCTCTGACGACTTTGCTACCTTTATGGACAACTCCCGCCATGCCCCATGGGCCGAGATGGGACCAGTTTTCCATGCCGCCAACGCTACCGCCAGCACCAGCACGAGTGTCGCATACGATATTCCGGATGATTCCAACGTCTGGAGTTACGATTCCAGCGTTTCCCAGAACAACAACTTCCAGTCCGACGACAAGGCTGTGAAGTCGAGTCTTGATCTTGATGCTCCTGCTCATACCGATTCGGGCAGCAGGGGCCTGGTGTCACAGCCCGCTAACTTCCAATTGGGTTAGTTTTTTTTTTAGAATCGCGCTAACGGGGCGCAGGATTCGCAGGAAGCGTCAGAGGCCATCGAGGGTCTGTCAGAGGCACGGGCTGCAGCTGGCCAACCTGCGCCACCGGCGACTATCTTTTCCGGGACCAAAATGAGGCCAGCGATCATTTAAGATCGCATCAAGATATACTGCTTCTCAATTGGAATGGCCCAACTAAATGCGGCTGGCCAAATTGTTCCACCAAAGTTGTGTTTAAGGCGAAGTACCTCAAGACTCACCTCGTCAACATCCATGTCACTCCCCTCCGTTGCACTATCGCTAGTTGCTCTTATACAAATCCATTCAGCAAACAGTCTGACCTTAATCGCCATATCTCCACCATCCACGGAGGTTCGAGTTACTTTTGTGCTATTGTGTCGTGCGAATCAAGCACTACTGGCTTCGCAAGGAAGGACAAACTTCTTAAGCATATGAGAGAGGAGCACGACAACGTCAGGTGCACATTAAATCACTGCGGTTCTGTGATTCTCGATGGAGAACAAGAGTTGCATCTCCAGAACTCCCACGGACCCTATGAATGCGCTTTGGGGGCCTGTGAAAGTGGCTTACCATCCAAGTTTACCTTTGGAGTAGCAAGACTGCACCTTACCCGTGTGCATAAGATAGATCGATTTACAATGGGTACTGCGATGCCTCATGGCAGCGATAAGACTATTCGCTCAAAATCACTCTCTAGTATGCGGAAAGAGTTAGTTGATTGTCAGGGCTGTTTGGAGCGCTTCCCCGCAATTAATTGACCTTCCAAGATAAAAGCTTACTCTGGTGTGGTAGTGTAGTTGGTGCTTGGATTATCGTCTCTCTCCTTTCTTTTTTCCCTTCTCATTTCTAGCTTTACTACTTTTTGGTTTGCGAATTTAGCAGGCGATGATGAGTAAATTTTAGTATGGCGATGCTTAAAGGACATTCTTTCAAGGCTATAGTGAAATTTTCATTTATTTTTATTTCATTTCATCTCAATTTGGAATATGATAGCCATCGAATAAAAGGAAATGTTAGATTGAATTGTCGAAATCGGGAGTTCAAATGCGTTCCACGAGTGACACGATGCTCAAGTGAACCAGACAATCGTAGATATATGCAGGCAGTTTAAAGCTTACCTATGAGCACGCTATTGTAAGGCGTATCTTGCGATTACATAAGACATGAGATGTTCTATTCGTGATTTAAGAAGTATATCCTCATTTTCGCCTGTTCCTCAGCACGTGATCTCACTTCCCAATATTCATCACGATCTAATAATAAGGCCATAGTGTGTGGGAAGTATATATATACATCGATTGAGGATGATCTTAACTAGCGATGAGTGAGGATATATAGCTACCTACTCAGATATACACAGTATGTGATCACGTGAGGACCATTACAATATAATATTAGCACCAAAACAAGTCAACGACTTCCAGTCCATACAGACATGTTTAGTTTCAACTCAGACAAAGCTACCTAGGTAGTATCGAAAGTCACTAAACCAGATTCCCGGATTGAGTGGCTCGGTTGTCATCAGGTGCGATATTCACAGGGTACCTAGGTAGATTGTGAGATATGGCGCTGGTTGAGGTGGGAGATGGGATGTATTCTGCTGCGGTGCGACCTTTTGCTTCGCTCTTGAGGCGCTTGATTTCATGTCGGGCGGGTTGGAGCTCGCGGTCGGCTGCTTCGGCTGCGTCGAGATAGTTTTGCATCTCTGCTAGTTTTGCTTCATCTTCTCCTTCCCCATGAGCTGCTAGTTTGGCCTTCAACCTTGCTTGTCTAGGATCGAGTCCGCTGGCTTGAGGTACGTCGTTTCTGAGGATTGTGTTGATGTAGTGGAGGTGGAACTGTTTTTCCGTAAAGAGTGAGAGTGGTGTTGTTTTAGGATGTCTGTGGGTGGATTCAGGAATTAAGTCCATGTTCTTCAGCATCGGGACCATCTATGGATGGTTCGGAAGATACTCTAGGTGTCTGATTCATTGCTGGCCCTACTTTGATGTCTATTGTGGCGCACTGCTGTGGAAAATATCGATGCGTTAGAAGCGTTGAATGCGAGATTTCGACAGATGTATTCATTTTCCTTGCTGTCGGTATTCATTCATATTGTATGTCTGATAAGCACCACCTGATGGAGTTGTCATCTGGGAGGAGATTAGACATGTTCTGAATGGTAGTACTTGAAAGGCCGCAGTTACTTGCCTTAACGAAAGACTTGTTGTGGAAGTTTGATATGTCGGAAGTATATCTGAAATGCCCATTGTTTTAATCACCCGTTTGTAATACGGAGTTATATAAGTCGTGCCATCGCACGTTCGATTCCAAACATATCTCATGGATGGAAATGTGTGTCGATGAGAGTTGAGGCTTGTTTGGAGTGGTGAGCACATCATGAGACGGCGAGTTCAGGACTCAGGAGATAGCAAGTCCAAGAATAATTCCACTACAGTCACAGTTCTGGTAAATTGTTTCATTTCGTCGTCGATGCCATAGCAATAAGGTGTGCATCCGAGCTTGGTTGATGTCTCAGCCGCATCGGGGAATTGAGTGGCTAGCGGGGTGGGTCGCACAGTTCAGCATGGTACCTTGCGGAGAGACACATGATATCCCCGATTGGGACCATATCTGGAGTTTGTGGGTCGGTAACGACATATTGGGAATGTGGCTGGCTGGTGTGATTTAAAGTTTGGTTTGGACGCCACGCGACTCAATAGTTTGTTTCTCTCCATTTTTCAACATGATGGCATGCTGCATTCGTTTGAATCACACGTGTTGGTTGCCTGTCCTTCGTAGAGTGAGTTGGAGGAACATAATGAAGACTTAAGTATCTTGTTCTTTCTATCTGGCATAACTAGATTATCGGTCATATTACATTTTAAATTCTCGTTCCTACAACCAAAGGCGACGGCGCCATATAGATATCAAGAAGATGCACATGCTACTTCTGGGTACGATGCTCGTCCGAATATGGAAGAGACACTAGATTCTCTTCTAATCGCGGCTGAACAGCGGGGGTTGTTGCAAGCTTACCATAGATTGTAATTGTTGGAGACCAATCTTCCGGCAAAAGCTCTGTCCTCGAAGCTATTACGCAGCTTCATTTCCCTGTTGGCGATAACGCCTACACGAGATTTGCAACGCACATCAGCGCCAAGCGTTCGCAAGAAGAGAAGCTATCTCTATCATTCAGATTCATTCCAGATCCGCAAAGGCGATCAGAAGAGAGGATGAAATTACAGCAATCTCGCCCTAACATTCATGATATTTCCAACTTGGCGAGAGATCGTCGAGGAAGCAAAGAAAGTATTTGGGAAGTGTCGAAACCTGGAACAAATTACTCCAACGATATTTTGAGCGCCGAGGGCTCAGGTCCGAAGAAACCCAGCCCCGCGGTAGTTGATCTACCAGGGTTTATTCATGTCATACCAAGAGAACAAGGAAAACCTCGATCTGGAGAATCGGTGATGCCATTGAAGTCAGAGAGATTTCCAGGAAGAACATGGAAGACTCCAAAACCACTATCCTTGCTATTATCGGCTGTAGAGCTAACTACCTCAACTAAGTCGTCTTGAGGTAGAGCACGTTGATCAAGAAGGCAGTCGGACACTTGGTATTCTGACGAAGCCCGACACTATCCAAGCACAGGAAGGGCTGGATGAATTCGAAAAATACACGTCTTTGTCGTTGAGCTCCTCGACCTTCCATACATGTAATTATTCTCTTTTCCTGACTCAATTTGAAGCTCTAACATTGGCATCGTGCGACTGCTATCTACATGCTGCTATCTATTTACATCAGAAAAGGAAAGCTGTGAGTAATGTGGATTTGGACTGAACCTCCCCCTCCCCCGACATGATGGTACATTTACACTCAATCGTAACAAAAAGAAAAAGCTGGGATGTTTCCCACAAGACATAGATATTCCAAACAAGGAAAAATCTTTCCAACAAGCAGAGATTGACTGCACTTCATAAAATAAGCAAAAGAGAAACTCCAAATCGTTATCTCTCGCTCCGTTCCACCCAGGTCCAACTATCACGTCCCTCCCTTGGACTCTTGGCCTGCCCATCTGACCATCTGATCGCAACCTAGCATCATTGTACTGGCGATAATTTCCTTCCAAGAGCATAGAGTACCTCGAGCAGTCAATAAATACTGACAGCGGAGTAGTATTAAATACTTCACCTCGAATCAGGCCAAAGTCGAGAGAAACATAGATTCTTCGCCAAGGGCAAAAGGTAGAGTAGCATGAGCCATAGGCACCATAATTTGAATGTTTGTTTGTCCGACGCCAGATCTCGGTGTGCTAGCGTTCGAACCGCAATGAAAAGGCCAAGGAGTGTGGGGAATAGATATCCAAGCAAGGTCAGCTGCCAAAATGCAGGAGCAGCAAGAGAGAAGACGACAATAGTGACTGCGTTCAAGTGCCTCGCAGTCGCGTCGCCGAGGACGATGGGCAGCGTCTTTCGATCTCGCATACGATCGCCTTCCTGATCTTCCATGTCTTGAAATTGTATAGTGAATGTGATCGCGGCTGCAATCACCGCAAGCCAGTAGTATGTGGTCATGTTCAGCGAGCCCGCGGATGCGACCTGAGCCGCGCCTGCACCGAAACTTGTGAAACCAAGAGCATTGGCGACATGACGGAAGAAGAAGTGCTCCTCAGCTGCCCCTAGGTCATTGTATATCCATGTGAGGACCATCAAGAGCATACACTCATTCCGGCCGCCGAGATAGAACGTAGATAGAAACACGACTGGGATGGACAGTAAGAGGAGTCGACGAGCTTCCTCAGGTGAGAGTCGTCCGGATGGGATGGCACGCCAAGGTTTGTTGATTGAATCCTCCAGAATGGACTTCTCGAGACGTTGGTTTGCCAGGTTGAAGATCCACAGGTTCATCCATGTCCAAAGGATTGACTTCAGGAGCCCGGATAGGACTGTTCCACTGCCTGATGTTGACTCAGTGGTGAGCAAACCGGAGAAGACAGCCGTGAAGGCAAACGTGGTAGCAGGGAGTATGGTTGTCTTCACATCGCTCTTCGTGACCAGATACACTGTCTTCAGATGATAAGAGAGACCTCTTTCCTACATTCAAGTGAGCTTTTGACTTTCATCTAGGTCAACGACATACCTTTGTCAGGGGAGGCAATTGGCCTTCCTCTGCATACTCCAGCTCTTTCGTCACGTTCATCGCTCAAGCATATTGTCAACCTCGATCAACATCCAAGCAGTGGCAGAGAGGAGAAGTGAAAATCCTCCCATATGTACAAGGCTCATTTCCCAGAGCCAAACCTAGCAGTACCCACTCCTCTGGTTCTGGTCTGCATCTGAATGTGCCAGCGCTTTCTATTGGTGTCGGCCGCCAGGGGACAAAGTATTGATATCATGTCGTATGATAACTGGTTCGCCCGTCAAGATGTCCTGGGAGGCTGATCCGAGCGAGGATGTGTTGTCGACCCTCAAGGGGGGAGCGAGGCGTGGGTCAACATGCACGGCTCGGAGATGAACCGTCGTTCACAAAAGTTCAGCTTTTCACTTATCCTAGCATTTCCGTCACTTACCCCAGCACATCCCGCCGAATCTGTTCATCCTTGCCTTATATGTTAAGGTTTGTAAGCTATGGTCAATCCGTGGCGTCTACAAGAAGAGAGGAGATACGTCCGCAGGCTGGCTGAGCATGCCGCTGAGGAGAAAATCTTTCTAAACAAAGCGGAAAACGAGATGAATGAGAGCCGCACGCCAATCAGAAGACCGTCTGAAAATATTGCAATTGACCCCACATGGTAAAGATCTGTGCTTACCCTCGTGGTCCTCTGGGTTGCTTGCGTGTGATCACACGGTGATCACCGTGCTCAGTTTGTTTACCAAAGCGCGTCCAAACTCGTTATCGATACGAAGTGCAGGATGCTTAGCGAGCGCATTCAGGGGGGTCCCTCCCACTTGGTGTGGGCGCTCGGCTATCGGTATCGATCGCTGATTCCCCAGCAGTTCGTCCGGTGAGGCACGGTGCAGGTACGGTGCGACCGCGCGGTGGTCTTTGTAGGGCCGTGCCTGTCTGTGCCTGATGCGGGGGTATCAGTGCATCATCGGTATGACAGTTGCACAGACTTCACAGACATCGTCGGTGAGCAATGAAGACTTGGCATAAACGTGAGTGTGTCTGTCGAGAGCAACCTGAGTTTGGAAAGCATAACAATCGATTTCCAGCCTCCTGTGTCCTGCTTAAAACGCCTGGAATATAATAGGTGGCGCTTTTGCGGGTGATTTCCCCCCTATTTCCTTGCTTCGCAACCACGGAAATAGATGCAGTGGCTTTTTTGCGGGGGTGCAAATCGCGGAATAAAGATTAATCGTGGCGCCGCTAATTTCAGCCTCTGACCCTGCTTCACGATTTCCATTTTCCCAGTTTTGCCCGTATTACGATATGATTGGAGCGCAGAATCTTGTGGTAAGTGCAGATCGTCCAATGATCGGCCAATATCACATTTGAGGCGTTTTTCTCACCACTGGCACGAGATGCTGTCTTTACTACTTTAGTCTACAATCGTCCCGAAACATTTCTCCGCAGACGCAACCACGCAAGGGACGACCTTGCAAAAGCCAAGCTCAGCTGCGATCTAATCCTACCTCAATACCTAGGGGTGTGATTGCTTGCGCAAATCATGTGGCGGTCTTGGCCCTGGCCGAGCATGCATAGTGGTCTGTCAATACTACAATTTCCAGGCCGTGCTCAAGAATCCGAGATACGTTCAGTCGGCAATCGACGTCTTCAAGGTCCTTGAAGAAAAATTGCTTTTCGCAACCAGTTTTCTGTGAACCTGGGATGGCCTGGCCAAATAATGCTTATATCCCCGTTTAACGAGTTGGATTTAGATGCACATAGCCTGGTAGACGGCCGCCATCATTATTTTCACCCTGCAAACCTTCCCACCGTGGTCTCAACCTGGAAATTGGGAACATTGATGAACCGATTGGACATTTGATTTATACTATAACTCTCCTGTTCGCATTGACCGCATGCTTGTCAGGAACTTGTCTTGAAGCTCAGTTTAAACCCGATTTTCCTCAGTTCGCTACGATACTGTGAAGTTTGCAAACATGTCAGGTAACTCGGGTCTTCAAGCAGCTTGTTATGGCATTGTCTCAACTTTTTTCGTTGCTTCGACTTTTACAATCATACTTCGAATTTACTCTCGCGGTTTCGTTGTGAAGAGCTTCGGATGGGACGATTGGTGCATGTCATCGATTTTGGTTTGTCTTTGATATCTAAGCTCCCGATGTCTCACTTGCTAACTGGTCATAGCTCTTCAACTGTGGACAACAAGTCATTCTCTACTATTTCCTTCATTATGGAGGTGGTTTGTAAGTGATCATACAGCTGTCTAAGATTCCTCGCTGATCTTCTTGCAGGCATGTCGAGGATGTGCTTACAACCCACCCAGAATGGGTGACGAAGTTAACATACGTGAGTATTCAGAAACCGAAAGTACTACCAAATCTAACAGTGCCCAGGCTCTCTTCGTTGAGGAGCTATACTACGTTTTAATGCATTGGGTCATCAAAATGGCCTTCTTACTCTTCTATCTTCGTTTTGCTACGAAGCGCTTTAGGACCTTGGTTCTATGCACAATGGGACTTAACACTCTTTTCACTCTCATTCAATGGCTTCTCTACTGCCTCCAATGCATCCCACTAGACACTTTCTTCCACCCAGCCGCTCATCCCACCGTCAAATGCCTTGACAACAAGATCCTTGCTTTCGTTCCAGCAGCTTTAGTACGTGCATCTTTATGTGCTTCAATTTCTCATCTAACAGCAACAGAGCATTTTCACCGACATCTGCATCGTCATCCTCCCAATCCAACCTCTCTGGCGCATCCAAGTCAGCCTCGTGAAACGAATCACTCTCCTCAGCATCGTCAGTCTGGGCGGCGTCGTCGTCCTGATCTCCATCCTCCGCCTCACCGTCCTCCTCGAATTTCAGAAGATGACCGACTTCACTTACTCCCTTGGCAAAATCATCATCATCTCCTGCATCGAACTCGAAGTGGCCATCATGGCCGCCAACGCACCTTCGCTCAAAATCCTCTTTGCAAGAGCGTCTTCCAATCAGTCGTCGCAAGGGACTTCAACCCAGCGTTATGGGCGCAGTAACTTCTCGAAACATCAAGATATGCCGGGGTTTGTAATGACGTCTTCGACGTGTCATATTACGAGCTCAGGCGCAACAAGAAATGAGTTGGAGAAGCCAATTAATAGTTCGCAGGAGGCATTGGCGAAGGAGTTTGTTTTTAATGAGAACGGCATAATAGTTACTTCCTCAGTGGGTGTCGAGTCACACTCTGCGAGGAATTCACAAGGGGATGGGGATGCGAGGGCTAATGCTGATATGGTTTGAGTGACTGGAAATAATTTTGTATATAGGGTGTTTTGGGTATATCCACTGGGGCATGGTGTTTGGGTATCTTGGCGCCTTGGATATCAAAGGTTTGAGCATCGTAGGTAACGATTGAAAACGAGCAGGATTTAGTAATTAAGCATTCATTCATCCAAACTCCTTTCTGTTGACAACTCAGTCCTGTGAAGATGAACTTCGCGGGCGCGAATCCAAAAAATCTATTGCACCTTTGCTTGTCTAGATCAAGGGAATAGAAGTAGGAGCATTATGCATCCCCATTGACTCACTCAAGGACCTCACTTCCCTTAATCTTGACTTGATCTGCCAACAATACCAACGGATCTCCAAACTCGGTAATCCGGCCCATGTCAAAAATCGCAACCTTATCAAAGTCGAGCAAAGCCTGGACTCTATGGGCAATCATAATGACGGTGCAATGACTGAACTCAGATCTGATGAGAGCTTGAATCTGCGCGTCAGTCTGAGGATCGACGCGGAACTCATACATGGCATTAGCCAAACCAACTCCCTAAATCGACATAGCAAGAATTGATGCAGGTTGACGTACCTGCTAGTCGGCTCATCTAGAAGAAGAATCGATCCTTTCTTCAAAAGGGTTCTTGCCAAGCAAAATAGTTGACGCTGGCCATGAGAAAGTAAGTTCTCGTGCATGATAGCATCTAAAGGATTAAGACCAGGGTCCACCTTTGCACAGATTCCCTGCCAGAGACTAGTACGCTCAAGGGTTGCGACGATCTCAAGGTCTGTGCTTTCGCCGAGAGGATCTGCATTTAGTCTCACCGAGGCGGTGAATGTGAACGGTTCTTGTGTCAAGCAGGTTATCTTCTTACGGATAAGCGAGCGGGGTAAGGTGGTGATGTCTTCTCCGTTGATAAGAATTTGGCCTGAATCAAGCTCCACAATGCGTAATAGGGAAAGAATGAGAGAGGTTTTGCCGCTGCAGAACAATCAGATTGATCGAATGAGGACTAGAGTACTTTACTCACCTGCCCGTCCTCCCACACAGTCCAATTTTCTGCCCAGGCAGAATGTGCAGATTCACATCTCTCAACACGGGACTTGAATTGTCGTTATATTTGATAGGCACGTTTTTGAACTCGATATCTCCCTGAGCTGGCCATTTGTCAACAGGGATCCTAGTCTCACCTTCTGAGAGCTCGCTAGATGTGTCCTCGGAGAAGCGCTTGATGCGTGCAATAGCTCCCAGCGATGTCTCAAGCAGAGTCCAGCTTTGCATTGTATCAGAAAGGGTTTGTCCCATCGTCATCATCATAACTAAAGCAACGCCGAGAAGTTCGGGACTGATGCGAGTGCAGAGCGCCACGGCCAAACCCATCAAGAGTATGCTTAGACCCGCTACTGCCATGTTAAGAACGAGACCGAGCCATCTTTGGATGCATAGTAAGAGATAGTACGGCTTCTGTGCATTGTCCAGAAGCCGAAGAGTCTTCTGGGTGTACGATGTAGTCCAACCAAAGGCTCGGATTGTTACTAGGCCATTTAGTGACTCGATGAAATGCGAAAATAAAGGGGCTCTGGTCTCAATTCTGAAGTATTGTTAGCCTTGCTCTAAGATATTTGGTTTCAATACACACTCGAGTAAGCGTAACTGGCGAGAAGTGCGCAGGTAGACGCGCTGAATCAATACTAACAGGCCCATCAAGAATGGAAGCGTGATAGCGATATATGGCACTGCAGCAATGGCGACCTCAGCCTGGGCAGCGGTACCAAAGGCCTCTAAGCTTTCTTAGTAAGAAGGGTTATTTATGTGGACAATAAGTAGCTGAACATACGGAAACCAGTGGTAATGAATGCCCTCGGTAAAACCATATCGACGAGTCTCATGTCTTGGCTGAAGCTGTGGGATCATTAGTTGTAATCATGAGTGGACACGGAATTCTAAACCGGTTAACAAGTACGCCTGTTTCAATACTTGAAAGGAATGACATTGGAGCTCTGTGCATTGTAAGCTCACTGGACAGCGGATCAACCAATATTGAGGATACATACGACATAGCTACTCCCAAAACAACTGAATGAAGGTTTCTAGACGCCGCTGGAATAATCACTACCCAATTCCAACTATTTGGAGACAAACTGTGAGCGGAAGCGCTAGTGACGAGCTGGACACATACAATATTCCTAGGATTAACCCAGCGGCCTCAAGTACACCGATTAAAGAGTAAAGCCCGAGCCAATAACCCAGTTCCGAGCTCGAGGTACTTGCAACCCATAAGGTCAGCCAGATGTCTGTATTCCATTAGTGATCAGATGACAGTAAGATCTGACGGGTCAGTCGTACATCGGAAAGCCCCAAAGCCTGACTCCATGGCAAGAAACACGAGTAGCAGAGAGATTTTCGGCCATCCTAAAGCCGCTGCGTAGTATCTGTAGATGCTCAAATCATTTGACTGCCGAGCTTCTTCAACGACGCCAACATTTTGAATCAACTCTTCCCCAAGTCCAACACTCTTTGCTGACTCTTCTATTTTTTCATCACTAGTTGTCGCTGATAGATCAAGATCGCGAATATAACCAGCAACTGATCTAAGATTCTCAAAGGTACCAAGTTGCGCAAGGCGTCCACTCTCACCAAACACGATGATCAGATCTGCTTCGGGCAAATGGTGGACTATGGGAATTAGCCCATAAAAGAACTGAGGAGCATCTAGAACACTTAGACCTACCATTATGTGTCGATAAGAACGTTGTACATCCATTTCTACGAAGAAGCCCATGTTGACCAAAGACACGATTGAAGACAATTTGTTGTGTGGCATTGTCGAGTCCACTGAGGACATCATCGAATATTGCAACTGGCTTTCTGGAGTAAACAGCTCTAGCAATCGCCTGAAATGTGAGTGAACATGTGTCCAAGGACATTAGGAATTCTTTCCTTACTAAACGTTGTTTCTGCCCTCCGCTCAACATGGTCCCGTGACTACCGACCATGGTGTCATGTCCACGCGACATCTGCTCCAAATCTGTGTCTAAAGAACAAGCATGGATGACCGATGAATACCATTCGTCATCAAGATGGGGTGAATGAGCGGTGATGTTATCTCGGACTGAGGCGTTGATGATCCATGTTGGCTGGTCGCAAAACGCCACATCTGGATACTTGCAATAGATCTCACCTTCGCGTAGCGGTACCTCCCCGATCAAGGATTTCAGAAATGTCGACTTACCACATCCTATAGGACCTACAACCATAATGAGCGAGCCTTTCGGGGATTGCGTTATACCAAAGGTCAGGTTGTTTTGTCTTTTTGAGATAGAAGTGTCCCATCCAAATTCAGCATTATTCAAGGAAAGTACCATGTTTCCAGAATTTAGGTGGCATCCTTCTGAGTTCTTCAAAGATGGATACTGAGAAAGCTCAATACATGTTTCATTGTCGTTCTGTAGGACAGATAACTGCGATGCTTGTGGTCCTAACACTCTTCTTTCTTGCCTCGATTCCTGCAATAGGAAATCCTGGATTCTCTGAAGACAGCCGATGGAAGAGAATGTATCGGGTATAGCATACAACAAGTTGCGCAGCGGAATCATTAGCAAATTTATGAGCGCCAGCGCTGTGACTGCCTGTGGGACAGAGAGAGGACCGGATCCATGGATTTTGGCAGAAATTGCGTAAGCAGCAAAGGTAGCAATCTGACCGATAATAAGGGGCAGGTTTACTTGTCATGTCAGCAAATTCTTCTATGAATGTATCTGAGTGAACAACTTACCAAGGCAAGACTTCAAAGTCTGAATACGCCGAAACTTCTTAGAGACTTCCAATTCTTCGAAACGTAAATCCTCAATCATTTTCATCATCATTTCTGTTAGTCCAAGCATTTTTACGTTTTTGATAGATGTTAGGATCTCCGTAGTAAAATTAAGTCGCTGTTGACTGGCGTCGAGCCAAGTCTTTTGCCGGAGCGACACGAATTTGCCCATATAAAAGGAAGCAGAGGTGAATGCTGGTGGAGATAATTTTAATCATTGCCATTGGATTGCAGGAAATCAGACTTACCAACAGCAATGATAATAGGCGATATACACACAGGACCAATCTGACTAGCCAAGAGCCACGTAGCCAGGCCAAGCTGTAGAGCATCTACCCAGGTATCGCATATTGAAGCATGGAAATACTCGGCCAGTCCTTCGATATCCGATCCCATCAAAGACATTGCGGCGGACTCGCTAGCATTCCCCAGAGGTAACTCCATCATCTTCCTGTAGACACAAGCTGTAATCCCACCACGGAGCATGGTCATTGCACGATACCCTAGGTGCTCGTATGCCGAGGATAAGACCTATTGACTGTCAACAAATTCCTATAATCTGTCTCGGGCGTGGATCGTACAGCTATTCCAGGAAAGACAATGGCAAACGCGCCAATCAAACCGTACCCAGCGTTAGAAGATGTCTGACCCGCGGACTGAAGGAAGAAAACGGCCCTACCGATCATGAAGGGTTGGGCAATGTTAAGTCCCACCAGGAAAATCCGAGGGATTATGATAATTGTAATGTCCCAGCGTAGGAACTTGATGATCGAAAGGAGAAGGGCATATTCCCGATAACGATAACCTGTACAATGTGAGATCATTGATCCTGCTCTCGCGAGACCATATACCCACAACTCCTCCATGCACGGTCGAATCTCTCGAGCAGCTTCTCTGACTCCAGTTTTCATGTATTCGAGGAAGAGAAGTAGGGGCTAGCAAGGTGTTATACCCATCTCTCAACATCCCATTGAGCCATAGAAAGAGGCCACGGTTGAAAGGACCACTTGTGCTCTCTACAGAGACATATTTCTCATTTGGCAGGAGCCACCTCCGTTTTTGAATGCTCTCAAGTGCCAGTAGGATTAATTTGACAGCGATGGAAGCGCTGAGACACCCGGCCAGTGACTTAGTAGCAGGAAGTAACCATGCGGTGCGAACGCGGATCACACTGAGTAGGAGAGTAGCAGATAAATAGAAAGAGACAAGAAAAGATGGTCGCACTGATTTGGTGTGTTCTAAATGAATGAGCACGATGAGTACAATGGCCGCGACAACATCGAGGGCAGCAGCGGCGATAGAAAATCGATCGCTCGAAGTTGAGTTCGACGACGCTAGGACTAGTCCAATCACTTGAATGATAGCGAAAATAGTAGCAGCCAGCTGTATTCAAGTAGTTAGCTCTAAATCTTGAGCACCGCCATATCTATCCTTACCAGCTTCACCGCATATAGAGCTGACCTCCTCACTCGGGGTCGCACTCTGAGGAGGCGGATGATCCGCAGAGGAACCAGGAGGAGAAAAATAGAAGCGGGGAGGACGTTAAGCAGGCTCTCTTCGAATAATTCTGGTGCGGAGATGAGCTGAATATAAATAGTCGTTGAGCGTTGAGTCGCACCTGTGAAGTCGAAGCCTCCTCGACAGCCTGGAGTAAGAACGCCAGGTCCAAATAGCGCATCGCCACAAAAATCCGAGCTCCGCATCGCATGTGGCGTCGCTGCCATTATGGTACCACTCAATATGAGAAGATAGGTTCACCGTGTCCGCAGTGAGATACAAAGTAGTCGTACCAAAGATTAGAAAAGTGAGTAGGCAGTGCAGACAATCGAGAAGCTGGCGCTAACAGGCTCAAGAAATGAAGGCTAATAGTCACGACCAACAGCTTCCAGAACCCGCATTGCTCACTGCTCGTGAGCCCCACAGCCAATTCTTAGTTCGGGGGTATGAAGGAGGAAACGCATTCCGACCCCGTTGAAGCGATGAGCAAGGATGTGACAAAATCCACGGTACCGGGTTCTGCAATAGTTTGAGGGAAACATTAGCCAAAGTTTGCTTTTGGGGCGTGGTTGGGAACACCGGCACGAAGATTGGCTCGTTGGATCTGTAGAATCCCGATTGAGCAGCTTTGAATTAACCGCCAAATTATCATTTCGCCCTTACTGAATGATCATAACGGATGTCTAATTAAAAAATCGGCTGTGGTGTGAGAGGGATCGCTTTCGGCTATCCAGCTGGGCCATGGAGAGGGGATAAGAACCAAAATGTTGGAACTATTGTGGCTCAGCTGTTGCGCGGCATATCCTATTCGTTATTTAGTGGAGAACACATTATGAGACCAATCACTCTCTCTCCAGTAAATGACTTTGAAGAATTAAGCTAAGCATTAACTTTCTGCTCGACAGAAAATGTACTATATGTAATTTATGATTATTTTACTAGTAATTTCTATATATGAAGAAATACAAATAAATCTGTTTCAAATAAAGTTCCCCTTTTGCAAAATTGTTTTAATGAGAATATTTTCGTCTTCGTTAAGTATTTGATTAAATGGTCCTTCTTAGTAGTTATATATCTCTGCTTCATTTCAAGTAATGACTGTCCTATGCCAGTCCTTTCACCTCTAGCTAGTTATCTATTTGGTTACCTTTATTTCGTATTGCATTGGCCCCTTGTTCTTCATCAATTGATGTCTCGAGATCAATGTGATTGAGATATGCGACTTACCCATTTCACTCGAAAACCAAATCTTGGAAAGCGTATCTATTCTCCCACTCCTCATTCCAAGCTTGTCCTTCCATGATCCCACATATATAAGCCGGGGCGATCATGCGATAATGACCATTCGCAAGAGGTCGAATCACCATAGGAAGTTCCAGTCCAGCCAATAAAGCGATTTGATCTCCCTCTCGGATAGAAAGAGGTGCCATGCCCAAGCGATTTGTTAGATTCGTTCGGAAGAGTGTTTGATAGTATGCGCTATGGGTAATCGCAAGATGCAATGCTCCTTTACTCCGGTTGTGGGAAATTCTCTCCCAGGTTCTGAATTCTGGAGTTTTTAAAATTGACGAGATTTTGGAGTTTCTTAATGCATCTCGTGCAGAACGAAAGTACGACATTTGCATATCTGCTGTCGAAATGGCTTGTTCGTCGCACTTTGGTTCTGGAGGCGTTAGGGTATTTGTTGTGCTAGAGGTTGAAGTCAAGTCTGGTTTGGCAGATTGTTCCATGAGACTCCTCCTCCATCCGTCCCAGTTCCCTCTTTCTCCGATGAGGGCATACTGATTAGACTGACTCGCCATATAACTGCAGAGGCAAGATTCTAGATCCCAGTACGCATGTGCTTCTGTTTGTCCGTTATGACGCGTTTCAGAAACAAAGGCTATGAAGTTCTGCAATACACGGATGTTCCATACTTCGAGTATCGATTGGCTCAACTTTGGAGCAGTCTTCAAAAAGTCCAACCATCCTCCTTTAAAAGGATGAAGATGACGTGACCAATCTGAATTGTGTGGTGGCGTCCATAGCCTGTCACTATAATGTGCGAAAGCAACTCCACAGCCTATCGACACCATTTCTAGGATTTTACCTTTACATATGAGTAGTCTACCATCACTAGAGAACCAAAATGATGGATTGGAGTTGCCTGAGGCTTCGAAGATTGATGGATTTCTTGGGAGGGGCCGTAGGGAAACTTTGTGCTGGTCGAAATTCTGTGTCCAAGATGGAAACTCAGAAAAGCCGTATAGTCCATTGACTCTCTTCAAACTGTCCAAATTGTTCTCATATAGTAATATGGCTTTTGTTGTCTCTCTGTAGACTGTTCCAATATTTTTGGTATAATCTGGGGGTTGTATTGGCAGACCAGCTTCTGTTAATAGTGTATGCAAGGCGAAAACCTTGTCGCGAGGATCATGGCAAAGATAAGTCGAGTGCTACTCAAGATCTGCGTAAAACTTGAGGAAGATCCCAGTATGCCTGTTTGTGATTCTAGATCGCAGAGTATCCGGAAGTCGAATGAGAGCATGCTATTGTGGCGCAACAATTCCGGCTTTCTTCTAGATGATCTGGCGATTATGTCGACTGCTCGAATCAGCTCGCGGTAGTCGATTACAACATCATCGTAGTGTATTAGAGCAGATTTACTCAAAATGACCTCTTGTAGGACCCAAATTCGCCTGAACCAAGGAATGTGCAAGGAAAGTTTAGCCAGATCTGCTACAGAATCAGTGATTTGATCAAGAATGCAACTTGCAAATTGAGGAAGACTTCAGCGAACAGAGACCTGTAGTCCTATGATACTTCGTTCCTTGACTATGAATGGGATAGTCGGTACATACCTTGAGATTTCATTCTGCGAGCAATCTTCAACACTTTAGCTTTTTCTGGTGTTGTACCACTTTTCCTGGAAGCTTTGCTTAAATACCCGAGCCAGACCACCATGCGACGGATTCTTTCCGTTAGCGGCTTCAAACGATCGGAACCAAGCCAAACCCACACTTGAGCTGCAGTTCTATAGACATCTCCCATCATCAATACTTGATGGTTTCGTTCAAGAACTGCTTCATTGTTTTGGTTGATACAGATCGCGTCGATCCATAATAGAATCTTCTCATTTTGGCGTCGTCGAAACTGCTTTAAAGATGCTTCACAGTTTATGGTAACCATAAGGGTCTGACCTTCGCAGATTACTTTTTGAGTGGGCCTCTGACTCTCCCAGCAGTATGAGATCGCGTAGTACTCAGGTGGCGAGTCGAGACAAATTTCGAGGATTTTGAACGTAAGGGTCGTGTCATATGAGTCGGCGCCATCTACTTCGAGGACTCTGATGTTGCGCTTGCCGTTGAGGGGCTTGTAAGTGTACGGAGGGACTTCGACGAATACGTATGCATCGGATAAGCCTTCCGTGTCGGTAGGGTGAGGCTTTCTCAAAGATTGACTGAGACGAGAAATCTCCCGAGTGATGTGTCGCCAGGATGCCATGGACTTTCGGAAATATAATCTTCGAGGTGTATAGCTGAAGCAAACGGAATGAATGCGAAAGAGGAGCGCGCAATTTGTGTGCCAAGTGGAATGGAAGAATAAGGCTGATAGCAAAGCACCTTGGTTTTTCTCTCTCCGGAGATCCTTGCCACGTGTGCTTGGTGTGTTCGATTACTTATTGTGAAGCACTGAAACGTAAAGATAAGAAAGCAGAACTGAGGACATTGAAGACCATTTTGCAGGGTGTGAAGAGTCAGGATCTCGAGATGCTATGATCACTTGAGAAGGCGGGCGGCTGCCTAGAAGGACCTTCTCCACTACTGGCTCGCTTCTGCAGCGCTGGTCGTACATACCAAAGTGCTTCTTCTGTCGGGCGTCGTCAAAAGCAACGGCTTGGTAAGCGAGGCGTTCTCCTCGAAGCACCTACACTGTGTATGCTAGACGCTTAGCGGCGAGACACCTGGTTATGGGGAAGGCTTATGTAAGGAAAAATAATAGACCTCATTTTTGTTATTTTACTACATCAAAATCTATATAAGCATTAACTCCCAAAATGTTTTTCCAATTTTGTTTTCTTATCAGGCAAGTAAATAATATTAGCTACTTTTATGTGGGATTGATTGATAGATGGAAGAACGAGAGATAATATCCTTTAAATAATGTTTGGATATGCTGATAATAACAAATCTTTAACCTAATGCTGGAAATTATTATTCCCAAGCACGATCACTTCGAAGAGAACGAGGGCAACAAGGAGGGCAACGTTCCAATGAGCCATAATCAGGCATATGTATTCTCTCTGCAACTAAAGCTACCAACACGCAGCATGCAGCATGGAACAATCTGATTCTCCGAATCCTGAACCGTGAAAAACAAGAAAAAGGGTATTGTTATTGTGCGTTCCCGCATGCACATCCTCCTGCTTTCGAACCTGCATTTGCATCCCATCCAATCCATGAGCCAGACTGTCCAGTCATCCCTACTATATATGCAACTTGAATCGAACCTCCATCATGATAAGGACTAAACTGAAAAAAAAAACCCGAATGAAGCGAGAAGAGACAAAAAGAACGCTAGCTATGTGTGTTGAACTCCAGCAATGAATGAGAAACTCCGCGCCATGAGAAAGTTCAAACCCTGTTCTTGCGCTCGAGCGCACTCTCCTAAAAAGGGCTGGGAGAGAGGTCAGCTCTTCCTAAACAATCTCTTCGTCCCACCAACTTTATCCATTTCTCCAAAACTCGTAGTCCGCTCTCTATCCCTCTCGATACGTTCTTTCTTTTCCTTCTCCGCACTGGCCTGTCTGACTTTCTCCTTCATGCTCTCGACCCATTCTTGATCTCGCTCACTGATCATAACTTTCTTAGCTTTTGGTCCAGCGAGGCCAAGGCTGCTGTCTTCATCTGTCCAGCTTAGGCGCGAGCTACGGCCACTGGGACCGGTGCCGGTGCCACTATTCGAGCTGCTAGCCACACTAGCAGCAGATGGCGGAGTTTCGAATGGGCGACGGCTCGCAATTGGGAGAGGTGTCGAGGGATTGCGAGTATCAATCTTTCGGGATAGAACGGGCGAAGGGTCGTAATCCCCGATCGACTTGCGAGTCTTGCGCACGTTGAGATTGCTTGCTGGCCGTTCTCTTTCAAGGACACTGAATGGTCTGGGAACAGGAGTGTCTCTCCCACTTCCACGCAGTGTGGAGGTTGTGGATGAGTTGGAGGCGATTCTTGGTGGTAGGTCCTGTATCTCAACCTTGTCGGCAGTATCTGCTGCTGAACGGCGACCGTGATGACTAGCGTATTCCTTCAGGTATTCGCCAAGATCTGCCCAGCCGCCACCAACACGAACCATGACTCTCTCACCATGCTCACCAACGAGTCTGACAAATAACTTGATTGGTGCTTCCCCAGTAGAGCGTGAGAGATGATATAGCTTGATCTCAGGGTTGCCATTATGTGTTCTAGTACGCTGACCTGTCTTTGCGAAAGCAGGTGCAAGCGTGAATTGTGGGCCAGGAGTGGGAGCTCGAGAGTATGTTGTGCTTGTGCTGTAATTGCTCATGCTTGAGCTTGGACGCATATTGGGAGTGACCGAACGTCTTGTCTTTCTCGGCCGTAGGCTCTGCGATGTGAATGCAGCACCTTCTGGCTCTGAAGTCAAGCGTATTCTAGCCGGAATGCTCTCGAGGAGCGAGCTGATTTGTTGTTGGATCTGCTCATCTGTGGTGGCCTTCTTAGGACTAGAGCTAATCGGCGCAGTTGTAACATCAAGATTATCAAATACTGGAGCGTCAACAGGTGTTGACGGCGCTGTAGAGTCAGGTGGAGAAAGGTTGGGGCTTTTGAGGATTTGCAAAGATTCTTGAGGAAATATTTTGGGTATGCGAGGAGAGTCTGGTGGGCTGTAGTCGTAGGACTTTCTATCCCGAAGTCCAACTCGGCCTGCAGATGGAGAGGCATCGTCATCTTCGAAGAATGGTCTGAGAGGGCTGTCTGAGATCGGAGAAGCCACTGGCGATGATGGAGGCTCACGACCACGACCAGTAATAATGGTTGATGCTTCAGATGATACGCTGTCTCTTCGCGAGATCGAGATACGTCGCACGCCAGTATTGATACGTATGACTGACGTCTTACGAGCGAGAATAGGAATGGAAGCTGGTCGTTCGACTTGTTCCTGTGCAATGCTGTCACAAACCTCGCACTCATCGTCCACATTCGGCGAAATTCTCCCCCGAACTGCTTTCATACCATGTGGGCTTGATACAAGGGGCGATCCTGGGGAGACAGGTCCATCCAGAGCTGGTAAGGCGTTGTCAATCGTTATTGCAGGCGACACGGCATACAAATTTGAAAGGCTGACAGGCTGACTATTGGTAGTCGGAGAACGAGCATTCTTGACGGGTGTGAGGACAGGTTGGAAATACTCAGCAGGTTCAGCTTCTTGTATCTCTGGCGTTGGATCTGCTGCGGAATAGCTTAGCACCAAAGACGAAGCGCTGTCACTGTCGCGATTCTTGGATGGTGAAGTCCGAACGGATTCTGTTTGGGGCAGGCTCTTGTCGGAGTCTCCAGAAGAGTTTATATCTTCGTCGTCGGAAGAAGTTATGACTACCCAGCCATCGTCATTTGATTTCATGGAAACCGTCTGACTCGAGCCAAGTAAATCCTCTGTGCCATCTGTGGGGAACAAGAGCTTGACAGGAGTGCGAGGTCGCGCGTCTGAGACTTTAGGAGAGCCAAAGTCTTCAGCATCAAAAGGATGCTCCCGGTGGAAAGAGCTCGAAGACTGGGGTCTTTCCTCACCCGATGGTTGCGGAGATGATGATGCATGGCGCAGTGCATTAGCAAAAGCATGCCCAACGCGTGGCATCTTGTGACTTTGCGGGGTCACTGGTTCCTCTGGTTCCGTTTTGATGGACCTCGTAGGACTTGCTGGAAATGCGGGTTCTAGATGTGAAGGACTGTTGAGATTTGTTGGCGAATCTAAAACAGATTGCTTCGCACTGCTGTCGTGCTCAAGTTGTGTATCATCCGAAATCGAGAGCAAAAGGGGAGTAGGGTATTCATCGTTAGCGCCGTCGAGGGGAGCATATCGCGTGATACTGGGCTTTACGGCATCGAAGAAATTGGAGCTTTGGGTAGAGATTTCTGTGCTTGTAGTAGAGCCCATTGTAACTCTAGCACCCTTTTGCAGCGACGCAGGTTCGTCGATGTCCTGGAGCTCATCACATATAGTGCACGCTATACCTTGTGGTGATCCATTATCTGCATCTCTCGTAAAGGCAATAGCTTGCGAGTCTTGAGCTTCTTTCTCCGGTCTGGCGGTTTCTGAAGCCTGTTCTGTCTGGAGTCTGGCGAGCTCGGTTCGTGCATCTTCGGATGCTTTCCATCTAGCTGTCTCAGCTGCTGTTGCATCTGCGGCTTCGCGTTCAGCTTGGAGGCGCGCTCGGTCTGCGTCTTCCGCGTCTTCCTCCGATTTTCGCTTTGCAGCATCCACTTCGGCTTGAATTCGCGCAGCTTCCACCGCAAATCGATCAGCAGCTTGCTTTTCAGCTTGTTGTTTTGCGATCTTAGCTTCAGCCGCGTCCTTTTCGGCTTTCAATCTGACCTGCTCAACCACTTCAGCCTCCTCGGCTTCTCGCTGCGCTTGCAATCTCGATAGTTCGGCAACCTCTGCCTCTAATTTGGCCTTTCGAATAGCACTTTCTTGGGCCTCCTTTCCGGCAGCGAGTCTAGCGATTTCGGCTTTCTCAGCTTCTTGCTGTGCCTTCCTTGCAGCAGCATCCGTTGCTTCTTGCTCGGCCTGCCGTCGGATAGCATTTGCGGCCTCTTGATCCGCCTTCAGCCTAGCGGCTTCAGCAACCTCCTTTTCTAACTGCGCTTTTCGAATTGCCTCATCTTCAGCGTCTTTCAAAGCCTTTAGCCGAGCGGTTTCAGCCTGCTCAGCCTCCTGCTGTGCCTTCAGACATGCAGCCTCGAGCTCCTCTTGGGCTTTTCGTGCAGCAGCTTCTTTTGCATCTTGCTCAGCTTGTCGTCTGATAGCATCTGCAGCGTCTTGATCGGCCTTTAGCCTAGCAGCTTCGGCGACTTCTTGTTCTAGCTGGGCTCTTCGAATTTTCTCATCTTCAGTGTCTTTCAACAACTTCAAACGAGCAGCTTCCGCCTGTTCGGCTTCTTGCTGTGTCTTGAGTCGAGCGGCTTCCGCGGCATCCTCTTCAGCTTTTCGCCTGGCAAGATCTCGAGCTTCATGCTCTGCCTTCGCTTTGGCCTCTCGTTCAGCCTGGAGTCGAGCAGCTTCTTCTTCAGCTTTCTGCTGAGCAGAATATTGAGCTTCTTGTTCCGCTTTCCGCTGGGCAGCGGCTTCAGCTTCTTGTACGGCCTGAATTCTAGCAGCCTCAGCCATTGCAGCCTCTTCCTCAGCCCGCCGTCGAGCAAGATCTTGAGCCTCTTGTTCTGCATTCCGTCGAGCGGCCGCTTCGGCTTCTCGCTCGGCTTGGATCCGAGCAGCCTCAATTGCTGTAGCCTCGCGCTCTGCTTTCAGCCTTGCAGCCTCAAGAGCATCCGCTTCCATCCGAGCTTTCCGTCTCGCAGCATCCTCAGCGTCTTTCTCAGCTTGCAATCGGGCAGCTTCCGCGGCATGAGCTTCCTGGGCCTCCCTCTCTGCTTTCCTCCTAGCTTCATCCTCGGCTTTCTGCCGAGCTATTCGTTCCACATCTTCCTTGGCTTCCCGCTCGGCTTTTTGTCTCGCAATCTCAACTGCTTCCGCTTCCCGTAATTTGCGAGTATCATCTTCCTCTTTCCTTCTCTTAGCCAACTTCGCCCATTCGCCTTCACGGACTTTCCGATCGCCAGCGACATCCCAAGAACCATACTCATTTTCAATAATTTCCATCCTATCCAACCAAGCATCCGGGAGGGTGTCCTGTCTCCCTTCCAATGTATCCAGTAAGAAATCCAAATCTTGACCCAGTGTTGTGACCTTATCCCGCAAAACTCTCCGCATGACATTAAATGTCTCCCGGGACAGATATTCGCCCTCGGTTGTAGGAGTTTGAATGGCACTCCAACCGCTTTTCAATGCAATCTCCATATCCTCCAAAGCTAGCAGAAGAGCAGGGACTTTCCGCAAGACGCTCAACCGTATGCTCCACACATCCATGAGACGCATCAACTTGCTGAGATTTGGCAATGACTGTAGCACCGTGGACGTGACAATAGCTGTGAAGTCGTCCATTTTTGTGTATGAAGATAGGGACTGGGGCATTGGCGCGTTTGAGGCGGAAGAGGAAGGCCGAGACCGAGGAGAGAAATGTGTGTCGAGTACTTGGCGCTTGATATCCTCCACGTTCAGGTCTTCCATATCAGTCTGTATCTCGTCGATGCGGACTTCATAGCGATCAACCTCATCTGCTAATAGACTGCCAATGTATTCAGGCTCATCGCCGTTTGTCATGCCAGTCTTCTCATAGTTCTGCGAGCCATTGGATTCCGTGAAAGGATCTGAAAGTTTTCTTCTCTTAGTGGGAGGCATCTCGAAGCCTACAGAACCACCCTCTTTCGGCCATGGCCAGTTTGACAACTCCTCAACCCATTCTTGTATCTTCTTGGAGGCTAGTGTAGCTCGTATGCCAAAAGCGCGTTCGCTAGGGGTAGCAGCTTCGATGCTGGCTTTTAATTTGCCGGAGGGATTTGTGAAAGCTTCAAGTGTGGTCGCGGGCGAGAGATCAGACAGCAGATCATCTGCGAATCGTTTTCGAGTAGGGGAGTGTGAAGCATTGCGAACATGCATTCTGGGGGGTGCGAATCGCGGTGCATTGGGGGACATGAGTGGTGATTTGTCCATGGTTTTTGCTGTAGGTTAGTATCTTCTATCTTGTAGCCAATCTTCTGCATTGCTCAAAAGAGCGCGCACGAGGAGGTTCTTCAGGAGTTGGGAGAGTACAACATCATCGTAGGACAAAGTAGATGGTGCTGCAATGCGTTTGAGCTGTTCTTTCATAGGCGCCTAGGTCATCGGCCGGGAGGTTGCAGCATGGCTGAATGTGATGACCCGGTGTTTAAGAC
Source organism: Mollisiaceae sp. DMI_Dod_QoI (assembly GCA_009613015.1). Lineage (NCBI taxonomy): Eukaryota > Fungi > Ascomycota > Leotiomycetes > Helotiales > Mollisiaceae > Mollisiaceae sp. DMI_Dod_QoI. Next base: position 61,862 of record VXCB01000108.1, read on the forward strand.
ATGCAGAAACCGGAGGGGATTCGAAGTGCCTTTGAAAGATGAAGCATCACAAGCTTCATGATACAGTAACGAGCGTAGGTAATAGGCGATGGGGATTATTGCAGGGACACGAGGACTGACGACGTCGACGTGCTGCAGATAGATTCGCTTGCCAATCTTTATGCAAGCCATTCTCGGACAGGGGTAGGAGCGCGACGGGATCACGAACATTTCTATCAACGCGAAATTTTTTGCGGAGGCAAACAATTCTCCGAGACTGTTAAAGTACTCATATGTCATCGAAAAACTTGAGATCCCACTGTCTGCTGCATACCTAGGTACATTGTAGAGGTCCGATCACGGATCCTGTGTTTGAGGTCCTGCAGCTGCTTCTAGCGAATCAAACGCGGGATAAATTCGTGACCAAAAAATCCGGGGCAGAAGTTTGTCCCCAGCTTCAACACTGCGATTGAGAGTCAATGGACACAAGATGATACCGGTATGCACCCACAACCTTTGAGTACTTGAATACTAATATGTACTTCAGACTCGACTCGGTCTTCAAGGTCTGCGGGCTAGACCATCTCGAAATCTCCTACCTCTTCGTGCCCCTCGATCAACAGTCCGAGCATTCACAGCCACGGCGCAGCGATTCCAGGATGTCTTCTATGCTCAAACCACCGATCCTACCTCCTCTGCAATTCTCAGCTCTCTCAAGACGCCTTCTCGAATACCACAAACCTTAACAGAGAAGATTGTGCAGAGGTATTCTCTCGGCCTGCCAGAAGGCAAGGTCGTGAAGTCGGGAGACTATGTCACTCTCTCGCCGTTTCACTGCATGACCCACGACAATTCATGGCCTGTCGCTTTGAAGTTCATGTCGATTGGTGCCAGCAAGATCCATGACCCGAAACAGATTGTTATGACTCTCGATCACGATGTGCAGAACAAGAGCGAGACGAACCTCAAGAAGTACAGGCAGATTGAGGAATTCGCCCAGAAACAAGGGGTGGATTTCTACCCTGCAGGAAGAGGAATTGGGCATCAGATTATGGTTGAAGAGGGCTTTGCATGGCCAGGCACGATGACTGTTGCGAGCGATTCTCACAGCAACATGTATGGTGGAGTGGGATGTCTAGGTACTGCAATGGTCAGGACAGATGCTGCCAGTATATGGGCTACAGGGAAGACATGGTGGCAGATTCCTCCAATTGCGAAAGTCACATTTACAGGTATTTTACCTAAGGGTGTTACAGGCAAGGATGTCATCGTGGCTCTGTGTGGGCTTTTCAATAATGACGAGGTCCTGAACCACGCGATTGAATTTACTGGATCGGAACAGACAATGAGAAGTCTGCCTGTGGATGATCGACTTGCAATTGCGAACATGACCACGGAATGGGGAGCATTGACAGGGTTATTCCCTATTGATGGCATGCTCCAGGCTTGGCTGAGGGCGAAGGCGACCACTTCTGCTTTGTTTGATGGGAAAGATGTTGAGCCACGGTTCACGCATGCACGAATCGATGATTTAATCCAGAATCAATTGCAGGCTGACAAAGGGGCAACATACACCAAATCGCTGTACCTCAACCTGTCGACCCTTTCTCCTTATGTTTCAGGACCCAACTCTGTCAAGGTCGCCACACCTCTGAAGGATCTAGAAGCAAAAAACATCAAGCTGAACAAAGCTTACCTTGTTTCTTGCACGAATTCCAGAGCGTCTGATCTCGCAGCTGCGGCGAAGGTTTTTAAAGATGCTGCCAAGGATGGAACGCCAGCGAAAATTGCACCAGGTGTGGAGTTCTACATTGCAGCTGCATCATTACCTGAGCAAGAAGCTGCAGAAGATGCTGGTGACTGGCAAGCTCTTCTCGATGCAGGAGCTAAGCCGTTACCTGCTGGCTGCGGTCCTTGCATTGGTTTAGGAACTGGATTGCTAGAACCAGGGGAAGTAGGCATCAGTGCCAGCAACAGAAACTTCAAAGGTCGAATGGGATCACCAGATGCGAAAGCCTACCTTGCAAGTCCGGAAGTCGTTGCTGCCAGCGCACTGAGTGGAAAGATCAGCGGACCAGGATGGTACGAAAAGCCTATTGGTGTCGAAAAAGTCGTTCTCGGTGAAGGCAATGGTGTTCCAGAAGAGGACAAAGCTATGAGTGTTGAGGAAGCGCTCGGGAAGCTGATCGCACAGGCAGATTCTATCATTGAAACTGCAGAGGAGAAGTTACTTGGCCAATCCGAGGCCAAGGAAGATTCAGGAGACGAGCAATTGACTGCTATTCTTCCTGGGTTTCCAGAAAAGGTGGAGGGTGAGATTGTGTTCTGCGACGCAGATAACATCAACACTGATGGCATTTATCCCGGCAAATACACATACCAGGACAACGTACCAGTTGAGAAGATGGCAGAAGTATGCATGGAGAACTACGATCCTGATTTCGGCTCAATTGCCCGTGAGGGTGATATTCTCGTCTCTGGTTTCAACTTTGGATGTGGTAGCTCGAGAGAGCAGGCCGCGACTGCTATCCTAGCCAAGAAGATCCCATTGGTTGTATCTGGCAGTTTCGGAAATATCTTCGCTAGGAACAGTATCAACAATGCCTTGATGGGCGTTGAAGTTCCACGTCTAGTCCAGAGACTGCGTGAGCATTTCTCCAGCAAGAAAGTGGAAGAGAAGACAGATGTGAAGGAGCCATCGCAGAACAAGGACAGCTTAGATAGTCCACCGCCAGCACAACAAGCCAGTCCCGCAGAAGAGAAGCTGTTGACGAGAAGAACGGGATGGAAGTTCGTATGGGATGTGAGAAGGAGTAAGGTTATTATTACGGAAGGGGAGGGCGGAGAAACGTGGAGTCAGAAGGTTGGTGAGCTGCCTCCGAATGTACAGGAGATTATTGCACGAGGTGGTCTGGAGAAGTGGGTGAAAGCCGAGATTGCTTCGGCGTAGGATACAAAAAAGATATGGTTGGAATGTAGAATATGATCACAACAACAGGTCGGCGTCGGGAGCGAGCTTCCACGCGTCGCGTTCCTGTCATTCAGCTCGAAAGCAGATCGTCCTCCTTTTCACTTCTCTTTTTTAAGCCTAGCTTCACGTGCTCGATTTTCGAAAACACTGCAAACGCAACGCTCGGGAAAGTCGGCATCTACTCTACGACAATCTCCTTTCCTATTCTCACCCGACATCCTCGTCCCAACCTAGAAGCCACGAGAAAAAAAAATGTCTCGTGGAATTCACCTCTCCCGTCAACCCGGAGATGTCAAGTTCCGGTCTATCACCACAGCACTCACATCAAATCAAATCCGACAAATGCCCTAAACATTCTTGGCAACCCAAACGATCGCCCGTTCCCGTTTTCAGCCTACTGTCAGGGTTAGGTAGGTATCGGGATTGAAGGGTACTGTACTTCGTATGTTGTGTACCTCGCACCTCGTGAGGTTCCGAGGTTTCGGATACAGAGGGACACAAGAGACAGGAGAGAGACATGATGATGCGTCCATTCTGTCCTACGAGATAATGTGGCTTGGCGTGCGGGATGCACGAATCAAGAGGATGTGCAGGTGCTGGAATCTTAATTCAATTTGGGAGCACAGCATACTGAGCTTAGATTCCAGATCAGCGTTGAATAACCAAGCTTTTTAAGTTCACGCCGGCTCTCTCCTTCCACTATCTCTAGCCTTCATCTTCGAAATTGCATTTAGATCATTGGTCGGAGAAAGAGTAGCGTGGAGGATATCCCGTTGTCAAAATTGATCAAATGGTTCTGCTCGCTGGTCGCGCGTCTGGACTGGTAGCTCGAGCTCAAGATCGTGAGCTACAAGCTCTAGCTCTCACACCTCGAAGCTCGAATCCCTGTTAGACGTACCTCGGGAGCTGGTGTTCCCGATCAAGTCAGGTACGGGATTCAGGTCGACGAAGAATGCGACGAATCATCAACGACCAATTTCATTACATGACCCAAGATCGTGGAGTTGGGCCACGCGGGTAAATCGAACCTCCCCATTGAGCTCTTCGTACTTTCCTACTTCGGGTCATTGGGGATCGAGCTCCACGATGGAGAAAGGCAGGCCCGAAATCACCCCCTTTGTCCTTTCCCCCTCGAGCCAATAATAAAGTGCTTCCCGCCCAGTTCTGCTTACTTTCTGCTCTTCTTTCTTCCCATCCATCTGCACTTCAAGCATCACCTTTGCTGCTCTGCTCTGCTTCAATCTTCATCAAACTAACTTCCATATCAGCTTCTTCTCAATTGGACATTCGAATACCGCAAGCATGTTTTTCAGAACTCTTGCCCTCGCTGCTGCTGTCGGTTCGGCCGTTGCTCAACGCCCGACTAACACGTCCATCTGTGACTATTACACCACTGCTCTGTTGAAGAACAACACTGCTGAGAACCAAATGACTCTCTTGACTCTCGTCGTCAACACAGCTGTTATTGGAAACTGTATGTCCCTAAGCACTAATTGATGTCTTCAACTGACAAGTCCAGATACTCAACCAAACGTCGGCGTCAGCGTTCCAGGTATCCTCGCTCCGGGAGAAGTCAATGGCATCGCCGTCAACCTCCTCCCATACTTCGATGGTGGTTTCGCTTCTACGAATACCGGTGGTTCGGCTGGTCGTTCTGTCAACTTCCTTGATGGTGGTGGAGTTGCTCCTCTCATGAAGAACATGGCTGCCGATGACATGAACTCCCACCAATAGTACGTCATCTGCCACTCAGAGGAGGCTTTTCTAACATCCTTCAGCACCCTGTTGACTCATTTGTATGAGTATTTTGGTGTTCTCCTCGGTTGCTCCATGCAAGGTGGTGCTGATTACCCTGCCTACGATGGTCAAGGATCTCAATACAAGGTCCATAAGTGAGTTCTTTCCTCTGCCATTTGCGATCACTATTAACAGCTTCAGATTCATGGATCTTTCATATGCCGAAGTTACCTATTTCATCGACCAAGTCGCTCTTTCTGCCATGTCTTTCGGTGTCGCCAAGGAGGATCTCACTGTCGTTGGAGCTGCTCTAAATGGCCTCTTCAACGTCCGATGCGAGCCTCCAATGACCGTCGTCCCTGCTCAAGGTGCTCAACTCCAGAGCATCTGCATTGACGAGACTTGCCCCATTGCACCAAATGCTACCTGCTCCAGCTACCAAACCGCCATGAAGCCAATTGTTGCCAACAGCACCTTGGTTCCTAATGCCACTGCTTCTGGCAGTGCTGGTGCTGGCTCGACCAGTGACTCAAGCACCTCGACTGGTTCCGCTCCTGCGACCGCCTCTCAAGCCGGTGCTGCGACTGTTGGGTTGAGCTTCGCTGCCGTTGCTGGTGGTCTTGCTGCTTTCTTCTTGTAAGCGGGAATGGAGGGGTAATTGTATATATTATCGGATGCGCGTGGATCATTGGAGATGGAACTGTTGTATTATACCCAATTGATAAGAGAAAAAATGGGGAGGGAAAGGGAGAAGAAAGGAAACAAGGTTCATAACAATACCAAGAGTAATTCATAATGTTCATGCCGATTTTTGTATCTCGCTGAGTTAATCTAGTGCGTGGAGGAGTGTGGTCATTTAGTCCTCGTGAGTCGTGTTCGTGTTCTTTCTAGACATCACACTAGTTTCTCATTCCTCATTCCCCATTCCTCATGTCTTGTCATTCTCCCTTTATCCCCCACCACCAAGTTCCCCAACAGCCAAATTCAAATTCACGTAGGCAAAATCCCATCCCCCTTCAGCGTCTGCACGAAAACCTGCAATCCCAGCTCCGGCTGGAACGCGGGAACCTCGTGTCCGGATCCGAAGACGCGGAGCCAGGAGAGGTTGTCTACGCTTTTGTATGTTCCTGTTTTGGAGTGGGGTTGTTAGTTTTTTTTATTGTGTGGGAGGGGAGGAGGGGAGGGGAGGGAAGGGGAGGGAGGAGGGTGGGTGGGTGTGAGTTGGGTTGGGTTGGGGTTGTTGCTGGGGAGGGGAAAGGGGGAATGGGAAGATATTTTCATGGATGGTATGTTGGGTGAAGTGAATGAAGATGGTATGCTGGGTCTAAAATACTTCGTATGCGTGGTGAATGGTGAATGAAATTTGTAGTTTTTTGATATACTGATATGTTGATATGCGGTACTACTGCTAGCGATCCGATCGAGATGCTACTTGCATGACGTGCTAGTGATCGCTGGATATGGTATGGCATGAGATGATTGCGATCCTCTTCTCTTCTCTCCTCGACCCAGGCCACTAGACGAGAGTACAGTAATTAAACTGATTGAAGCGAAGCGAAGCCATACAATCGACAGCGCTTATATCCAGAAGAGAGCTTCGCGCTAGATAAGGTAGATAGATGAAAAGGAATGTAGCGCTCCGAAAGTGAGCTGGAATTGGAATCGAAAGCGAGAACAAAAAAAGAAAACTTCGAAACGTACCTTTCACAATCCCATTCACGGTAAAATTCTCTACCGCTGTGTTCTGGAATTCATCAGAGCTGTCGTAGTCGATGGCGTTGACGGAGGCGAAACCGCCGAACCAGTCGCAGACTGAGTCTGCGTCGCCGGCCCAGAGTAGGACGGTGATTCCGGATTGCACGACGTTTGAGAGGGTTGGGAGGAAGGAGCGGACTCCTAGAAGGGGAGAGGGGTTAGTTGAGTTTGTGTTTGTGTTTGCGTGTTTTGGAGGGGAGATGGTAGGGTAGGTGTGAGAAGAAGACCAGGGGAAAAGGAGAAGAAGAGGAAAAGATCGAGAGCATCGAGAAAAGGTAATACAATGTAGTAGACAAGAGATGAAATGAGAGAAAAGAGAAATCGGAAGAAAGGAAAAGAAAAAAGAGAAAAGAGAAAAATTTGAAAAGCAAAGAGCAGCCCACTCACCATCTCCAAAAACTCCAAATGGATTCCCCGCATCATCCGAACACTCGCTATAATTGGCCCTCGCCCCAATCCGCTTCATGATCTCGGGATCCTGCAAATAGTTTGCATACGTCTCTGGAGGGAAGGGAGAGGAGGCTGGTTGTCGGATATCGTAGTTGTCGAAGTCGGTGGGGAAGTATGTGCCGAATGCCATGTCGACGGTGTCGCAGGCGTTGCTGGCATTTTGGCATGCGGCGAGGGTGAGGGTTGTGGAGTTACAGGGGAGCAGGGCCTGAATTTGAGGGGTCAGGCGGGGTTTTTAGAGAGTTGTGGAAAGATGAGAGGGTGATGGGAGTTGGAGATGGTGGGGAGAAGACGTACGGGTAAGCAGTATTCAGTGTAATTTGCCATGTAAGCATCGGCGATGGATTTGTTGATTAAGGGGTAGTAAGTATTATTCGCGCTGAAGGAGATAAATTCCCTTTCCTGGATGACGGCATCGTACCAACTGGGAAGTATAAGCTTAGTACAAATAAGCTTTGAGGAGTCTGTGTCTTCCTCTGACTGGGATTCAAAGTTGAGAACGGAGATCTTACCCATTGTTGATTCCCAAAGCAACAAGGTTGATCTCTTCAGCGTCGAGATCTCCATCATCAATCGCTTGATTCTGCTGTTGAAAGTAATCCGCAAATTCTACCTCGATCAGCACTCAATCTCGACCCAGATGTCTCCACAACTCACCAGGACCATAATGCCCACCATATGATTCCGTAAACAGCCCAAAATCCCTACATTGATACTGTGGAAACTGAGCAAAAAAAGCTTGAATCAACTTCCACACAAACGGCGCTGCAGCAACAGTCCCATTTACGGTCTCAGTCCCGTACGAGAAACCTGTGCCGATTGGTTGATCCACGTAGAGCATGTTGGCGTATTCATTCCAGCTGTATGGGTTTAAGGACGGAGTTGTGTCATTGTTGTAGAATTGACATGGACCATTTTCCTGGAAGAGACCGATCATTGATGAGCAGCCTGGACCACCGTTGAGCCAAAGTGCGAGAGGCGCGGAATCAGGATCATTGCGGGCTTCGAAGAACCAAAACCACATGCTCATGTTCTCTGCAGTTTTAGTTAGCCGCAATCCCCGTTTTGAGGTACATATGCTTCAGGAAAGTGAACCTACGGCCAACGGAGAAATACCCAGAATACTGGTTCACTCCTGGAGTCGTCTCACAGACTCCAGAGTTCGTAACAAAGTCGATCGATGAGTTTGTAGCCTCATGTTCAGAAATCGTGTGCGCCACTCCATCGCGGATTTCAATTGATCGCTTTCCCTTTATACTTGATACTGGACTCCCAGCTACCTGCAATGAGAAAGAGAGCAGAGTCGCAACCAAAGCGAAAGCTCGCGGGGACTGAAAATGCATTTTGAAGCAAACAGTTAACAATGGCGCAAAAAGAACAATTCCAATCCAAATCCCGCCAAGAAAAGAGCGCCCACGAAATATTTTATCTCTTGTCCCTCATACCCCGCCCCCGCACTGCCACCGACTAGCATATGCAAATATATTCGTACAGAGTACGTTATCCCAATGACATACCTGAAGTACTTACGAGAAATTCTCGTTGATTCGTCCCGTAAATGCGAACCAATCTGGAAAATGAAATGGATGATTCGTTTTTCCATTCCGAGTCATATATCGATCTAGAAACAGAAGGTGTTTAACCTTCGCCGCAGCATCGGAACCTGGATCCATATCGTAGGGTAGGTCGATACGGGTCATGGGGCTGATAATGTGTGGGGGATCTCAATCAAGGTTGGGATATACCCGGTGGATCGAAAATGCTGCATATTATGCTTGAAGATATAGATAGAGGGATATGATTACCACGATCATATCGTCATCCGGCCAGGTCCTGACGCCTTGCCGTCTCGCGAATAATCTAGAAGGGGGTGAGGGATGGGGGAAATAGCTCACGCCCGACCTGCATTTAATATAGAAATACGGATATGGACATGGGACAACGAGATAGAATATTGAGGTGAGGTCCAGGCGTTTGGAAGAGGATGTTCTGGAACACGAGAATAGTGACTGCCGCGAAAATACTTATGTAAGCACTGGCCCCGAAACGGGAGGACGGGACGGCAACCCCTCTTACTATTTATGCCTCAGGCAGGAAAGGCTCGCAAGGAACCAAAAATAATTTTTAATTTTCCCTTGGTATCTTTGACGACCACCAACCGCCTCCCTACCTTGGTGCACATTAACCTCGCTGTACGCAGTCTTTCACGATGCCACAGAATGAATAGTAAGTACAGCTGCTCTCCGTGTCTTGTTTTTGCATCATCTAATTGAAATAGCATGGAACGGTGGAGGAAGCTCCACGGGAGAAGAGTGCGTCCAACCCTTCTTAACCCCGCCCCCAAATACGAAGACATGCAATTGACGAGCGCCCAAGCTGGACCACGAGGAAAGAACACGAAAAAAAGAGGCGAGGGAAGGCCATAAGGAGTCAAATAAGGCTCAGAGTCTGGTTGGCTTGCGAGCAAAGCTATACCACCAAAAGCGACATCATGAGAAGATACAGATGAAAAAGCAAATCAAAGCTCTAGAAGAGCGTAGCCTGAAGTAAGATGGCCGAGGATTTTTCTTTCTTTTTATTTACTGTTCAATAAGATTGTTTCTAGGGTCTTGAGTCGTCTTTAAGTCTCTTACAAGATGGTCTCTTGATTCCCGATTCATTATTGTGTGCTGCTTAGATGGCGTTGAACGAAATTATACGCTAACTCCCTGCTCTTCTTTAGGTCTTCTATGCCATCCGAACCTTCGACTACTCCCCTCCCTCAATATCTTCTCGATAGATCAAACCCAACGAATGCGAAAGCTTTGAGCAGCGCGAGTACGTTTCGAATACTATCCCAAGTTTGCGGTTTACCCGCTAACCCTGATTAGTCAAGAACAAACGAAATGAAAAGGCAGCCAAGTTTTCTGTACCTTTGCCCAGGGTTAGAGGAATCGCTGAACAGGAGATGTTTAAGATCGTCAAGACTGGGAAGAAGACTAAGAAGAAGGGTATGTCCGATCTTCCCTTCTAAGAGGCTCTTTCGGCCACGGGATTCCCTTTCGATTTCTCCGGAATGCCTACAGACAGGTATACGGAGAAATAGCGGTGCCTTCAAGGGCTGCGTAGCTGGACAAGATATAAGTATAATAACTAATGGGGGGTTTTTTTTTAGGATGGAAGCGTATAATCACCAAGCCTACCTTTGTAGGACCGGATTTTACTCGCCGTCCAGTCAAATATGAAAGATTTATTCGGCCAATGGGACTTCGGTATAAAAAGGCCAATGTCACAGTGAGTCGATCCCCTTTGACGTTTTGGTATTCTAACAAATGATTTAGCATCCGGAACTCGGTGTGACTGTTCATTTACCGATTATCAGCGTCAAGAAGAACCCTCAAAACCCAATGTATACACAACTAGGCGTCCTGACCAAGGGGACAATTATTGAGGTGAATGTCAGCGAGCTTGGCCTAGTCACAGGTTCTGGCAAAGTCGTGTGGGGACGGTGGGCCCAAATTTCGAATAACTGCGAACAGGATGGATGTGTGAATGCGTGAGTGCTCTGAATCCTTTCTTCGATAACATCCCTAACTTTTATCAGTATTCTCCTAGTTTAGCAGATGTAAACAATACATCTGACATTGAACTTCGTTCGTAAACAAACAATACAAAATCCCTCGTCCTATCTCGAGTGCTTTGAAGCGTTCTCGTTCGGAATTTAGTTTCAGCAGCTTCTTCCTCTTTTAGTTCTCAGCTTTCGACGACCAAGTGTAGCTTTGTGGATTCTACTATTCCCTAAGTACGGAGTCTGTATTCTATCCAGCTCCTATGAGTTTCTTGGTATTAGAACCTTTCAGGCCTCTTTTTTGAAGACTTGAGGCATTCTAGAATTCACCCTGAACTCTACATCTCCCTTTGTATCTGATGCAAGCACTGCAAAGACGGCCTCCGTAGCATTTTTTCTTCTTCGCAATATCATATTCCTCACAATTTACGACATCCAATTGAACCAGTGTTATAGGGGACAGTGTGACGACAGAATACTCTGCTCGAATTGGTGAATTTAGATTTCAGGTACTTTTCCACAGCATCGAATCGAAAGATATTTCAAGTAGCCCAATTCTCCCCAGTCTACGGTCGTATGTGACAGATGTTCTTCTTATTTAGTTATGTGCTCTCTATTTATAAGAGAGGAGAAGAGTTGTGATAGTCTTCATTGCATGAAATGGAAGTTTCTCAGTCCCATTCTTGCATATTTTGATGAAATCTCCAAATTCTTAATCCCTTTTCACCCCAACATTCCCCATTTTCTTCAGTCCGAACGCCCCAATCAAGCATGCAAGACCCATCCACGCAAACTGCGCCCAGAAACCGGCCCGATACCCCGCCAATAATTCTTCTGCTTTTCCTTTCCCCTGATCTAGCTCGCTATTCGTCACGGCAGCTGCAACAACTGCTATGACCGTCAGTCCAACACTCGTCCCAAACTGCGCCACTGTACTGAATACAGCACCCGCCAACGCTTGCGTGTGCGCTGGAAACTCCTCTGACACTGCCAGTAGACCGACGGTGAACATAATGTCACATGCTACTGGGGCGAGGAGTTGTGCCGGGAAGGCCGCATACCAATAAGGCCAATGCGGCGAGATGAACGCCATAAGTAGTGGGGCACCGGTACTAAGACAGAGACATGTTAAGACAAGAAGGTATGGAGTAGTTCGGTGGACGATAAGGCCGGTGGTGAGTTGAACGAAAAAGGCAACTAGGAGAGACGGCAAAATGCGCATAGATGCTCCAAGTGCAGAAGTTTGTTGAACGTTTTGAAAGCTGGACGACAGTTATTACCAGATGATGACTTAGGGAAGAGAATTTGTGGGGCTGGGTCATACAAGAGTGAACAGAAGATCTCCATTGCATTGGCGACAGCGTTCGCGAACAGGACTGTAAGACAAACGCTTGTGAAAACTGTATTTCGCCAGAGGGAATTAGGGATAAGTGTAGGGAGATTTAGAGCTTCGCGGCGATTTTCCCACAAGATGAAAGCTGAGACTAGAGCAATGCTGAGCACTAGCAAGACGATGTTCGAAGGCTGGCGAATGTTTGTGACTGTACTTGTCAATGCTCTAAACAATAGTTAGTATAACAAGCTAGTGACAAATATTCGGAAAACAGATACTAACGCAAGGACATAAGAGAATACCCCTAAGGACGTCGATGCCATTATAGCCCCGACCCAATCAATTTCCTTCCTGATCTTGACTAGAACAGACCTCTCCATCAGAGCATCATGCGGCAAAGCCCATAAATTAAGTATAAAGAAAGCCAGCGACAGACTTCCAGTCAGGTAATACGAGAAGCGCCAGCCCACCGTATCCACGATGACACCTTCAAGTACCATGCCTAAGGAAAACCCAATCGGTTGGATGAAACCCAGACACGAGAACCCAATATTGCGTTTCTGGCCGCTGGGAACTGAGTTTGCGACGATGGCAACAGAAGTAGGTAGACAGAGCGAAACTGCAATTCCTTGCATTGCGCGGAACATGATCAAGTCGATACCTGTGCGAGCAAAACCACAGGCCAGAATGAACACGCTGACGAGGAAGCAACCTGTCAGATTGACGCGCCTAATGCCAACTACATCCGCGATAGAGCCGGCGACGAGAAGACAGGAACTACTGGTCAAGCTGCTTGTATTCAGTACTGCAATAGGTGGTGGCGTGGAGAGGAGAGACGTACAAGTATGCTGCGGACGGCCATATTAAGAGGCCATCTGGGAGGGAGAGATCTGACGCCATTCTTGGCAGGCCGATCGTGATGAACCCATTGCATAAACTCGCTGAGAAATTGACACCTGTGAGTACTGTGATAATAATGATGATCCGTCCTTGTTTAAGACCCCTGTCTTCTATATCGAGAGGCACTGGCGGGGAATCTGGGGTAATAAAAGGTGGGCTAATTGGGCGGGCTGGTGATAGATCTCTGCGATTGGTATGCACAGGCTCAATTGAGATGACACTTAACAGCTCCGACATGATGGTTTTGACATTAAAGGAAGTAAAATGAAATATGAAACAGGTTATTTGAACGACATTTTCAATTTTTAGGTGGGGTTGTCACCCACAGGGCGTCAGCACTTAAAGTTTACTCCAATAGCTTCAGAGACGGGATAGCTTACCGTTCCCGAGCCCCATAAGGTTAAGCCTATCGTGGCTTTTATACTATTCGAGACATACACCAATCTTGGAGATGCCCTTAGTCAAATGTATAGCAAGGCCTGTAATATACACATTTCATGGCAAGTGTGCAATTATTTGATATCTAGTAAATAGTGGTTAGGGTCTCGCGCCGCTGGCATGTGAAGATCAAGGAACGACCTACATTCCAATAACCAATTATTCCTCAAAGGCAGTATCGCCGTAAAGAATGGCATCGAACCATTTTCAATTGGAAATATATTTGCGAGGATGAGACTATAATCGACTATTTCTAAGATCGTGAATCCAGTTTGAGAAAGATGGAATTGCAAACCCAAATTTTCCCTTTCAAGCAAGAATTTACCCACTTGATGCCGGGGAGGTAGCCCAACAATCCTCAGAGTATGATCGTATGTGGTAGATAACGCTGCTACTATGAAAGAAAAGCTCAATCAAAATATTGCCGCTTGACAAAATCGAAACGCACAATTTATCTGTGTAGGTTCATTGAAAAAATTCACTGGACAAATGCCGAAAAAAAAAAAGGAAGAAGAGAAGAAAAAAAGTTTTGTTTAAGCTCAAGGACTGTTAAAATAGTGACACAATTCCAACACAAAACTTCATATTTGGTATCGGCCGTTTTGCTCTGATTATTCTACCCGGTTTTTAGAAACTTTCTATAAAATTTTCCAAACATTAAAAAGATTTGGTATTTTGTGAGCGATTCGGAGTTCTGAGCTGTTGCCCGGTGCTGGTGATCTTATTTCTTCTTAAGGTTGTCGCTAAAGATTCTCTTTTCGGACCAGTCAAGCACAATCGGGGAAGCGTAAGGCTACTGTCCCGCCCCGCACAACATTATTTCCTCAAGTTCCTTCCCTCTCGCCTGCAACTAAAAGACAGGAAGCACGATGGAGTACCTCCGAGAGCTCTTTGCGCGCTGGCGAAAGCCTCAGAGGCCTGCTGAATCAACGCCGCCCATTCTCAACAGAGTTTCGCTGGATATTCTGTTACGCATTTTAGATTACCTTCCACCAGAGTCCGCTGTGGCCCTCGCTCTTACTTGCAAGCCCCTCAAACGTCTACTTGGAACTCGATACTTTCAAAAAGTAAGGTCTTCCGGCAAGGCCACAATTGCGTTACTGGAACTCCTCGCTCTCCCAAACGATATCGCTTGCTCTCCTTGCAAAAGGCTGCATAGCATGGAAAACATGCTTCTATACAATGGCGCGACCTACAGCGCTGGCAGTAGGATACGCAAATACGACTCTTTACGCCTTCCGTACGAAACACTCCATGGCGTTGCTGTCCTTTGCGATCAGTATGACTGCAAGAAGCTGGTCAAACCTTGGTAGGCGGATTGGTTGAAGGAGGATTGGAATGAATCCAACGTAAGGGGCCAGGAGGGTTGGCTGTTCATAGCTTAGTGTTTTGGGCGGCATAATATCTTTTCGGGCCTGGCTATGACCTGTGTGCTGCAGGCAAATATTGGGGATAGTGGAGAGTTCATGATTGATGGTGGATTTCACTACCCTTGTCCGTTGGCCCTACGTCGCGGTTCGACGGCTCTGAGGCTTAAGCCATATCCGCTAGAGAAGGACGGAATCTTGTTGCCGCTAGCCATTGTTGGTTTGTATCTTTGCCCCAAAGACACCTGGTAAACCAGCTAATCCTTCACAGAAAGCATAGTTAATACCCGCCGGCAAGCAATTGAGCAAATTTTAACTGCGGTATACGATGTCGTCGAGAAATTTGAAGGCAAAAAGGAAGTTTTGGAAGGCAGGATAGTACAAAGTAATCGTTGTTGTTCATTCGAGTGCGATGCTATAAACTTTGGTTTCCTGGTAAAAGGCCTTCAACAAGAAGGACTTTGGCCTCGGCCAAGTACCGATGATATTCGAATGAGCATTCACGACCTCGCGAAGACCCTTTACCGCATAGCTAAGTTCACATCTCTCAATCGTCCGCCGCTATCAAAGGGCGAGTCGCCAGCACGGGATCATAAAAATTGCTTTCCACCTAGCCATTTGTCATCAGCCGTGATGGACGTCCTCTCTAACGTCTCAACTCTGGTATTGGATTCACACAAAGCATACATGGACACTGCCTGTTTGGAAGTGGGGTTATTGGATTAATCCCCGTGCATTGTTCAAATTTCACATCGAACTTAACAAGGAAAGAACCAAATCATTTCATTGTATAAAGTATTATAAAGAAAATGATTGCAACAAAAGCCACTGTATTCATTAATAAAGCATTGTTAAGACAAAGGATGAAAGCAAGCCATGGAACAATCACAACTAAACAGATATAAGGGCAGCCAAGCACCACTCTACATCAACAAAAACCAAACTATAACACATACATCAACCCACTCCAACACCCAAACCAATAGTAAAATCAACCAGATCTTCTTCAAATATCAACTTCAAAATGGACTCCAACGCCATCACCCTCTACGAGATCCTTACTAACTCTAGCCTCGCTCAGCGACTCCTTGCAGTCATCACTGGCCTCCCTAATGGACCATATCCAGATGTCTCGGAACTGACTCCACAGCAACGCGAAGCTCTGAGGGTCTTAAACCAGCTTCTCTCTGTACCCCAGCGAGAGTGTAGTGTCTGTGCGAGGTTCCGACGCATGGGCCTCGAGACTGGCTGCTCCCAATGCGACAACTGATATGATGGCGATGATGCCTGAAAGAGAAGAGAATGATGACGAACCTGCTGGTCAGGTGAGTATGTACTTTATAGATAGACAATTGATTCGTCTCTGTATAATTTTTTGATTCGTTTTCTCAGAACGTGAAATAGATTTGTGATAAAAATCATAATTATATAGTATAATTGTAAACTTTGCCAAAATACTTAAGATTAAGGTGTTAAAAGAGCCTGTGTCTTGAGCATATGGTCTGTATAAAAGAACACGCAGGCAATAATCATAGACCCTATCGAGGTTCTGTTTGAGGCATTACTTGATGTATGTACGATATAATGTGTCCCATGATACAAAGGTTATTGCTAGCAAAGCATATACAGACAAGCTGGTGAGACGACGATGAAGGGATTGCGAATCTGTTCTAAGAGAATGCACAGAGCGCTTTAGGGCGATTGAGTTCCGAGAAATTGGTTGTAGATGGTGATGACAAGAGGAAATTGCGCAACTGGGAAACGGGGAAGCTTGGGAGAGGAGTATGTAATGTATGTAGTGCTCAGTTTCATCCCACAAAGACAGAGAAGCACATGGAATTGATTTGAAGAGCGAAGTTGGCCACCGATGTCTTTTTCTGAATCTCTGAGGTTCAAATCGCCATTGGCCAATCTGGGCTATTCGATGAACTAGCTTCTTCCTGAAATTGTATCCTAGTCGATGTTCTTTATAATGCTCGAAATTTTGATCGCTTCTCTTCCAAATTGACCTGTGTCCGGAGCATTTGTTAACAATCCTGAATCACAATTCATTTTCGAGTCTATACTCCCCTCTCCAATTCTACTCTAGGTCAGAATATCAAGCAGATCTAAGCTTATTGACCCTGGAAGCCCCTCGAGTGTGCTCAGTGGAGGCCGTCGCATGATCGCAGGGCTAGTGAGTCGGGGAACTTACAGAACTTACCACGACCAGTACGAATATCGACGAGCAGAAAGCAAACATAATCGAACATAGACAGGCTATTTATGATATCATCATGGTTTACGATGTCGAAAGACCGTCTCTTGCAGCTATTATTGTCAATGTTGTTCTCCATTAGCGCCATGTAGCGCTCTCGAGTCTTGACGAGTAGGCGGGTGAGCGCCGACCTGACAAATTTTCCTTCCATAGAAAAGACGATGTTTTAGTTTAGTAATACTTATAACTATTTGTAGCATCTAGAAGGAAAAATGAGTTAATGCGTTAAGGTTAATGTTTTACGCAATGTTCAACATCACGTGTATGTCACATGCACTACTTAATTAAGCAATAAGTAAATTCAACATTCCAACCAGTTGTCCGCCCATACTGACCCATTTTATTACAGCTTACGACTCTACCTGACCTATACTAGCTCGGGTAGGGTTGAGTTAAGGGTCAAAATTGGAACCACCTACTCCATGCACCGAGAACGCTCATGTCACGAGTTATTCGGCAAATCTGCCCGCCGTCAGTGTTTTCCCAGTGTCCCTGTCAAAAAGCTTATTAAAAAGCTTGTCTATGTTAGTTGCAGTGCTATTAGATGCTTCAAGTATAGGGCAGTATGGGGATACCCGGGAAAAGTGTACGCGTAACCTGGGTAACCTAAAACACATCCTCGTCGCACTTCTAAAACCCCTCCTTACGACAGTTAAATTACTTTTCCACTTTCTAAGAACTACGAGAGCTCCATCGGTGAAACAGAAGATGGAAATTATGACGCCTTTCGTACGTGGCAATCACGTATAGTTTGTGCTTGGCGCATTTCGGGAGATGCTACTCTTTTGCCATTTCTAGCTGCAGAAGGAGCAAAACTCGGCAATCTGCAGTAAAAACTCAGATAAAGTGAGAACAAGTAATGGAGCAAATCGTGTGACTACCATCTCGAGTCCTACTAAAAATGGTTCCTTTTGCCTTGCAGAGATCCCTTCCCGATTTCATTTCAAGTTTCAAGGCGAAGTGTCGCGAAAAGAGTTCGAAAACCAAGCGACTACCCGCCCACTGTAGCATCTATAACAAAGGCATTATGTAGAAACTTTCAACAAGACTACACAGCGTTCCCAAAATAAACAAATTTCACCTCAGAGCGAATGTCATTTACAAGGGATTGCCGACGCCGATAATATCTTGTAAACATGGCGTCAAGGTTGCGGACATTGGTCTAGACTCTAGTCTCTGCTGAAGGAAGGCAAGACTTAAAGTATATAAGGAGAGAGTGGGCCCGATGGACGCATCTCTTCATCCTTCTAGGAAACTATCAGCAAACAACCTCATCATTCTCATCACGCCCAGCAGACCTTTCTCGTGTATTGTTATTCTTTCATCATGAAGTTTATTTCTCACTTCGCTTTTCTTGCCCTGGCCATTGCGGTATCGGGTGCTATCATCCCTCAGGATGTGAACATAAATGGTATTGCCAAGCGCGAGGTCGAAGCTATGCCAGTGGCTGCCGCTGCTGATACCAGCGCGAACACCTATCAAGTTCGGGACACCGATACAGAGGAACACAAGAAGAAGCACCACCACCACAAGAAACCATCAGAAGCTCGTGATGTTGATGAGGAGGAGCACAAGAAGAAGCATCATCACCACAAGAAACCGTCTGAAGCTCGTGATGTCGACGAGGTTAGTCTCTTCGTACCCAAGTTTCCTGTCTTTTCCTAATCTTTGTCAAACAGGACGAGAAGCACCACCACCACCACCACCACCACCACAAGAAGCCAAAGGACGAATAAATTCATGCATGCGTGGTGTGCCTGGCGTGGCAGTACGGCCTGAGTTGGATGGCTATTTTCGTCAGCGGAGAACCCGGTAGCAGGATAACTGTGGATTGTGAATCTCGAAATGAAACAATGTTTCCGATATTTATTTTGTTTGTGTGTTCTTCCTCACTGAATAAAATCCTCCTCTCTATCTGGCCTGACTCCATCCTCGAGTGCGATGTTTGATGGAATGGAATGAACTTGGGCACTTACAACTGTGACCATGTGATGAGATATGAAATCAAGCCTTTGCCATGAGAACCAGAGCTAACTTCAATTTTTTCCCTTCCATGTAAAGTAGAACAAGAAACAGGAAAGAGCATCTAGCTTATTCTGAGGACGCGGTAATTCTCGGATAGCTTTATCAATCTTAAAGTTGCCGCTTCTCGAAGCCCGATACGTCCGGAAACCGAATAATTTACCATTCCTTGACATGAAAGCATAAGCATAAAGCAAGCTCCATTGTATATACTGCCTACCTCTCCCTTAGAATCTCCTATTAATAGATAAAGTTTCTTTTAAAGGTTATAGTAATATGTCTTAAATACCCCCCCTTTTTTTTAAAGAGGCGTTGAGGTGGAAACCCTCGCTTAAAGTAGCCAATAATTCCATTCTGTGAAGTGGGAATATGCAAGGTGATTCGTTTGGTCTTGGAGCTGTATACGAACTCGATGGCTTATTGGGCTAGGCCAACAGAAACCGTCGTATCTCCTCGACAATGAATTCGGAATCATCCTTCGTCCCCATACCACCTCCGGCAAGGTGACCGAACACAGACTCCACACAAATAAACTCTCCACGCTTAAGATGCTTCACCTCCTCTTCACTATGTTCTGGCGAGAAGAATTGGTCAGTTCTCGAAGGCATGATCAAACATCTTGCGTTGATCCTCTCCAATGTCTTCGCAAGATCCCCTCTATCTTCCGGGTAGTACATGGTAATATCTCCCTTTTGCTAAGTCCACAGCATCAACAGCAAATCATTGGCGTCACCCGCTCCAGGCCATTCAGCATCCAAGTACTCCTCCAAAGTCCCGAAACCAAGCTGTTCCCAACAATGCTGTTTATACCATACCGGAGGCAGCGCCCAGGTGGAAAATATTCTATCTAATGCTCTCAATCCTTTCTTCGGGGGCTCGGTGTAATGTCCATTTTGAAAATCGGACGAATACACAAGGGCATATTTTAGTGTCTCTAAAACACTCCAACAATGCCAGCTTATACGCGCACTGCTGGCTAAGCATACTGAATTCTCCACAAACTCCGGAAACAGAGTGCTCATGTGGTACGCCTGCTGCCCGCCCATACTGAACCCAATGTATGCAAATAACTTGTTGATACCTAAGCTCTCGCACAAGGCATGTTGAAAGCGTACATTGTCTTCATATGTCGTACGAGGGAAGTTGGGACCATGAAACGGCTCGGGTGTATTGCTGGGCGATGAAGACTCGCCGCCGCCGAGGAGACCAGCGATGATTATGAAATATCTTGATGGCGGAAGAATTGGATCTGGTCTATGCTCCGTTGAGTATAAGAATGGCAGTGTGTCTGAAAGTGCACTGCCAAAACATGTTGGCATGAAGATTGCGGGATTTGACGGGTTGCCAAAAGTCCAGAATGCAAGCTTTGCGGAGAACTTAAGGCCTGCAGGCTCGGATTGAGGCGACAGCGTGATGGTTCGCTCAAAGAACTGTGTATTGGGCATTTTGCAAGTGAATGGATACGTACGTTTGATGTTACAGGTCATCTCACACTTTCAAGAGGTTCATCCCACCTTTTAAGTGGCTCTGAGTGACTCATAATCACGTGAAATGAGGGATTTGAGTACTTGGAGGTATTTTTGGATACGAAAGGAATGCGTTTGTGGAACAGGATTTCATCGTGCAGAACGAACTGAAGTCTTGGGCAGTATTTCTAAGGCCTTATGAATATTGTGTTTTCTTTCTTTCTCAAGAAACAGTTAAATGGTTTTCTTATTCTTATTCTACAAAGACATTTGGCTTATAAGCCACCGCGGTAGTTCTTAATTAGACTCTTTTCCGTTTTCTCGACCTATTTAAGGCCATGCAATCGGGTAATTCTTCCTCCATAACGCCTTGAAACATTTTCTGCAACGCCGAAACTATCTCTCTCCACTCCTGTCTTGTAGCTCTATCCTTCACTACCTCTTCGATTCCCGGCCAATTCTGCGTAACGTCATCTCTGAGTTGCAGAAACAATCGTTTGCCTACCTTCTCAGGTGTGATTTCATGGAGACAGAGATACAAGCGCTTGATATTATCTTCATTCTCCGAGCCCGTGAATGCGAGCTCTGTGCGTTGATGTTTTAGATTGCGTACCTGTAATAGTATGTTAGTAGTTGTCAACTTTGTTGACGCATGTCTCGGAAACTTACGAAAGTCACAGCTGTATCAACATGTGCGGTGATTAGTATGGACCAGCTAAATGTGAAGACGGCGTGTGGAGCCTCGGAAGGTGTGTAAAGGAGCTCGCCTGCATTTTGGACAAGCCACACGCCATGCTCCAATGCATGTGTATCCCAAAATTCCTTTTTAGCCACTCCCTTGATGCCCTGTTGGCTTTCTAAAGAATAGTATTGCCTCATTAACTCCATGTTTTTTTCTGTAGGAGGAAAAAAGGCCCAGAGCTTCACTCCGGTTGAGAGGGCACCACCTTGACCTACGTCTAAGGTGTGAAAAGCTTAGTTAGTGAATAGTTCTTTACTCTACTGCGTGCAGCCTTCCTCACCAGTGTGTAAATCGCTCTTTGACCCTGGACTCTGTATCAGGATTGAGACACGATTCCTCTCGATTATCTTCGCCTCCTTTATGAATTCCGGGTACCGCCGAGTCTTGTTAATGCTATCCAGACGCAGGAATCTGATTTGTTTTGTACCACTCGATTTATCTGCTTTGAAATCCTTGATCAGTTTTGCTGCCAAGACACGAATTTGCTCGTCTTCCTGAACTTGTTCGCTGTTGATATACAAACCAATCTAGTAAGAGTCAATTTTCTCACTCAGAAGCTGTGAGTAACGGTAGGGAAGGCTAACATCCGGACTTGCTTTCCTCTTGCAAAGTCTTTCTGCCTCATCGCACACCATCTTAACGATTACTTCTTTCCGGGTCTCGCTCCAGAAGTCTTCGGAAGGTGCAATTTGAGGCGCAAATAACTTGCCCTCGAATCGCTTGATGAGGTCCTCCTGGGAAGGCTCAAACGTCATGTTCCATCCCCTTATTGTTTGAAGCAGTTCCCAGTCTTGCTTAGGGTATTGTGCAAGCCAGTCTTTCAGAGACTCTTGGGCAGTGGAATTGCCTTTCTGAGGTCTTCTTTTGCTTTTCTTCTGTATTTTCCCAGGCTTCGGCGCCTTGCCAGCAGCCATACTACGTGTTTGAACCATCGATACGATTTAAAGTGAAACCTAAAGCCACAATGTATTTTAAGTATTATATGAAACCGACTTGTCCAAACATTTCCC
The DNA here is from genome assembly GCA_009613015.1 of Mollisiaceae sp. DMI_Dod_QoI. Taxonomy (NCBI): domain Eukaryota; kingdom Fungi; phylum Ascomycota; class Leotiomycetes; order Helotiales; family Mollisiaceae; species Mollisiaceae sp. DMI_Dod_QoI. The sequence continues at coordinate 83,836 of VXCB01000108.1, forward strand.
CTCGATTATCGCATATTAAAAAGGCATGTGTCTAAAAATAGTTTCTTTATATCTAAATACGAGTCTCAAATAAGGAAAATACCAGGGAACCTGAAAACGGAATAAACAAAGATATCAAAGCTTGCTTTAAAGGATAATAACATGAATGAAACATTAATTTGATAAGCACAAAGCGGCTGTAAAACCTGGTTGGCAGTGTTTAAGATACTTAGAGATGATAGGTAACTGGCTGGCGTGTATTCCCTCGTGACAAACCTGACATGTATATATGCTGAGCGTATTGACCTAGGCTAATTATCCTTAGTCCATGGTCGTATATGATCTTGAAAATAATAGTCCAAACCGTAACATCGTGCCTGCATAGGTAAGGTCTGATTTTGGGTACAGTATATTGGTCACGTGGTCTTCGATGGGTTGGTATGCGCCGGCGATTAGATATTTTTACCTTCCGGTTGTTATCTTGATTACTCCTGGTCCAGATGGCTTTTCGGCTCTCAGATGCCGGAAATGATGAGTTCAGCCTCATGGTACAACGCTATGTCTTAGAATTGCTTTTGAGTTGCCGAGTGAATACGCGTTTGTACAACGGGTGGGAGGACAGATGGCGAAGATCGGAATTTGAAATCGAGGTGGCCTAGAGATCTTTTCAAACAACATCGAGAGAACGGAATCGTACCTTCACCATCCTTTTCGTAAAGGACACACGAATTTTCTCGCTGTCTTTCAAGTGATTGTTTCGGATCAATCGAGGCAGGAGCAAGCGTCAACGCGTCAACGCGTCAACGACATCACAATCTCCAAAGCACAAATTTGACTAAAAACGAACCATCAGTGCAGCAACTAAGACACATAACTGCTTCAAGTTGACTGCTAAGGACGAAGCCACGATGGCGAAAGGTCAAGACCCTCCTCCACCAGCCTACACTCCTTCTCAAAACCCCGCCTTCCAAACTAGTCCTGGTCCAGTAGCATACACCAACGGCCATCCTCTCCAACAACAACCCTACGCTTCGAATCCGGGCCAAGGTCCTCTTCAACAGCCACAGCCTGCGTATCAACAGGGTGTTGGTGGTGCTGGCGAGAGAGTCATTGTGGTGGAGGAGAGACAGTCATCGGGAGGAGATGTCTTGCTTGGATGCTGTGCGGGCTGTGCGGCAGGCTGCTGTTGCTGTGGGTGTGTTGTGATGTGAATGCAGGACGGGTTAGAGTGGAAAAGCGGAAGGAAAGCGCTTGGGAGTAGGGATGGCATGATAGGATGTGGATCGGGGTATGGAATAATCAACAGGCATTGCGATGATGGAATAATGGATTGAAAATGGGCATACTAAAAGAATAATGGGTATCAGATTGAAGCTGAAGAAGCGGAAGAAGGCCGATATGAAACTGTATGATATGGTCTATTCGCTTCGAGCGTCTGAAGCTTTTAGCATCTATCAATGCATTTCCTGCGCGTCCAGGGTCTGGAGCCTCGGTATCTTGACAGATTGCTAGGAACCCCACAATGACGGAGAATTATGCACTATGCCACTGCGAATTTCATTATGAATGAGAATATTAAGTAATATTCTTCTTACCTCCCATCTCCTCGCTTCTCCTTAGTCGCAGGAGCCTACCTAGGTAGTATCTCAGATACCAGGCAAGTCAGCTGACCCCAGATTCCTATCTGCAGCCACCAGCAACCTACCTATCAACTAATGCGGACTTTGTCAACGTCCTCCCAACAAACCTCATTTTCCTATCCATCTAAGATGCACGCGGCTGTCGCAGATTTCGATGGTCCAAATACCGCGGGCGCGTGATCCCGAAGTCAGCCGCGGCGTGTCCCTTTCGGCACATTCAATTGGCTGAATAAAGTTACGAGACTGGATTCAGCCTCAAAAGATGAAGTCAGACCATTAGGGCATTTTTGATAGCTCCCTCTTAGCAGTCCTCTCTCTGGTTATCTTGAGATGTTTTCATCTTAAAGCGGTCGCTTTCCGTCTCGATTAAGGTAAGTTTGAAAGGTGTTGGAGACTTTTGTACTGCTTGCCAAGGCTCGCTTGCGAAAAGGGGTACAGGCCGAGGACTGGACCAAAACCGAGAGTTGGCTTGCATTGCAAGATAGGTTATACAGCATACATTTGCAACATCCTCGTCATCGTTATCGTCATCATCGTCGTCAACAAGTTCGGTTCACCATTCAAGAAAATGCAAGCTTCACCACCACCACCAAGCACAAATCTCACCAACGAACCTCCAGCCTACGCGCTTCAAGAACAACCTCAACTTCAGTCTGTTCATGGCCTAGGAGCCATAAGGCCTGACTTAAATAATAGCACTGGAGTCTCTGATCAGCAACTGCGAGATGAGAGAAGGAGGGCAGAAGATGAGAAATTGAATGCGGGAGATGTGTGTTTGGGCTGTTGTGCTGTTTGCTGTCGGGGAGGATGCTGTTGTCGGTGTTTAGTTATGTGATGGCCAGGTTTGGTAGTTGGGAAGAATTACTGGAGACTTGAGTGGGGCGAAGACTTCAAAAGTTAAGGTAGATGTCTGTCCACATCTTGTACTGTTTGATAGGCTAGGTGATAGCGAAGCGGGCTAGAGACGTTCCAACATTGAATATTAAATTGTAAAGGTGAATTCTTGCAGATGAAAAGTGAACTCATGGTATCGGCATATCTCCTAATCTTCGCCTATCACCCCGTTCCTTCCTCCAACAACATCAACTCCACCACCACAACAAATCCGCAGATAAGAAGCCCGTCTGTAAGTATTCCAGAATGTCCTTGATCCGTGTGGGTATTGATCGTGCTTCAGACATCAAGATGGGGTTGACAATCACTCCTGGAGGCGAATATAATCCAGTCACCATTGCTCATAAGACAAAGCGCAATACGCAAGGTAGCTCCGACAACAATTTCGGTTCATCCTTCTAACAGGCGCTCTTCGTCGTTTCGAACATGAGCATGATCTACTTGGTCAAGACCCTGAGCATACATCGAGTCAAGACAAGAAGTCTAATCTGAGCCATCATAATTCCAACCTCGACGAGGCGAGAAGGGAACGTGACACAGAAAAGGCGAAGAGAAAATGGATTGAGAAGAAGTCCAGACAGTTGGAGACGGAGAATGTTGCGCTGAAGGTCGAGAATGAAGTCTTGGAGGCTGCATATGATGTCTTGAAGGCAGAGCTTGAGGTGTTGAAGGCAGAGAAGGCCGCTCGCGAGGAAAAGTTGTCGAGTATGAAAGCCAACGCAAGAAAGTTGAGGAACATTTGAAGCGTTTGATGTTAGTCCTTAAGGAGAGATTCGGATTTCGAGATTAGTGAGACCGCCTGGAAGCGATTCATTGAGTTAGAGTAGAAGATTTCTGATAGCAAGGTAGAAAATCTGTGAATAAAGCCGCAGCCTGACAAGATATACTCGTTTCGGCCTTGCTATATGCCCTAGATGGCTTGGATTATGATTCTTTTTGTTGTGCCTGGTTCGCACTTCGAGGTAAATTTCAAATTTACCTTGATTGCAGCACTGCGTCCTCTTTCTCACGTGTAATTTCCATTTTTGTTGCACATCGTTCGAAAAAAAAAGACTGTTTTCAGCCTTGTTATTTTACATTTGTTGCACGTCGGTCGAAAATATGACCGTTTTAGCCTCGCCATAGCCTCGCCAAATGTTTGATAGTCTGGTAGAAGTTTGCAAGGCTGAAGCTACTTAAAGGCTGCTCATCGTAAAATTGTCATGATAACCTCACAAAATTTACTTAATTTTCCTCATCGCAATTTATAACTTGAAGCATGCTCTTGATAGGAATAAGACAAAAGCATATATAGTAAGTATAAGAAGCAAGGTAACAATTGCCAATGCTAAAAGATTTTTGAGCTTGCTCGACTTAACTATTTAGGGAAATAATAGAGGAGCGCGCTGAGATCATGAAAAGTGCTGGAGTATGAATGCAATTGAACATTGTTCTTAAGAAGCTTTTAGTGTGCAGTACTCGAAGGCAGAGCTAACCATGAAGGTGTTTTTGCGATTTGTTTGGGAGTGTAAGACTTTAAAAAGGGCGGAGAGCTGGAACCCTTGAAGCCACAAGTTTGTCCTGAGGTGGACTACATAGTATGGGTCTCTCTTGAAACATCTCAAAGACTGCAATGCGATTTCTGGACTTGTTATTGTAGAATTTTGTAGTCAGTTGGCATTAAATAAGCATAATGTTGAGCAAGTTAGGAAGGGATCGAACTTCCACTTTTTGAAAGACTTCATGATGTAAATCGAGCTTGCCCAACTTTTCGTAGTCGAATGACCCTATTTAAGGATAAAAGACCATGTGTTTGCTCTATTCGAAGCAGCCTTCATAACGTTATACTCCGCGTGGTTGAAAACGATGAGGGGCCAAATTGGCATGTGAATGACGGCACGTGACTCGATCCTCAATGGAAATGGACTAAAATCAAAATTCCAGCACTCGTACTAAAGAATAAAGCATAATTGAAGTAAAATCGAGCACATGCAGTGCCTTCATTTGGAAAGAGCGAATACAGTAGTACATAGACAGTGGATGGAACGACTCGCATCCAAGTTTGCCAGCAAGAACTATTTTCAAGCAGTGGACAGCACATCATACAAGGTCCCGAAACAGAACAGAGAGCGCAGGGTAACAGACAACTTGATAATGGATTTAATATGCCTTTGGACCTCCGAGAACTTTCTTCTAGATTCCTATGTTATTGACTTTTTTGAAGCGACGTCAATATTTGTGGGTCAGAGCTGTCAATCCTCTCATTTAACGGCGCACCATAATAACCTAACCCCCAAAAAGTCCAAACCCACGTTCCAACTTCCCTTTTAATATTTTATATTGAAAGCAAAGCTGGTATTATTACATGAGAACAGATTATATCATTAATAAATGAAAATGTTTCTATTAACATATTTAATATATAACACACAACATTTGTTGTTATAGTAAAATTGTCCGTTTTGGCCGCTGTGGTCGGCCGTTCAATTGGAGCCCGAGATATCTACATTTGTATATATTTAAATAAGAAAGATATGGCCCATCCACGTCTTATCCATGCTGGTGTATCGGTAACATTTCCGCCTCTCAGTTTTCACACAAGACCGCGGTAGCGCAGGGTTGTAAGTTATACCACTTCTCTGCTCCTGAATCACGATTAACAGTTACGCAGCGACTCCCTGGCATGGAAATACTTCCAACGTAAAAAACGGAAAATTTTTTTTTGATTGTTTCGTAGAGTCCGATGTTCGAACCCACTTTGAAATATGGCCAATGGGTCACCAGGGTACCAAGGTAGTCAGGTCATTCTAAATATGCAGACTCTACTTTTCGCCGGGCACGTACATGTGAGCACGTCTCTCAAAAGCGCTGTCCGCACTCTTCATCTCGTTCATCTCATTAGTACTCATCACCCAACAATCCATCCTACGCAATGTCCAAAATTGATGCCCGATCGCATCCTTCGGTGGTTTCATGTGGCCACCAAAACCAACTTGATCGGATCAGGCGGCTTGACTCTGTTGACTCCTCTTTTCTCAGCCTTCTGGGACCTCCAATCCCTCGATGTTCTCTATGCAATCTTACTTCCAGCGCGGGATCTTGAGCATACCTACCTATGAAGCATCATTCCAGCGGCGTGCTGAGTGATCAACGAGTTATTTAGAAAGATATTTACATGTATCTTGATAGGTCAGGAAGGCAACTGGAGGTTTAAATATTACGAAAATGATTTATTGAGAACTGTCTACAATACTGAAGATGGTTGGATGGACGTAAGGGCGGGCTGTATTGGGAGTCAAGAGGCGGCTATGCTAGGTGTCCATTCTCTAAGATTGTCTTGTGAGGAGAGACAGGTGGTCTTGGGGAGGCCGTGAGTGTGGGATAATAAGAGTCCAGTACTTTTTGGTACCCTGAAGATCGCTTCGAATGGGGCTTTGACGGTAAGTAATACGGTGATGAAGTTAAACAGGCTACATTAGTGCCCTGGTTTTGCTGCGCACCGCGATCCTGAGAATGGGACATGAACCTCTATTTAAAGTCAGCCATTCCGGCATTTATGTCGCAAGTATCAAATCTTCCATATGATTATTTACATCATGATACCTATTTTAACAGTCGTGCCTGATGTAGCTGACCAGCTGTGCACCGCCCCTCATGCCATGGGAAATTTTGATATCACGTGGCTGGTCTCAACAGGACCGGGTACCGTTATTTAGTAGCCTGCGAATTCAATTAAGTAGAGATTGAGCTATTAAAATTTACCTTTACCTTTCAGTTTCTCAGCACCTAGAATACATTCATAGACTATGAATATGCCTTTTCATGTCTAAAAATAGGTTAATGTCTCCAGTTCCCTTATCGCAGCTTTATCATAAGCGAATCCACGTCGCGTCGACCCGCGAAGCTGTATGCTAACTTCAAGTGATAGAATAACTTACTACTACGAGCATTTGGTTGCCTTCATCGGTGAACGACTGGATACTTTGGCTACAACATGCTACCCATGGACTGAAGCCCTAACACTTGACCCTCAAACCCACGATCACGGCTATGGCATCTCTGTGGCCTGGGAAGCCCTCCCAGGACACCTCGAAGGATATAGCGGATGTTGCAGACACTGGTCTCGCAGATGTAGGCCTTCCAGCTCCCCAGCAACCTACGAGCGTCCCTATGGGACGTCCTCAACTCCAGCGAAACCAGCCCCAGCCGCCCCCACCTCATCAACCTCCTCCACCTCCCTCGCCCCAAGTCGGCAATCCCAACGATTCCCTCTCATTGATGCAGTTGCGTCGAATTGTCACAGAATTCCCGAAGATAGATCCCACCTCATACGCCTTCACATATGCTGACACAGCATCATTCGAAGAGGAAGTGGACGAATGGTTCTCCTACAACGACGCCGAATACAAAAGACTGCAGAGAGCGAGAGACACCTTCGAGAGACGGTGGAAGAAGTTTTCGGGGAAACCATGGCTGGAGACAGATGGTGTACAACAACGCAAGTTCATCGAACGCGAAGTCAATGGTCTCGTCGCAACAGATCTCAGGAGACGGTGCAAGAGTCTGCAGACCATATTACACATCATATTAGGCGTATGGGATGAGACAGCTGGTGTCAAGGGCTCCGAAAATGGGTCCGAAGCTGCGAAAGCGAAGACAAAAGCCACACCGAACCAGCTGGAGCATATGAAGCAAAGTATAACTGATGTTGCAATATTTGGAGGCATTGAATGCCTAGCACAAGTCATGCAGAACGCGTTCAAGAGGTTGTGGGACGACGATTTTAGAGAGACAAAGCTCCTGGAGGAAGACATTCCATTCATCCAGGATGAGCTTGACAACGTTACCACAATCATTTACCTCGTCATCGAGGGAATCCGCAACGATCCTGTTAGCTTGAAGCTTGCACGGGCGAGAGTCTTGGAGATGAACCCTGGCCTTGTGGAATACTTTGTGATAATCACAGCCAGGCTACGCTGGGACGAGGCGAACGAGTTACCACAAACAAGGATATTCCTGCTCTTTTGGAAGTCATTATTACTTGTGTTTGGTGGCACATCAGAAATCGATGAGGTAAAGAAGGCAACGAGCGAGTATAAACATCTGAATGGTGAGGGTGTCAAGTTGATCACTGCTTCACCTCTCGATTATCACATATTTCGTCAGGAGATAACATCGAAATACCCCGCATATACTCCGCCCCCTCCATTACTCGCGCTCGAACCCGATAACAACTCGATACTTCCTCCATTACCTAATCGGCCAAGCAGGGCAAATGGTGCGAACGGCATTATTCCGCCTCCGATGAATGTTAACACCAGTGGTGCATCTATTCTTCATCAGCCTGTACATATTGCTACACCCGCGCCATCACCCCCTCCTTCGCCACCGGTTGGAGGGAAAGCTGGAAAGAAGCAAAATTATCAAACGAATCAAAATTTCCCATTTATGTATCCCCCGTTGGACAGTACAAGCAACAGCGCTGGAGGAAAGGGTTCGGCCGGCATGCAAGAGATGCTAGTTGGTAGAAAATGGGAAGGAAGTGATATACCAAAGTCAATCCTTGAAGCCGGTGATCTATTTTCCAAACGCATGCGGATGACGAGAGCTATGCGGCAATTATGGGATGAGCGTGAGAGGTTCCTGAAGTTTGAAAGAGGATGGGACGGTGAAGATGATGACATCGAGGAGCTAGATCTCGACACGATTCTTTCAAAGAAACTCTCCCTTCGTGAAGCCAAGCATGTACAACCTGAAGCTGATTTTGGACCAAATGCGGACGTGCCCGACAGTGTGAAGGAAAAGCTCGACCTAATCGAACTGTTTTACGTGAGTAATCATGTTATCATGAAATTTCTAGCTTCAATTTCTGACCACGGGTAGCAAAATTCTCTCCCTCATCTCCAGTCGCTGGTTATAGTATTACTGAAGGCCGTGTTAGCGAACGTCACGGCATTAATCACACAGCCGATGGGACAACAACCAGGTCTTGCTCCTGGTTTCAGATCTGAGGTTAATCTTCGTGCCAATGTCGCCCAGGGTCAGAATAGGCAGCAGGATCCAGCAAACATCCCTTTGCCGAATCCCGTTGAACCTTCAGAGCTGCCAATTGATGAAATTGAGGCTCTGCGTTCACGGGAGATCACTGCGAAAGCAGTCTCTGGCATTCTCCTCATCTTGCTAAAATGGTTCAAAGTTTCCCGTATGTTATGTCCCTCATACTCTGACCGAGATGCTGACATATGACAGATATTTTGAAGTTCGAATATCTTACCCAGCTCCTACTAGATTCCAATTATCTCCCCCTCGTCTTGAAACTCTTTGCACATCAGGAAATCGATAAGGTTGTGGACAACAAAACAGACCGAGATGAGATGAGGTCAGTGTGCATGATGTTCCAACTTTATAATGCTTACACATGCCACAGTTTCTTCGCCTTCTGTAACGCAAACAGTAAACATGCGCCAAAACAACCTCAATTGGACCTCGAAGGAGAAGAAAGTGAAGACGAAGCTGCTCCACCACCAATAAAATTGCGCCGAGAGCTGTCTGTCGCCGAATCCGAGGACAAACTACCAGCACTTACTTTCCAGGAAGGTCAACATGCCGGCAAACGACCGATGCCAGAAGTTGACGAACTGGGCTACCCAACAAATGAGCCGCCATCAGAACCCATCACCGAATTTTCGTGGAGAAATTTCTTCTCGTCGATCAATTTTTTGCGCGTCATGCAGAAGATATGCAAGAATAAAGCTCACCGCAATCTTCTCCTCGTCCAATACAAGTCTTCAAATATACTAAAGAAATCACTCAAGATACCCCAACCTGAGCTCCGACTCTACACCTTGAAGCTCTTCAAAAACCAAGTCCCATATTGTGGCCGAAAATGGCGGCAAGGAAATATGCGCGTCATCACCGCAGTATATTTGCATTGTCGACCGGAGCTGCGCGATGACTGGCTAGCAGGTAGCGATGTAGACGCTGAAGTTGAGGAGGCGCTACCTCTTGAACAAGCTCTTCGTGCATTGACTCACTGGCACAACATCAAGCGCTACCCGGACCAAATGGGCGCCGATACCAAACTTCTCGAAGAAGAACACGATTTTTTTGTTCGCGAACTCGAGAAAATGGAATGGATCGATGATGGAGTTGGGGAAGGAGAGAGCATTGCGGAAAGCGGGTGGGATGGTGTTAGTAACGGTTGGTGAGGCGAGGCGAGATCAGATATAAGGTATACCGCACGATGAAATGTTTGGGATTTGTGGATCTGGCATAGCATGACGTGGATGTAGAGTGCATGAATTGATGATGATGATGTGAGACTTGACACCCTCTCGTGGTGTCTTTGTTGCATGTCGCATTTATTCTCCGAGGGGTGGGAAACGTTGTTTCCTTCTTTTACTTGTGCGCGTGTGGTGTTTCCACATTTTCTTTTTGCTGCGCATGCTCGTCTTGCATGCGAGATAAGTGTTTCGAGATCGGCGCTTAGAGGGGGCTGGGTACAGGAGTCGTTTGTTTGCTTGCTGTGTTTCAAAAAATTTAAGGTTCATGCAATATCGAGATTCTGTTATTGATTGTTGTCCTTCTGTTTGAGACTTGACTGGTACGTCAACTGGGAGGCTGAGTAAGTGATCTACGCAGCTGTCGACGTGGCTTGCTGAAAACAAAGAAGAATTCTGAATCGCTAGAAGAACGAGCCTCTCGAGTGTGCGGACGGGATTTGGATTTGTGCGATAGGATGAGAGATCTTGGGGAATACCGATTTGTGGTTGAAGCGAGTTACACAAAACAGGATCATAGCCTCGATGCAGCTGAATAGCTCGGTCGAGATGACCTGATCTGAATTCTGCGAGCCTCGGGGGGCACCAAAGCCGTCCCTCGAGCACATGTTTGCTACAGTGGGCACGACAAAAGTGGGTAGGTGAGGATCCACTCTTACAAATCCTAAGGCCTGCACGACTCTTTGCTGCAAGTGCCTAATCCGACTGCATTTGTTTGAGACTGGGTATAGAATGCCTATCAAGCACAAAGCCGAAATGAGCGAGCATGGAGATTGGGCAATAAGTTTCCAGTGGATATCTAATCAATCGTCCAGTTATCGAATGGAACGAAATCGTTTGGATGCAAATATTATCAGATTATTGGGTACAAAACTAACAATTACAGATTGATATATCTCTGCCCCCTCCAAACTCAATTACAACAGACAAGCCTTCCTCCCAACAGGTAGATCGATCTTTGATTTTCCCGACTCTCTTTTTGGCTTCTTCAACCCAGCTCACTTCCCCTTTGCTTCCAGAAACCTTTTTACTTCACAAAGCACCTAAAGCCCTTCATTCCTACCTCCCCTAGCCCATCCACCTCAATCAATCAAACTTTTCTCCCCCTCCTTCAACAATTTCTTCACCCACGGAATTCCATCATCCATCCAAGCTTGATAACTCGGCTTAAAACCCTCCACCTCCACACTTTCCTTATCCAACGTTCCTACCGGAATGTCAAAAATAAGTCCCCAACCCGCCTTTTTCGTCATCTCTCTCGGCTCGCCTGTAAAATGAAACGACAAATGCGTCCCACACCTTCCACAAAACGTCCTATTCGAATCTTTATTCCCTATAAAATGCCTTACAAAACTCGATTCCAGAATCTCAGGAGAACCAGTCAGTAGACCCAGAGTTTTCGGCTGGATATAGTCATCAGGTACAGCTTGATGAGCGTCGGTAAATTTTGGGAGGAGTGAAAACGTGACCCATGATTGTGGAATGATGAGCCAGCATTCGACGATGGCGCCTGGCGACCGACGACATGAATTACAGTGGTCGAGGGATATCATGGGCATGTGTGAGGTGACTTCGTTTGGGGTGTGGATTTCTCTCGATGGCATGGGTGGGATTATTGGTCGTTCCGAGAGAGGGGGAACATTGACTGTGTACCGGACTGCGGAGCAGAAACAACCGCCTTTCAGAGTAAAGGCTTCTTTTGATAGGTTTGGCATTTTGGATTTGGTGTTGCTTGCTGGGAGTGAATTTGAATTTTGAGGTGAGGTTGGGCTGGGCTGGGTTGGAGGGGTTGTGAAGGTGGGGTTTTATGTAGGGCTGATCGTGGCGGGGTAACCTACGTGGGGTGATTGTTAGCCCGCGCTGATCTTTTCGTCACCGCACCACTACTACAGCTAAGTGGTGGAAGTGTGATCCTAAGTATCTCATTTTAAGGTTCCGCATCCCTACCTAGGTAGGTAGGCACTTTGGTAGCTACGAGGTGCAGGCGCATTCTCTTGGTCACGTGGTCTCATCAAATTAGGCAAAAATTAGGTCTGAAAAGTCTTGTTGGCTTTTGTCTCAACCCATCGCACATTTTTCTCATATCTTGGAGGATTGATAGTTCAACTCATCATAACATACATTGCGTCTAGTATCTTTCTTCTTCTTTGCCTTGCTATGTTCTCATCTCTTTTCACGCTTTCGACCCAACACTCCCGTTCTGCGCCTTCGTAGTCGAGGATGTACCCTGCTCTCTAGCATATTCTTTCCAGCTTGCATCTCGAGTGAACGAAGATATGGCATTAAATGGCTGTTCGAAAGCCATCTCGGTCTCCCATCTCTGCATTGGCGTAATCTCTCGGGCGTCGTGTGTGAGATCAGAATGGAGAGAAGAGCGGTTAGTTCTATCGACCCATATCTCAATTTGACAATGCTTCGACCCTTGAGCTTGCTGATTCATTAGGATTGTTGACGGTTGTTGATAGTCGAAACTGATTTCTTGGAACTGATTCCTTGGAAAGTATTTTTCGTTTCTCGTTGGTGTTCCTAGGCTCTAAAATTCTATTGCCAGATTAACTCGTGTTCTTTAACCCGCTTCGCCATCCTCACTCTGATGTTTGATCAATTTGATATGAATTTCTGGAACTACCTGCTGTAAAGTGTTTCTGGGAGGATCCTGCGTCGCCTTTTATCATGGCTTGGACTCATTTTGCAAGTGCTGGGGGGTATCATACACGCAGAAGCGATAGGTGATCACTTTCGGCCCTATAACATATTTTGGGCAGTCTCATACTTTTTATGTTGTCTCATATTGTTGCGAAGGGTCACCAGTCAAACCTCAGTGTTTTCTGTGAGGGTCACCAATAAGAAGGAGCTCAGCCTCGCGATGGCCTTCTAGGAAGGGTCGCCAATCAAGTCTGCGGAAATGGATGACAAAGCTTGTTCTTCCCGGGTCAAATGCGACATCCTCACGATTTCCCGACTGACATTCTTCAGCTCTCCCTCCTCAGTCCCTAACTTAGGTGTAAGGGACTGACACTCGGCATTCTTTTAGGCAATCATTAATATTAACCCATTGCGTTTTACGGCAAAGGCGTTGAACTCTAGGTTCTAAAGGTTGGAGACGGTGATCGGATTAGATCAGGCTGAGGCTTCGAGGTCGGTATTGAAGACCCCATCCTTTCAATCTTAACTGCACAAAGTTGCGACCGATACTGACTGACAGTCCCCAGTCCCCCTCAATTGTCTAGTGCTTTTGACGTAACAGCGCGAAGACTTCTGGTCTTCGCGCAAACGTCATCCCAGCGCAGCACAATGATCATGGCATAACGTATATTCGACTCAGCCCTCCGAACGCATGCTCGAACCCTCGAGAGACTGAATGCGAACCAAGCAATAATTCTGCACATTTGTCAGAGCGATATGATGTCTCGACAGTAGACAGTGGTTTTCCGTACTCGACCAACACTTCTTGGTGGCTTAATATTGAGGTTAATAATTTCTATGATAGTTCGGCATGGGCGGAAAGTCTTGATGTATATCACTCTGGTCGTTGTTTGAGCACCATAAGTAGTGTCTCTGAACTCGAGCATGACGATACGCTCGGCTTGCCGCCTTTATCTGGACGCATAGGTTACTCCTCGGGCTCGGCCCCAGAAATTGGGAACTTAGAGTCGGTACCACCTGTTCCTGCCGACGCTCCTACTACTTTTGACTATGGCATCGGTCATGATGATCCTGAATTCATTTCTTTTGACGATTACATCTATCCCGAATTCGAACTATCTACATCAGCACATGAAGGAAACGCTGCAACACCTCATAGTGTTCAGCTTCCCGAAGTCCCGAACACATCTTCTCTTCCGGCGTTACAACCTTCTGTTTCTTCATCTTCCTCCGAGTTACTTCTTGCACGAGAATCTTCCGGGCTTAGTCTGTCGCCCTATGCTCTCGCATCATCGAAGAGCGCGTCTCCAGCATCGGGTTCCAAGCTAGTACTATCACCTTCCTCATCCTTCAAATGTTCCGTGTGTCATAAGGCCTTCGCTTTCGAGTCCCGACTCAAGTATGCTTATTCTTCCGTATCACTAAACAAGTTGTTAATAGTTTCGCAGGAGTCACCTGGACACACACAGCACGTTCTCTTGTGCATTTAAAGGATGCAATAGCACGTTCACGGAATGCCGGAGTCGTCTTAGACACATCAAATCGGTCCACGAGAGCAAGAAGTACAAGTCATGCGAAATATGCGGGCGCGGTTTCAACCGGAAGGATAAGCATGATGACCATGTCAAGAAGTGTCCTACCACGGGAAAGAAGCGGAAGTTGAATAAGTGAAGTTGAGTAAGACTTTGAATTCGCGAAAATGGTATCATCATGTGGGGAGGATTTGGTTTGTCATCACTGTTTTGTTGCTATGGATTTTCGTATTTATTTGATCGAGAATTTGTTGGATGGTGGGGTATGCAATCGGAGTGGCTGGGCGAATTAGTTGCATGATCAGTGCTTTATTCCTTGTCTTTTTTCCTTGAGTTTTTTCTTTTGATTTTTTTGAGTTAGATTCCGCATTACTTTGATTTCCGCCGTTATAGGCAGCTGCTCAAGCAAAATGCAGTCGAATTTCCTTGTGTTTAAGTCCTTACAGATCTGACGATCACCAAAGCTATAGCCATAGATTCACGTTTGAGATCCAGCTTTCTGGAACACAGTATCACTGTACATATAACTGCGATCCTTTGGTTTTCGCTGGAGGCAGCCGCCCAGGCAAGATCTGAATTCAACCATTTTTGTTCGAAAATTGTGAAGGTTATACGCCACACGTTTAACGCTTCACGCGTGGTAATAACCTCGCTGACACTATTCATATCTCTTGCATCATATATAACTGTACCAAGCAATGCGTCCCTTCTCGCAGCTTTTCCAGATCCACGCTTAGTGCAATATTGGCTTGAGTGAATATTTTATTATTTTACCAAGTTATCGTCTTCTACTCGGCTACTGGTGCCCGTTTCCTTCTCCGTCTCCTCCCTTTATTCTCAGGAGGGATATTGTTGTCTTGACTCGCTGATAGTGTTTGCTTGGATAATAGGTCCGCGCGATCTTTCCAAGAAGGATCAAGTTCACCCAATCGGATCATGATTCGCAATGCTAATGGCACAGGGCTGGAAAATGCCTGCCATCTATCGGCCTTGCCGCTCAGTTCTTTCAGAACAATTTCGCGTACATCTTTGTCAGATATCGCGGCGTGAAAAGGCGGCACCACAAACCATATCAGTACTTGTCATCGTTATATTCAGGTCAGAGACTCACATGAACTTGTTCTAGGAGCC
Source organism: Mollisiaceae sp. DMI_Dod_QoI (assembly GCA_009613015.1). NCBI lineage: Eukaryota > Fungi > Ascomycota > Leotiomycetes > Helotiales > Mollisiaceae > Mollisiaceae sp. DMI_Dod_QoI. The sequence continues at coordinate 98,917 of VXCB01000108.1, forward strand.
GGTTTCAGCTTTGACATGGCGACATCTTTTCGCTTCTTAACAACAGTGGGAACCGTGCTTGGTGGAAGTTCTGGGAAAGCTGCTTTATATTCAGGCGTATTCAGACGACCAATCGCCCCGAGTCTTGGTGAAAGACAAGTCGTCTCGGGGTCGTAATGCCGGAAGAGGCAATATTTCTGCCCTCCATAGTCAAATGAGTGGACGAAGGAAGGTAGCGCTGTCACTCTTTTCAGATTGTCCACTCTGCGTTTTCTCTGGCTAGGGTGAATTCCGCGCAAGGTATAGACCTTCGCCTCATAAATTATACCAGAATCCAAATCTTCCAGATCATATACTTCTCCATGATGCTCTGTTCGAATATGCTTCGTGAGTCTATATGGATAGATAAGTATCTCTCCTGACCGATGCAGAATGAATGGAAGATTTGCCAGTTCCGCTCGTCCAGTAATAGCCCGATCCATGTGACGTTTGCTGCGGATGTTGTTGGCCTCTATGAGCCAGGATAAAGATGCTTTATCGGGCGGAGATAGTATTGTTCTCATCCGAGGAACCAGACCCTGTAATCCTTGCGATTGCGCTTTATTCTCTACAAAATTAGAAACCATCCAGAGTACATCTTCGGAATCAGCACCCTGTGCAGTTGTATTCTCATAGGTGTTTCTCTTTATCCAAGGATCAAAGATCTTGATATACCTCTCTTTGAGGCTGGCATTTTCGAGCACACGGACTTCGCAACTTTTGAGAGCTGTCGCGGGTACGCCACGCTTCATGAAAGGTGGCACATATTCCCCACTCGTGGCAACAGGTCGTAGTACCTTGACAGCTTTGAGAGGGAGCTGTCTTCTTGAGTAGCATGCTCTCTTTCGTTTAGTCAGAATCTTAGCAACAGAACAGGGCCTCCATTCTTTTCCTCTTCCAGCACCCACTTTCCACCCGTCAATCCGTTCCCGGCCCCAGATTTGTAACATCTCCGTCGACTTCTGTCTACTTTCACTCTCATCTTCGCTATTTATGTCTATACCAGAGAGTTCTTGCAGACCTTTCTGACGGGTTCCAGGATTTCGATTGCTCGGAGCATACACCAGATGTATTGCCATTTTAACTTCCCTAGTTTGCATATTGGAAGCTTCCAATCAATGTTTCCCCTACCATATTCTGAAGAAATATCGGTCTGAGGAGTGTCATTGATAAACAGCAAATCTTTCCTTTTGGTGATCGCTCGTAACCAATCTGGCTGGGTCTTTGACCATAAATTATCTGACCAAATTTCCAACTCAATAATTTCCAAGCGATGAAGTTCTTTGAGACACATCATAGTTAGAAGATCGTCATAATCTTTCGCAAGATCTGTAATAGTGATGATTCGCGGTCTCCTTTGCTTACCCCTGTCCCGTCGTTCCTTTACGATATTTAGTAGATCTTGGCATACCTCTCTCTCTTCACGTGTGAGGCTGTCAGGAATCATATCATATCTCGCCGCATGCGCGAGAAGCTCCAGATCAAAATTTGGCATTGAAGACGGACGGCCCTCCACGGACGGCAAAAGTCCCTCTTGAATTAAATTGACGACTTTGTGGAATTTCTCGTAACGTGTATTGCCAGTATCGCCAGCCTTGCTCTTTTTAGTCCCGGCTTGGTATTCCATCGTATCGAAACAAGATGGGTTGGCTTCCGAAAGTGCTTCAACAGTATGACCGTCATCTTCGACCGTAGGAGGCTTCCACCTTGGACCAGGATTTGAAAGGGCTTCAGGAGAACGCGCGGTCCTTGAGATTCCGCCACCTATATCTTCAGCTGTGGTCGACATGTACCTCGCTGACAGGCCATTGTTGCCAAAGAGTTGTGGTCCTTCTTCGTAAAGACGCTGTTCGGGTTGATATGAGATCTCATTTTCCATATTCTTGGTGCTCAGATCGCCTTTGACTCTAGTTTTATCAATAACCTCAACTCGAACGTCCTTGAAGCTCGAGGTCTCTGATAGCAAACTCTGAGTCATGTAGGCAAAATCCTCCTTCGAGACCGAAGGCTCGAACAAAGGGTGCAACTTGTCCTGCAGGGTTGGCTTCTCAAGGTTGACCCCAGTCTGGAGCTTTATTGATTTCAACTTCTTTGCGTACTCCTGTTCAAGCTCCCACATGGTAGGAAGACCAGAAAAGCTAGAGAGGGTGAAGTCGTGGCCATTATCGTCTTCTCTAGGGTCTTTCCTGGATGGGTCTCTAGACCTCTTATCGGCGTTAAATTCATTATGATATGTTATTCCATCTAGTAGCGTTGCGTCAATGGAACTTGCTGTGCGAAGATGCCTGCCTTTATGTTAGAGGAGCAATATATTATAGCGCTGATAGATACTACTAACCTCGGCGTTTTACTATTCCGAGCCTCGTTAAAGTCACCATTTTTCAATTTATCAACTCTATCTTGACTCTGAGTGCCGAATGATGCTTCTTTAGGATACTCATCGAGGACTTCCTGGCCCTTGGGCCACTCCCCTGGCGTATCACGTGACTGATTCGGCTTCTGACCCCCTTTCTGATTTGCAACAGGTTGAGCGTTCTTCCTAGCCGAGTCATGACTCTTATACTTTCTCCTGATATTTGCTCCGAAATCCGCCCCAAAATCACTAGAAAAGTCAGCTCTGTCAAGATCCCACCATGGCTATTCCCAGAAACAGTAATTGGCGTTGACACCTTGTCTCGTGATGTGATTTCCGAAAAGAGGAGCAGAGAATTAAACTAGAAATAGAAACTATTGCTCACTTGTTGCTACTTTCGCCTTTCTTGAAAGACATGTTCAAGCTAAATTTCCAGGTTCTACTCCGAGGCTAAGTCAAGCGCGAGGGATGTATGGATGGAGGATATCAAGCTGCGTATGTCCCTTACGCACGAACGTGAGGAATACTGCACAGCAATGGAAAGGGGTATCTGAATCTTGGTCCTACTGCAGAATAATGTTGTGCGAGGCTTCATCCACGATGGCTCCTTGTCATGTTCTGCGAGCCTCATCTTCGATCTTGGGGCCGTGGCTGTGAACCAATCGCTTAATTCAACATATGATTGGTCACCACTCTCCTCCTCCTTTCCTTATTGATGTGACATCGATCGGGTAGATAAATGTGTATTTATATTTGCAATAGTTGCTATAAGATACAACCTTGCGGAGTATTGTTTGACGAAGATAAGAAACCTCAGGAGACTTTTGGTACTAATGAAACGATCAAATACATGTACAAACCTGGTGAAACCGTAGCGTCGAGCACTCTCGACTCAACTCCATATTTCAATATCCCCAGCGCCATATTTATATCTATGTCCATATCCTCCCAATAGCCAATAAGAATAATTATAAAATTCCGAATGATATCAGAACCATAAAGAGAACACAAGTTATTCGTGAATAGAAAGTAGTTCAAATTTTTTGAACCATCGTCTCTCCAGAAACACGAGGATCACCTTCCCTCATTGCAGTGACAAATTTCCGCCACGTGTTCGTGACGACAAGGTACTTAATGCTCTTCTCTGCCGCATCGAAAGCATGCTCATCAAATCCTTCAGGTAAAGTGAAAAGCTCATCCTGGTCATGACGAGTATGTGGAGCAGCTTCGACGCTCTGATCACAGCTTTCTTTGCCAGGCATCTCCGTGTCGTAATCATATTCGCGTTTCGTAGTTGTTGTTCTTGGGGTGGACGGTGCGGATGAGGAGCCATAACTCATCTCTCTCCCGAGCACAGTAGGAGACATACTCTTCATGGGGACTTCAGCAGGAGAGCTCGCGAACGGCACGACAGCCGAATATGGATCCTCTTCTCCTTCTTCTGATGCCTTCTCAACAGTTTCACCCTCTGCCTCTCTACTCAAAACCTCTACACTTTCTGCAAACATTTTATCCAATGCTGTCCTGATTTTCCACTCGATGTTGATGGGAAACTCTGCGTATCGCTCGCTAACACCGAACGCATAGATTTCGACTGCTTCTCGCCATAACATCCTTTTCACTGGGGGTTTTGGATCAGGCAGTGATGAGGCGCGAATCCGAGACCACTTCGCCTTCCAATCTCGGACAGCGACGAGGAACAGGATGTTTTCGGCTGTGAAATCCTTTGTTGCTGCGAAGTGGAGGAGGGGAGTTGAGTTCATCAAAAGTGCTTTCTCGAGAGCGGCGGTGGTGTACATCTCATTGCTGCGGCATTGAGACATTGGCATTCGTGGTTGCTGATCTTTGATATTGAATGAGTCCGCATTTGAAGAGGGACTCCTGTGGCTGCCGTGCAGACACTGGTAGTTTGTGAACGAGGAATGAGACCCAGAACCGAGGGTTGTCTCGTCCCAGGTCTTGTTATCTTCCCAAGTCTGCAGAATATTTGTTGTAGCTCGATTTAAGCGATGTTGGTGATAGGCTTCGTAGATTGGGAAGAATATTGTGCAGGCTTGCATTACGAAAATACCTGGAGCAAGCCTGTGAATTGATTTAGCGAAAGGGTCAGGGGATCAAGGAGTAGGATGGCACGAACCACATAGGCGGAACATAATATCGATTAACCCATTTCCAAGCCGTGCCAGGTGTGAAAACTGCTGCAAGCCAAAGCGGCGCTCCCGGGAAACTTAGAATTGTGTGAGCAAAAGATCAAGATGTGGACAAGCAAGGTCCTACCCAGAGAGAACACAGAGTATAGTTTGCGTCCGCCAGTAATGTGTGTCATGGACATTTCTGATTTTGAAAAGAAGGTATGGTCCATAAATACAGCACCAAAATAGTTGCCACAGGGCGGAAGGTATCCTGTATCACTTGTCATAAGATGTCTCGGCATGAATTATATAAAGCTCACCATTCAGGTCCTTTGCGGCACAATGATTGGCCCAAAGGCTTGGCAACATGTCCCCAGTGGCCTTGTAATTTTCTATTCGTCCCATAGATTGCTGCTGTAACGATAACTTGAAGGAACATGCCGATCCCAATGCCGAAATAAGTTTTCTTTAGAGCCGTGAGAGCTTTCCACTTAGACCACAGTCCACGAATACCTCGAGCATGTTGCGATCGCTCACGAATAGAGGCTCTGTCACCTTCCAACAGCTTCCTCTGCTGAGTACTGATGCTGAGCAATTGCACCATGTTCGCTTGGAATAGAGCAATCCCAAATGGTAGGTAGATGCTCATAATCCAGAACTCAGCTGAGCACAGGAAGTGTCCATTTGTTGTATATGCTAACAAGATCTTAACGAAATAGACTTGCAAGAAGCAGACAGATGCGATTGCCAGCGGGACGTTGCGTATTTTTAAGAAGGGTAAGTGACGATTCTTGGTGAGCCATGCTGAGCCCAGGGCAAGAATGACTGTCCAGGAAATGGCAATGGAGGCGTAGAGTTTTCCAAGAGCATCCCAATTCACAGTCGGATCCCAGTTGCGGCCGATGGGACTGATGTAGGCCATGGTGAAGGAGTTATTCTGCAGATTCTGCTTCTACAGTCAATGCCTGAGCTGCTCCAGCAAAGGGGCGATGTCTAGTTTATGTTCGACAGCCTCCCTGCCTTGCATGCCAACACGGGACGGTTCATCTTGATGTCTTTTTTCTCTCTCGCCCGTCAGGGGAGATTGCCGTAGCGTACTTTCTTAGGTCAGATACAGGTACGAAGAGGCGGAGGAGGTCTCGACAGGTGGTAGCGGAACGTTGAGCACGTAGCGCACACTGGTCAACTTGTCAAGATCGGATCTGCACGACCGGTCTTCCGTCAACCAATATAGTTCAAGATCTGGATGCGGAGTGAGTTGTGGTAGCGCCATGTACTTTCCAATGGGAGAGATGATCTACACCTGAACCCTGTGGAGAAGAGATCTAGATATGAACTTCCAACAATCCCAGCTTGACTAAAAGCTGGTAGCGAATTTCAAGAACGTGTTATTGGCACGAGAAAGCCATGAGGGAAGCCAAGGGAGGCCGCTCATGGAGCTCCCTTGGAGTGTTTGTTTCGTTTCAACCACCACTGACGACGGCGGCTTGTGGCGTCGATAAGGATACATATTAAGGGGCCGAGAACCTTTGATCGTGATTTGTGAACTTCCCCGCACCGTTCTATCACTACATTTTGGAAGGACGATGCATGTGAAGGCGTTGTTGCCCTGATCGCAGGCCGTACCGTGCCGTATATTTGTGAGGAGGTAAAGATATCCCAGGAGTATGGAGCTCAACGTTGGCCTCGAAGTTTTGCTGTTCATTGTTTTTTGCTTTCATGGGTGCTGATACGACCTAGCGTACGGAGGAACAGTTTGTTCAAGACTGGATTCATCAGCGCAACTTCGCTTTCGTTTCGGCGCATCGAGCAGTCGGGAGACAATACAATGGTGCTTTTGTGAGGAGTTTGTTTGTCTGGATTTTCTTCTGTTAAGAAGCCCCCACTTTGTTAGCTCACACCCCATCTCAGCACTGTCACATTTTCTCCAGGGAACATCGTCAAAAACCGAAGGTCGACAGGTTTAATCATTATTTATTTATTTTTGCCTCTGTGCAAGATATGAGATGATATACATATATTTACATATATAAGTATTTTCTAGTTGTCATGGAGTCGTGGAGCACGTGCAAATCCGAGTCATGCTCACCCGAAGTCGGCATTATCCCACTTACTCCTTCCTTGCCATCAACTTCTTTTGAAGCATTCTTTTCTGAATGGTGAAAGTCTTGTGAAACACTACTCTGTTCTTCTTTCCATTGCTCTTAAACTCTGGTGATGGCGTCCACAATCGCAGCGACGAATGGCGCTTCAAGATCATCCCCACCACACATCTTCGCAGCCGGCGTGGGCATCACCCCTCTTCCTCCACTGGACGCCAACCATCCTTCCCTTCAAAGACCAATAATAGCCATCATGTCAATGGGCGAAATGGGTTTAGGGATAGCTTCCCTCCTCATCAAATATTCATATCCCGTGATCACGAACCTCGACGGTCGTAGTCCTAGCACAAAAGCTCGCGCAGAAGCAGCAGGCGTCAAAAGTGTTCCCCTCGAAGATATGCTCTCCCAAACATCGATATTTCTCTCCGTTCTCCCGCCTGGCGAGTCTCTCGCTCTAGCTGAAAAAACAAGTACCACCATACTCTCGCGCCCTTCTCGTCATGGAATGGAGAAACTGGTCTATATCGACCTAAACGCCATCTCCCCTTCCTTATCACGAAAGATCTCAGTCCCTATATCCGAAGCTGGCATGACCTTCATTGATGGCTGCATTTTGGCATATCCGCCAAAAGAGATGCCGGACGGCTCCTGGTTCCGTCCCTCAATCCCGCTCTCTGGCCCTCCCCTCTCGACCGCCATCCCAGAGCCTTGGTCCAGCGAACTGACTTCCCTCCTGAATTTCAGACATGTGAGTCCGGATATTGGTGCTGCGAGCGGGCTAAAAATGTGTTTCGCTGGCATCAATAAAGGGCAGACTGCAATCGCCATTCAGGCTTATACCACAGCTAAGAATCTTGGTGTCTTGGATAGTATTAGGGAGCATATGACGGAGTACTTTCCGCATGTGGTGGTCGGGATGGAAGGTGCGATGGTGGGGAGTCAGAGGAAGGCTTATAGGTGGATTAAAGAGATGGAGGAGATTGAGGAGTGTTTTGTTACGGAAGGGGGATGGGAGAGGGGCGTTTTTGAGGGAGCAGCGAATGTTTTTAGAGTTGTGGAGAAGTGCGAACCACAAGCTGGAGTGGAGGTAATGGTGGATTCTGTTTGTAATAGGTTGAAGTCGAGGAGGAAGAGTTGCTAGGTTATGTTATTCGGAAGGTGGTGTTTTGGTGTAAGGAATGTGAGTGTTGGGCTAATGCAAGATATAGACGTAGATTCAGAAATAAGTCTCGCAAAGATGGAAGTACGGAGGAACTTGCACTTCTAGATGGCCCCGAAGATACCATTGGCAACTAGAACAGGCACAAAGATCAAATGAATATCCGATCCGGTTCACGTGACTACACCAACACCTGAAGAACCTTAAGGTTCTGACAGCAACCGCTGTATCCCGCCGTAACTCCTGGGTCATACTACTAAACAGGAAGATATACTCGGACATTTCGACTCCAAAAAACACTGTGAATCGAAACATGAAGTCTGAGATTTTTGTAGCCTCTAATTGGATAGATATCACCCAAAAAATGTAAGCAGACACGGCGTTTGGAGTTATGATGAATTTATATCCGATAGGGCCAAGAACAAACGCATTGAAAAAAGGTCATGAGGTCAATGACGAAAATAGAAGGATAAAAATAAGAAGTATAAGAGGAGATGGACATGTTTTCATCTCGCACTGTATTAAAATTCCGTGGCAAGCGAAAAAAAGTCAACATGGCAACCATAAACAAAACTATCGTCCTCGTGACAGGAGCAAACCAAGGAATTGGCTTCGAGACAGCCAAGAAGCTCGCGAAGGAACAGCCTTCCTACCACGTTCTCCTCGGAAGTCGAAATCCCAAACTCGGAGAGGAAGCTGCTGCGAAACTTCAAGCCGAGAACCTCTCCGTTGAACCCATCACCATAGACGTCACGAGCGATGACTCCATTACCGCAGCAGCTTCTCTTATCGAGAAGAAATTCGGTCGACTCGACGTCCTGATCAACAATGCCGGCATCGCCATCGACGACAAGTACCAACCCGGCACAGAAGGATCATCAATCCGCTCGGTCATGCAGCAATCCTACGATGTCAATGTCTTTGGCGCCGTGCAAGTGTTCGAAACCTTTACTCCACTGCTGTCGAAATCCTCACTGCCTCGTGTGGTATTCGTATCGAGCAGTCTTGGTTCGTTTGGAGAGATGCTCGCAGAGACAGAGTACCCGATTTATAGGAGCACCAAGAGCGCGTTGAATATGCTGTGTCGTGTGTATGCCGCTAGGTATAAGGAGAAGGGGTGGAAGATCAATGTGACATGTCCGGGTATGGTGAGGACCAACTTGAATGGGTATACTGAGCACGGAGAACCAGTTGAGATGGGAGCGATCAACGCCGTCCGGTTGGCGACAGCGGGGAAGGATGGAGAGACAGGGACTTATAGTAACAGACATGGCCCGCTGCCATGGTAGACGGGATTGTGGTTGAGTCGGCTGTGAGCAAGGAGACTACCTAGGACTCAGGAATCATGGAACATGGACGTTGGAATTTGAGGAGCAGCGTTGGGAGGTGTCTTACGACCATACCCAGCAGATTATGATTACTATTATATCCCACTGCCACAAGGAAATTCATTCCCCTGACACTGCTACTTTTGCGTACCGTATACGTGTCGGCAGAGCTTAGAAGGGAATTAACGAAGGTTCTTAATCCAGCTGGATAATCTCCCAACCAGCGAGATTCATTCGGCCTAACAATCCGCGAATGGGCACCATCTTTCCATACTCCTTCTGAAACCTTTCCTGGACTGTTGACCCAGCAAAATACTTCACAAAACCTTCTGGTCCTGAAACGAATATAAAGTTGGGTCGATTGGGAGAAGGTATAGGCATCGTCCTTGCAATTTGCAAGATTCTGGTCTCATTGATGGACGTTCGCTCCTCATCGACAACATATTCGATCGAGAGCTGTTCCGGATGTTTGCGTTGCATGTCTTCCAATTCCTTGACAATTGGATTCTTGGGTTTTCCCTCGTTCGGAGTCCATCTGCTCTGGCTATCACCGCCCAAACAATCTTCTCTCCGTCTGTTCGCCCAAACGATGTGCAGTCTCGGTTTCCAATTCTGGAACGTTTGTTCTTCAAACAGACTATGCGCAAACTGCATAGCAGGTACGACTCCAGTCCCACCAGCGAGGAAAACCATGTCTGTTATACTCCTTTCCTTGAAATCAGCAACATCCAGGCCAGAGCGTCCACGCCGAATTTTGACTTCCGCCCCTACTGGTAATCGACTCAAATATCCCGAAACTTCCCCTCTTGGCTCTTTCCTTATCAAGAACCGTAATTCATCTGGTCGATCAGATTCGGTGGGGGGGAGAGGGGTATATGCTCTTGTAATCTGCATTTCCGGCTGCGCAATATCAACATTCCATGTGCCTTGTTCCCAATGCTTTTTGTACACGCTGTCTTTGGCACCATGGTTTTTGGGGCCATAGCAGGGTCGGACAGTCAGTATGAAAGCTGTCGAAGAAACGTTCTCTCGCTTCATAATCGTGAAGGGCGAGAAATGGTCGAAATCCCAGAGCTCTGCATCCCGCCACTGGCTCCAGAGATGGGCAGAGCCTGGAATTGCTACCAAAATGACGCCCAGCCAGAACAGTCGCCTCCGAGACTGTCGATTATCTTTCTGCTCATTCTGCTCTTCGAACTGCCGTGCTAGTCTGTCCGTCTCTTTATTATGTTGATCCCCGAGCGATGCTTTGAGGGCGGTCGACGAGAAAGGTCGAGACCGGAGTGGCGCAAGGTTGAGTGGGATTGTTGTAGGGCGGCATGATGTTCGAATTGACTTAGCTAGAGTGGTAGAGAGACATTGCTCCCTTATGAGTCGCAATGCCCTCGTTGAGGTTTTCATTGGAACTGGTGTTCCGCGAGTTGTGCTATGCCATATTAAAAGTTGTGATACGCATGGGCCGGCAGAAATTTTCAAACCCGAAAGGCGGTGAGAAGAGGCCCAGCGTCAACAATACCTAGGTAATGTCTCCTCATCTTTCATCTCCAAGCTTTCCGTCCGGTTGCGCTCAGCAGCGTACCTCATCAGAGCAAGCGTATTTGCAAAATGACCTTCCTCGGCATCAAATTTTTATTTGTTATATTCACATCTCATCTGTCACTATGAATGTAGGTACCTATATCGTCTTCGCATGCACCACATGTGACTTGCCTGTCGAGTTCGGGCCGCTTTCGGGCAGGACCATCATCAATTACCCTTAACTCCATATTTCTTGCTATTATCTGTTATCTGTCAATGTCTATGCGGACCGCTCTCGCACTTCAATCCCACTTCATTTGTGCCCTACCTTTACCCATTTTGGTGCTCTCAAGTGTATGATCAAGGATGGGAAATCCAGTGCCGAGGCCGCAAACCCTGGCTGCTCGACCTCAGAGGAAACCTGTTGCGTCAGGACCAGGAGCTGGGCATGACAATTCGAAAAGGCAGAGGCGCATAGCATGTAGGGAATGCCGCCAAGCCAAGGTATCAGACCTCTTAAGCTGTTTCTACCGCCGCTCTCCGCAGTGCCGCGAACTGACAGGATGACGCTTGACGTTTAGTTGAAATGCGACAAGTCCTCTAGTACACTTGATTCATGTGCTCGGTGTCGAAGATTGTCTTTGGAGTGTCTGGTGGAAAGGGATTACAAACGATACAACCAGAAAATGTTCATGGATGCTTGATTCCAATTTCAAGGATATCCGCTAACTGCCTCCAGCAGGATCAACCATCTTGCTGAGGAGATTGAACGCTTACGCTCATCAGTCACTGGATCAGGGGCTATCGCAGCGCAGCCTATGTCCCAACTTAGTCTTCCTTCCAACTCTACCACAGCGGTAGACTTGCCCCATCCCCAACAAGAACGTGTACTACCCGAGGCTTTCCTTACTAGTGCTACTCCAGATCAACCGCTATTCTTGCCGAGTGAGATTGCCCCTGGAATATCACGGCCTATCGAGGCCCGAATTCTCGGTCCTGTCCAACTGTCTCCAGAAGTTACCATTGATCTATTCCAGATGTGAGTTCTTCCTTCGCATTTCTTAACTAAGTTTGACTCGCTTAGATTCTTCAAACATTATCACCATTTCTTAGACATCCTTGATCCTTTTCTCACACCCGATTTGTGCTATTCAACATCACCCGTCCTTTTTTGGGCTATAATTAGTGTTGCAGCTCGACACTATGACCAACAATCGAACCTATTCTCGTCCCTCGGTCAACCTGTTACCAGTCTAATTTGGAGTACCATCTCGGCGCTTCCTCATTCACAGTCCACTATTCAAGCCGTCCTTCTGATATCACTATGGCCATTCCCAACGAATTCAATGGCTACCGATATATCTTTTATGCTGGTGACTATCGCAAAAACAGCAGCTATGCAGCTTGGGGTGCATCGACCTGAGATTGTGCAAGATTTTCTCAGGGTCAAGACACGACTTGACGCAGATCAGTTCCAAAAAGCTGTAAGATTATGGGCTGGATGCTATATTGCATCTCAATGGTAATTCACAATCCACATGTCCTCAGAATAATGCTCAACGTTGTTCTAGCGTCTCTGCAAGTATAGGCCACCCGTCGATCCTGCCTTCCGACTGGGTCATTGACCAAGCATGTGATATCGACAATCAATATACTTTGCCCGATAACATTCGATATCACCTTCTCATCTGCAAATTCATCGCTCGAGCGAACAGTGTCATGGCCGAACGCGAGGGGAAGACCGATGAGATAGAAGGTCTTACCATCGTTGCTATGCTCGAAGGAGACTTCGAGGATTTAGAACATCGGATAGGACACAAGATCACGGGTTAGTACATCCATCTTAGCTCTTAGGCACAGTGAACTTATAAATCGCAGTGGTTCACCAGATTCTTCTCTCGATGGCTTCTTTGCAACTCCGAACTTATTACTTTTTCATCAAGCACAACACGGAGGTCCGCAAGCAGGGCCTGCTCAGAGCATATGCGACAGCAATTTCTTTGATTAAAAAATGTGCCGATGCTGAGAGTTCGTGGGGCTTTGCCCAATACGCACCAGATGGGTGGAACCAGAATGTATCAATGGCAGCCATGTTAATCATGAAGATCGTGCACTCCAGTTACGCGAGATACATCAATACCGACGAAGGGGAGCAGGCTTTCAATTTGGTCATCTCGTTGATGCGGAAGGCTTTGGTACAGAAAGTCGATGTCCGTTTTAGAGTCAGCGTTGTCCTCGCCCAGCTTTGGGGAGTGCATCACTCATTGGCGGCAAGGAAAGACCAAGAACCCAGCCTCAACATCAGAAGCCGACTCGGAGCCAGTATACTTCATGATACCCTCTGGCAGTGGAGAGAGAATTTCGGCAGAGGATGTGATCCATACCCATCGACAGTAGATCCAGCTGTCTCAGGTGAGATAGATAGTTCATTGAATTCGGATATAAACTAACAGACTACTAGTCGGACAAGCAAACAAGGTGACAGAGTCATGCCAACAAACACAGTCATCTCTCTTCGATGAACAGCCTCGTCCGGACGATATAGCCAGCGCTTTCGAAAACGATTCTTTCATTGCCGAGCTGGGAGATGCAGACTGGATCTGGGATGTTGGTTTTCCATCGTTTCTTCCCATCGACATCGATTCCAACTCTCCTTCGTTGCCATCTTCTAAGGATTCTTAAGTCTTTCATCACTTTGAGGCCTTTTAATCACTTAAGATCTCCATTTACCACGAAAGATCAAGCCTCGCCGTTAATTGCCACACGGATGTACTAGTGCTACAATCCAAGCTCCTGGTCATGTGATCCACACATCGGAGCGCGAACGGCGTGCAAGGACGAGCCGATTCAATCATATGATTATCTCCGCTGAATGGGAACACCATGACCGGTAGAACACATTTAGCAAAATAGTTTTATATAAACAACGGTCGGCCTAGATAATCATACGTCAGCAAGCTATTTACTCGCTCTCCCGTCCAATCTCAGCACTGAAATGCAAGCGAGGGAAACGGCGAATTCATACCTTAACTTCTCTGACTCTCGCGGCTTTGAACATTCAAGGACGCTTTCCTAAACCCATTCAGCATTTTTGCGATGGCTCAACCACCTTCGAGCCTGCCCATGGACCCTACAGGTCCAACGGGACAGCTTTGTCTATGGATTGATTCAGTCAAATTCTCAGATATTCCAGAATCTATCAAAACACGAGCAAAGTACCTCATCCTTGATGGTATAGGTTGTGCACTTGTCGGTGCTCATCTTCCATGGTCCGAAAAAGCTGTGAACGTATTCCTCGACATTGAAGCCCCAGGTCAATGTGCCATATTCGGGTGGGACAAAGTCAGTCTACATCTCCAGCCTGAAGCTCTCGCACTAATCCAGTCTCAGAAAATTAGCCCGCTCTCCGCCGCACTCTTGAACAGCACCTTCATTCAAGGTTTCGAGCTTGACGATTGGCATTCCGAAGCCCCCTTGCACAGCAACTCGATCCTCCTTCCTTCACTTTTCGCTTCTCTCCCGGTCCTCAAGTCAGTCACATCTGGACCGCAATTCCTCCTCTCCTACCTCATTGGTCTCGAGGTTGGACCTCGTGTTGGCAACGCCCTGTATGGACGCTACATTCTGACTCAAGGCTGGCATTCCGGCGCCGTGTTTGGACCTCCTGCTTCAGCTGCCGCAGTCAGCAAACTTTTTCATCTCGATGCAGCCAAGGTGGAAGATGCGTTGGGAATTGCTTGTACGCAAGCTTGCGGGTTGATGTCAGCTCAGTTTGAAAGTGACGTGAAGAGAATGCAGCACGGGTTCCCGGCCCGCAATGGGCTGATGGCCGCCTTGCTTGCTAGAGGTGGGTACGTCGGCATCAAGAAAGTCTTCGAAAGGGAATACGGAGGTTTTCTTGGCATGTTCTCGAAGGGCAATGGTAAAGATCCCCAATTCAAGATCGATGAACTCACTGATGGCCTTGGGAAAATCTGGAAAACCAGCAACGTAAAACTCAAACCCTACTCGGCAATGGCGGCTACACATACCTCCATAGACTGCATCCGCAAGCTACAGAGACAAAACAAGGAAAAGATGCAGGACTTCGACAACATGGAAACTATTACGCTGAAAATGGGTGACGTATCGTACTCCCACGGCGGATTTGAAGTTCAGCGACCACTCACAAATGTCGGTGCACAAATGAGCGCTATGTATGTCGCCGCCACCCAAATGGTCGACAATCAAGTCATGCCCCAACAATTCCGTCATGCCATGCTCGATCGCGATATTGTCTGGGATCTAGTGCGCAAGATGAAATGCGTACTGAATAAGGGGTGGACGAAAGCCCAGCAGAGTGTCGAGATCAAGTTCAAGGATGGGTCAACAATGCAGGCTCAGCTGGCGAGTGCAAGGGGAACGTATCCAGAATTGAGCAATGCGGAAATTGTGGAGAAATGGAAGGGTCTGATGAATGGAGTTATTGATGATGAGCGGAGGGACAGGATTGAGAAATTGTGTTTGGGGCTCGAGGAGTGCGGGGATATGATGGAGTTGTGTGAGCTGCTTGAGGGGGTGACGAACAACCCGATTGCTTAAATTGTCCCTTTTCGCATTTCAAAGAATATACCACATACGGGATTCCATTCTTTCATTTGCCGTGTCACTGGAGCTCTGTACTCTTTCGAAGTTATCTCGTCGTTCTCTCCACCTTCTGAGCCCTGGCCATGGCCGTTGCTGGCTGGCTTGTGCACTATGTAGGACTGCCGGGCATACAAGACGGGCACCGTTCTGTTGATTTTGAAGGTCTCATAGGCTGCAAGTTGATAAATGACCCAGAACGTCAAACGACATTTCATTCTCTCAGACATTATTGCTGGATCTCTGTCCCCGCATCAACCAGCCCGGAATCGTCCCCCATCCCGTCCCACCAACGTCACCAATGCCCCCGCCCTTCCATTCCTCCACTTCTTCCTCCGTCCCTGACTTCCAATCCCACCCATTCTCTGCCTCCTCTTCCTCTCCTTCTTCTCTCTCGCTCTCCTCTCCTTCATCTCCGCTGATTCTCCGACGGGATACTCGAAAGCGTTTGACTTGAATGCCGACTTCCAGTACTTGAACCACTCTGGTACTTCGGACCCCGATTGTTTGGTAGCGGACGCGGAGCGGCGGCGGCGTGTGGTGGTGGTGGTGGTGGGTAGGGAGAGGAGAATCCCGGTGTGCTTGCTTCGGGTGTGGGAGGAGACTGCCGGGCCAGCGGCGGACATGGTGGTTGATGGTGGAGAAGTGCGGAGACAGGTAAAGACTTGAGATGAGGAGGATGTTGGGTATGATGTGGTTCTTTGGTGGTGGTGTGTAGTACGTGTGAGGTACGTTGATTGTTTGAATTTGTTTGAAGCATGGAGAAAGAAAGAGATCCGGAGATCGAGTTGGGGATTATATAAATTTTTTTGCAACCACCATCCCGCGCGCGAAGCTTTTACAATTGTTCGGATCTACCATTGTGGGAGTTGAGGGTTTGAGGAAACAGTTGTCAAGTTGCTTAGTATTGTCTGAGTTCGCCAAGGACAATAGGAGAGAGTCTCGCTTAAAAAGGGGCAAGTGAATTTTCGAAAAAGCGGACACATTGGAAACTGGAAATTATTAAACTGTAAAAATATGACAGGACAATGCAGAAGAATCACATGAATTTGTTCATTTTGGACAATGGCAATGTTTACGATTCGTTGATAGCTTTCCATCTCGACCGAACTACCGGGAAATAATAAATCACGTGATGGCACTGCTTGTCAGGTACCTATAATTATTTATACGCTAATATAAAAGGCAGCAGCTACCGAGGCCCTCAAAATACCATTCTTCGTGCAACCTTCCATCGTATTACAGCATTGCTGATCCTTACAAGATCACCGCAATGAGCTACAACAGCAGCTGATGCTTTATCCCGCAGCCAGTTCACTGTCCCATCGAATTTCGAGAATTGGCTATATTTGCTTTATCGATGTTTCACTTGACCACTTTTCAATACACGCCTTTTCATGGTCTGAGACCTAAACGCGCGATGATGTCATGAGGCCTTTTAATTTTATCTCCTTGACTACAACATTCCCAATTTTTGTGGGTCTATCACTTTCATTGGCCTGAGAAGCTACGGCACCTGAGAATATAGTCCACTTTCTCTTCCGGTATGATTGAGCACCAACCATTTCCCCTCCAGCAAGAGGAGCAAGTATTCGCGTGGAGTGGCGACTCTACAAGAAGCACGGACTGCGGGAAGTATCCTGAATTGGGGAGATTGACAATTGTTTGCTGTGTTTACACCCCTTTTTAGTCCTTTGAATCTCGGGTGCGGACACATTCCATCTGTGGTCATGGAAAAGTAATCCAAAATTTGAACGAAAGATGAAGGTCTCGAGCAAAGGCTGAACACCTGCAATAGCCTTTGAGCCTCTTTTATCTAAGATCGAAGCTCTGAATTAACACAGTCGTCATGAGTCTCTTCATGGGGTCCAATCCCACGGCTCTTTTATCTCTGTTGAAGCATATTTATTCTATACAAAATGACTTCCGCATTCTTGACCTCTCTAGCTGGGCGGAGTATCTGAGATAATATGTCTGCATCGAGTCGAGCTCGCACCACAATCTAGCAATATTAGATATTTAGTAAACACCGATTGGCCTATCATGTGCCTCCATCTAGATGATTCGAATGTCTCCTTTCCTTCTCGCTGTTTGTCCATTGCTTTGCTCATTGCCTCGTAATGAAAGCGTTACTCTCACCAAGACACCCTTCAATAACTGGTGTCCTCTTCGTGCAGACTTCCTACTAGCATCAAACTATAGTCTGGAATCTAGTCAGCAAGTATAACTTGCGGGGGTTTCTTCACCATCATCCGATATGAAGTTAATACTCTTTCTAACTCTGTTGTTCCAGGCCGTTCTTAGCTCTGCTCAAGTACATCCCTCCTCCTATCCTATCGTTCTAAGGCTGATAGATCTAGGTAAATCTCGGATCAGCAGCAACGTTCGGCGTCCTCAGCCAAGCCAGCATTACCAACACGGGCCCAACAAGTATCGATGGCGATATTGGTACAGAAGGCACTTCGATCACCGGTTTCCCTCCTGGAATCTTCACGGGTAGCAAATTCATCGCCAGCCAAGTTACCATTGCTCTCAATGATGCGACGAATGCATACGATAACATTGCGGAGTTGATTGGATCTACACCCCTCACCGGCGATCTGGGCGGGGCAAGTCTGGCACCAGGCACATACAGCTTCAGTTCATCTGCAGCTCTGACTGGAAAGTTGATTCTTGCAGGCACAGGATCATCCAGTGATGCGTGGTATTTCCAAATCGGAACGTCTCTCATTATTGCGACAGGCTCGACTGTTTTAATAACTGGTGGTGGTTTGCCTTGTAACGTTTACTGGCAGGTGGGAACGTCTGCGACGCTAGGGACCGGAAGTTCTTTCTCTGGAAATTTACTTGCAGGAGCTTCTATTACACTGGATACGGCAGCTGTTCTCAACGGAGGCGCATTTGCTCTGGGGGCATCGGTCACCATGGATACTAATGTGGTCAATGTCCAAATTTGTCCAGTAATTTCTTCAACCAGTTCTGTTGCACAGGGAGCCTCTGGGGGCCCTGGAGGCCCTGGGATATCTAATTTTGTATCGCAGACGATTTCGATTGACTTCGCCGCTACCAGCACCTCGCCCGCTGGTGCCTTCGTCTCGGGTGCTCTAGATTTCGTGTCATCCTCAGCGGTGCTGCTCGGTGCTCTATCTTTAATGACGAAAACCCCAGCCTCCCAGACTATTCTGTCTTCAACACCTTCGAGCATCACATCTATCCCGAAAAGTACCAGCCAAACTACATCTAGTCAGTTAGCCATTGATGGCGTTTTAAGCATCTTGGATTCTAGTTCTAGGTTAGTGATTATTATTCCCCTGGTTTTCTTTTCTCAAAAAATCCACGACACAGGTTATCTGAAGACTCGTCTACAAGCCCGGTTATGCTGACCTTTACTAGCAGCATAGACTTTAGTTCAATGCCTTCATCCTCAACGTCATCGCCAGTACTTAGTACTTCTCATACTGTTATATCTTTATCTAACAGCACGACGATCGTTTTATCTCAAACCTCGACAGTCCTGAGTACTTCACAATCTTCGTCGATTTTTCCATCTCGTTCTTTAGAGAGCAGCACTTGGAGCTCTATGTCACCGAACTCAAGCTCGTCGGGAGTCGGATTGTCATTACAGTCTAGTTCTAATTTGTCGGCCTGCCCATTTAAAACTAGACGACCTACCTCCCTCATTTCTAGTTCGCAAAGTTCCAGCATAACTCTGATAAGCCCTTCATCCAGAACTGCCAGTGCATCCTCATCTTCATCAGAAGTTTCAAGCAGTTCTCAAGTCCTATCATTACAATCATTTAGCATTTCACCATGGTCGAGCACATCGCAGTCGCCTAGCATTTTGCAATTGAGCTTCACATTATCGCCCCTGACTCCTATTGGATTTGTAATTTCAACAACTTCATCGAGCCTACCTGCGACCGCGAAACCCTCTTCAAGATCCTCTAGCTCTATCTATGCTAGCTTAAAGTTATCACCAACAATCACAGCAGCCGCTGCTATTTCAAGTAGTTCTTCGGGAGCAGGAACCTGCAGCTGTATCTCTACGGAAATGCTCTACATTATCTCGACCCACACCTCAGGAGTCTGCTCCTCCACAATCATAAACACACGTACATCTGTTGTCACATCTACCTCAGTTGTCACAAGCACTAGGGTTGTCACATCTACATCAATCTTTTGCTCAACATCAGTTCTGGCCTCTTGATGAGGACTGTATTGAGTGTCTAATGTGGGTTCTTAGGATCTTTAGGTATAATGGAACTAATGTTGGAGATATTCTTGGAGTCTAAATCTTGCATCATTGTTCGTGTTTGTGTGGCACAATATAGATAGAATAGAGCGTGGATCAAGGAAAAACAATGAATCACTATTGGAACAAAAACAAAATCATCTGAATGATTTTTTATTGGAAAAATATTTGCGATGGTAGCGGCTCGTCCTAAGAGTATGCGTCTCAATTAGAAGCTGCCGACTTTGCTGCTGTTAACAAAAACTCTGCTACCAAGAGCAGAAGCGATTAAAAGGAAAACAGACTTACTCTATAACAATTTTTATACAGCAACTAATATTTACAACAAAGAAGACAGGGAATACGTGTCTGAACATATATAGGGCTGCATCCAATGCCTCTGACAGCACCACACAATGGCCTCGTAGGAGGCCCTGTTGGCTCTCGTGTTACTATTAATATAAGGTCGTGAAGGCGCAAACGCTCCGCTTTATCGATTTCTGAGGCGGTGAGAAGCGTCCGGCAGAACCTGTTTTTATATGCAATTAAATGACGTGTTTTGCTAAAGGAATAATCATTCACTTACCACCCCAAGCGACTTGCATGTGTGAAGCGAACGCTCCGCTTTATGGATTCCTGAAGCGGTGAGAACCATCTAGCAGAACCTGCTTTTATATACAGCTAGATGACGTGTTCTAATGCTGTTATAATAATTCACTAGCCATCCCTTCGGCTGGCATATTCGAAGTGCAAAACTTCAAGTTCTAGAATATAAATAGCACGTTAGAATCACAAAATCAATTGTCGATAGAGGAGGATACCGCCATGGACCTGATGGAGTTGGTGAGAGATTGGAGTGACTTGTCTCATTATTCTACGACAATCTGAGATCTTTCATAGAGATATATCCCCAAATATGCTCCCATATTAAGCCACCCCACAATATGCCTGCCGTCTTGTCTTGTAACTTGTTACCATCTGAAAGCTTGCTGTCAACACTTGATCTGTCGTACGTTAAGACACTGCCGCCATCGTCGACCCAATCTAAACACTACGTGGAACGTTAAGACACTTCTCTGTCCACGGGCTTGCCAACAGCAAACCATAAGTCTGTTGGATTTTAGCGTTATCGCTTTCCGAATCATAGGCCTGAATAGTCTTGGTATACAGTTTCTAGATGAGGCTCGGTGGCCGTTTTATCGTTAAATGACGTACGCCTTAGGCAAAAAGTCTCCTCATTATTCAGACCACGTTGCAAATACAAATTGCGACGATGAGTCAGAGTTTGTAGATGGATTCGAAGTATAAAACAAGATCCTCGTTCGGAGAGATACCTCAACAAACAGCAAAAGTCTGCAATAAAGGATGACTGACAGTCGGGACTGCGTTGCCAATACGAATAGTGAGCTATAACCCTAGATGTGCGTAGAGACAAGCTGCATTAGAAAGAACTTTTAGAGCTTTTCTTAAGGATAAGAACTTGCTTTTATGCTCGTCCGACATAATAGATGTTGCTGCCAACAACAGAAAAATCGTCTAAATGTGTAGTTCAGCGAAAAGGATGTACGTATACATAACTTGAGCATGACTCGTCTCTTCCGTAGTTTGTAATCTCTGTCTTCAATAGGAGAACCATTCGACTATAAAACTTGAGCGAAATGTAGAAACACGCTAACAGACACTCGTCTCTTGCATAATGAACAAGCTTGTTACCAACATTGGAAGGGTTGTCGGACTGCAAACATCAAGCGAGAAGGCGAACTAGGCCTAGGTGGCTTGTGGATGCTGCTGCATGTTTAAGTTGAAAAGTTGAGCGGCTCGATGCAATTGCAAAGGTGCTTGCCGATAATCAAACAGAACTATCTGTCCATAGCTCGAATCATCTAGAGGGTTTGTAATGTTTCAGAGATAAATATTGAAGTTCATCCAATTACGCTCGTGCAAATCATACACCCTATATCTATCGCCTTACGCCAAACACCAATCGCTATGCAGCGGACCAATCCCAATTAAATGCCTACTATCTTCTAGTCATCAATTACCCATTGGTGGGTCATCCATCCCCATTGCTTTTCACCATCGACTTATTCATATTGCTTGCACTTTCCTATAATTCGGTGGTTTGACTGCCCGTCTGATTAACTTCCCAGCGTAGGGTGGGATGAGAGAGATGGCGCCAATAGCGAGAACACGCCATACGAAGCCCCTGATACTAGGTTAATATATGCGTTCAAAGGCAAAAACGATGTGAAGATTGAAAAGGGACGGGTTACACACCATGTGACAATGAACTCCAGATCATAGTACCTGCCCAAGAATGGTATGCTCCCAACATAAAGAAGGAAAGTTCCAACTAAGCTGACGATCATTATTGGATGCCAAGTCGTAACTTCAAACGCCACCATGCAGAGCTCATTCAGAATCAGAACTGTGAATGAAACCGAGACCATCTTCGGGCCGTCGACTTCGGTGAGAATTTGGCTGAGACCTTGGATCATGCCACCCTGGTATATGGAGACAAAGACCCAGACAAAGAAGGTGCGATATGACAATGCAGCGCCAGTTGTCAACTCCTTGTAGAGCTCAGGGTATAGATTGGCAAGATTCTCGTCGACATCTTTGTCGAGGACAAGAGAGAAGACGGGAGCCATAGTATAGACTGTAGCGTATCCGACCATCAACCAGTCTTTGTACAGGCCCTCGGGTTCGAATTTGATGGCTATGCTGTACATGGTTTGGCAGACACTGATGATGAGACCCCTGTGGATGACAAATTGAGCGAGTTTGGCAGAGCGCTTGTAGCTGTTTCGACCATGCCAGACTAGGAGCTTGGTAAGGTGACAGAATTGCGTGATAGAGAAATCTGCAGCGAGAGACGCCTGTCGCCCTTCTTTGCCGACAATACCAACACCTACATCTGCAGCTTGGATCATACTCACGTCGTTTCCTCCATCACCGATACAACAAACGCGCTTCTTGGTGAATTCGCGGATAAGAAGGGCAACTTCTGCTTTTTGTGTTGGTGAACAACGACATGCGATGACGGCTGGTAGAAGGACAGCCAAGCTGATGAACTCGGTACGGAAGTGGGTAAGCAATAACGCCAGCGACTCTCCATCAATCAGAAGAGCGGAGTCTTTCTTGCCACGCAGGAAGTCAAGGTGATCTTGTGCATTGTCTTTGCGTTTCAGCTTAGCGATCGTGTGGATATACTGTCCTCTGGCGACAAGCTTGGCTGACACAGCTACGCAACGGGCTGTCTCGACTTTATCACCAGTCAACATCCAGATTTTGATACCGGCGTTGCGGAGAAGCTCAAGGGAGGGTTTGACATCTCGCTGAAGCTTATCCTCGACACCAGTAACACCAAGCAGCTCAAGGTCGTGCTCTAGATAGTGACTAACAACTCGTGCCATGCCAGCATCTCGGCCGTTGATTGCGACTGAAGCTTCCTTGAAGTTAGCGGCAAATTCTTGATATTGCTGAACGGACAAGCGCTTTCGACCAACAACCAATGTTCTTAGACCCTCGCGAGCCATATTGGCAGTCTCTTCATCAAGCCAGTCGTTCGCTGCTACGATGGAGGTCATGACTGTATCAGCACCCTTTTGATAGAACCAAATTTCCCCAGCTTCAATACCGGTACTAGCTTGGGCATCTAAGCTCTCCAAGAACTGCACAATGACGCCCATTCGCTTGCCATCTGATGTGAAAGGGAATATTTCGAGTATTCGAACACGGACAACGGGACGACCAGTGTCCACAGACTGAAGAGTCATGCCCTTTCGATCACGATGGATCAATCGAAGACCAACAGCTTCTGTCCATTTCACAATTGCAATCTCATCCGGCGACGAGGCTTGATACGATGTTATGGTTTGTCCATTCTCTTCCTCCGCGGTAGGCGTTACATTGTGGCAAATCGCTAAGGCGAGTACAACATCACGAACTCGTGATCCGATTTCTCGACGGGTACGAGTGGCAGTAGATGTGGCTGCTGCTGTATAGGTCGATGAAGGCGTGATGAGCATTGCCGATTGACCGGGATCTGTTGTAGTAGGTATGGAAAAGCCTTGCTTGATGTATGAAGTCACTTCATCCATCGCCTCATTGGCGTATGACACAGTTCCAACATGTATTTTCTTCATTTCCATCTCATTTTGAGTCAAAGTCCCTGTTTTGTCGCTGAGAAGGTACTCGATCCGACCAAGCTCCTCCGGAATTGTACTGGTCCTAACGACCGTTCCAGGGATCCCGGAATCTCGATGGATGAAAAAAGAGTAGGCACTTTTACCCATATCCAGATTGACTCGAAGACTGATTGGAACGATGGTCGAGAAGAGCACTAGGAAGCGCATGATCTTAACATACCATTTGATGCCCTCAACATGCTCGAAGCCCTCGAGCGCAACGAGAACGATAGACAAGGTGAGGGTTAGAGCACAGAGGATCTTGGTAAGAGAATTGATCTCATACTCGAGGAGTCCAGTTTTAGAGCGGGAAGGTGAGGTAGAAAGTGCCGAGCGAGTCTGCGAACCAGTATAGACAATGACAGCAAGAGTCGTGGCATTAGAAGCTAGGATGGTGTTGCACCATGCTGTATTATCAATACTTAGTGACGCCGAGTTTGCGTTGCTTGATGGCTCGTCGGCATTGACTTCGTTGCTCAGAGGTGACGGTTTTGGAACGTAAGGATCATAGCCATTGCTTTTGGGTAGTAACTCAACAGCCCCAATAAACTCGTTGACTTTCTTGTCAGGTTTCCCAGCCACCACTCGAAGACGTATAAATTCCGATACGTCCAGTGATTGGGTGAGAGGCGAAGCCAGACGAAGCTTCCAATCTGTCTCGCCGTCAAGTTGATCGGTTCGTATGAATGTCTCACCAACACCCGCCGCGTCTGCGGCAGGTGTATTGCCTTGTTCCGAGGTCGACTCATGGCCTTCAGCGACAGTAGCCGATGTTTGCTCGATTGGTGGGTCTGATATTGGATCCACTAGCAGCGATTCTGAGACCGAAGGACGTTCTTCTTCGGTTGGAGCTGCCGACAAATCATTGGTGTAGCTTTTTAATATCACGACGTCTGCCGGAACACGCTGGTCCTTCCCCAATTTGAGAACATCGCCAACTTTCAAGTCTCGAGATTTCTTTATGACTTCACAGACTTCTGCTGAGGGTCGTCTTCCCAGACTCTCTGCACTCTCCTCCTCTTCCTGAATATCCGAAAGCCTATCGGCTTCGACCAGAGATCGTCGCTTAGACTTGGAATTAGTTTTCGATTTCAGATTCTTCTTTCCGCGGTATTTGTCTGAAGTGCCTCCTCCAGGTTTATCAAAAGACAAAACGACGTAACCCTCAGAGTTAGCTTCATTATCTCTTCTCCTTCGTTCAATATCATCATATGCTTCCTTTCCCAATGTAATAGCTAAAACGCAGGCCAGTGGTACAATATAAGTCGAGAGGTATCCTATTCGTAATGGCGGAATCGCTTGCGAAAGTGCGACGAGTAAAAAGTACATGTTGAAAAAGAAAGAGAATTCGTTATACAGAGTTCGTGGTAAGAAACTAACGGGGGTATATTTCGCGTTCGAAACAGCATTGGGAGGGAAGCGTGCGGCTTGTGATGTGCCAACCGACACAGTGCGAGATGATGCCGGATCGTGTTCTTCCTCTTGAGGCTCGCCATCGTCTGGTGCTGGTGGATTGCTATTCGTAGAGAGAAAACTCGGGAGACGAATGTGCGATCCTAGCTTGTTGAAGGCATCGATACTCGGCCGCCGGCGGTGGCCATTTGCTGCAAGCAAAGGCGCATTATCTTCCTGTCCATCCACGCTACCAAAGCTTCCTGCCGATGCTCGACTTGGTTCGTCGTTCAACAAACCATGTAGGTCCTCACTATTGGCATCCCTGTCCCTCCCTAGATCTCCGTATCCTCTATTCCGCTTGCCCAGACCTCTCAACCCACTCATGCGTAGATTCCTCAGCGGTATATGCGGCACCCTTCGCTCTTCTTGTGTTCTGCGATCTTTGCGGGAAGACGAGGGACCAGATGGGCTAGATGTCGTGATCGGGTCGAGCTCCTGGATATCGAGGTCGAGGTCTGAATCCGAGTCATCCGCAGGAGAATCGGGGGCTTCTGGTTGATGGTAATCTCTCGAAGACATGCCTCATTGATGCGGTAGTCTAGTTTGGTGTGATAAGAAAGAAGTTCAAGCAGGTAAATCTGCAGCACAACTGAATACTGTAGCCTTGTCTGTCTGTCTCAGCCACGGAACGTTGACACGCGGTTGTTCCGCTTGATGCAGCTCGAGGACTCTTGGTTGATCCCGGTCGCCGTAGCGGAGGCAGCACCTCGAAGATGCCGAGGGCGACCACGAAACTAGGTACCTACCTACCTACTGAGTGGACGATGGCAGGACAAAGGAATGAAGGTCCACGTCGTAAGGTGGGTTGGCGCATTGGATTGACGACTCAGGTAGACCATCTGCAGTCATATGAAAGAAAGGATTTCTGTAGCCAATATCTATCATCCAAATTCGAGACCTATCGTGTCTTTGTGGACGCTGCAGTTTACCCTATCGAAAGCTGGCCTTAACCTCGCCTCGTTCCGTCGCGCCAAAGTCCAGATCGAGAGTTGCTGTCCGGTCAGATACTTGCTTCATGAATTCTGCCCAGCTGTAGCAAATGGCTTCAGTCTTCCAGCTTCAATATTTAATATTATTTATTCTTTAGCGGATATCTTTGTATAAGTGAGTTTCTTTGTTTTGATTGGGAAACTGGGGAATGACGCTGCTGGAAAAAGGAAGGAATAAGGGGAAGTGGACATGCTGACATCCAGCAGTATTCAGTTCTTTTCCGCAGGATACACAGTTGTCGCGATGCCGTCGGAATCTGCGAGTCCCTGGCATCCTGCCTTTATGCCGAACTCAGAATCGGACCTAATTGCGGCAAAGTCTGCAAAGTCGACACAATCGAGTCTGCAGCCAGAGCCCACTCCCGAGTCACCGAAAGCAGAGCCTGTCGCACCTCCAACCACATCAGACATCGAACAATCCCCAGAAGAAGAACTGGAAGCTTCTGAAGATCAAAGAGAGGATAATAATGGTCACCCCGAGTTATTGAATCTTCGTGATGCCCTCACGACATCCTTGGCAAGCCCAGGTGGTGTTGAGCTGGAGGAAAAACCATTGCATAATGAAACCCAACAGCCCGATATTGTGGAGCATGAGAAAGCAGACTTCCCTTCGGAAGGCCCTTCCAACGAAAGCAAGCATTTGAGCACGATGTCATTTGCTCGGACAGTGTCGCATGAGGTGACTTGGGGGGAAGATGACGAGGTTGACCCGGAATGGAATCTCCATCGAACAGACACCGACCCATTCAAGCTGATGGCGAAATCAGACAGAACCAATTCCTTCCCTGCCGTTCCACCAGTACATTTACCTAGGGCCCCTCACATCGAGGAACAGCTTCCCCACTCCCAAGCAGAGGATATTATGAACGAGGTTGAGCATGAAAGCAAGGATCTCTTCGGTAACGAAGAGGACAATGCCGATGAAGATTTCTTCAATGGATCCTCTGGTCGGCACAATGTTACCGATGATTTTCTGCAAGATGAAGAGCATGGCGGAGCTTCGAGTTTCGGGCCGGCGTATGGGGGAGACGTTACACATGAAGAGGGCGAGGAGGAAGCCCGCTACGAAGAAGGCCTTCCGCTTGTACAACACAATGATGATCAGGAAATTGACGAGGAAAAGCCTAAAGCAGATTACGCTACTTTTGAGGACGATGGGAATGAAGACCATGACTTTTTTGCTCAGGCCAGCAAGAAAGATGAAGCGGCACCACTACTACACATTGAGAGGAAGTCCACGATGCAAGTTATGGACTCGCTGAATTTCCAACAGCATCACCAGACTCATGACGATATCATTGAAGAAGACAACGAGAACGCGGCAAGTTCCCAAAGCTCATTAGAAAGGTCAACGGGTGGTGGAATCAGTGTATCAACAAGTACCGTGTTATCCCAAGTGCTGGGCGACGCTTCAGCGGCTATCCATGATCAACCGGAAACACTTGCTGCTCTTGAGATGGACTCTGGTGAAGGTGATTTGGCAGCAAAATGGAAAGCGGCACTGGCTGGGGATGAATTTCTGGATGACGATGACGACGAACTGTTACCAGATGATGATGAACCTGCTGAGAGTGGACAAGAAAATAAGGAATTGGACCCGGCTGCCCTTTTCGGCAGTGATGATGAAGGTTTTCTCGAAGACAACGATGACCAAGACGCTACCAATGAACGCAGGTCACAACAGACCAGCCCCCCTATTCCAGCTCCGGTGACCACTCCCAACGGTCACGTGATTGGGTTTGACAGTCTGACCAGTGCGGTGCAGGCGCATCGCCCAGGAAGCAGTGGCACCAGCAGTCGATATGTCCCAGCTGGTGCACCTGCGGCAGCTCCTACATCTAGCAATACATATGCTCCTACGGGACCGCTGCTTACAGACCTTACTAGACCAGCCACGACAGCTGCTGTTCCTTCCCCCTATGCCTCGCCGTTGGTCTCGAACTTTCCATCACAACAACGACCCGAACTTCCAAAGGCGCAGAGCTTTGCAGACAAGTCGAAGGGGGGTTATGCATCGCCCTATGATTTGCCGATGGAAGTTGTCAAACCCAGAAAACGGGTGAGCATGCAGCAGATGAATCGCCAACCTTCACCTGCAAATGCCCCTCCAAGAAGTACCAGCATGTATGGACACCCGCAGCCGCCTCGATCTGGATCATCGAACGCAAGTGTCTCACCTCCAACAAGTAGTCATGGCCTTCCGCAGAATGAGGTCCGGCCTTCTGCCACCCCAACTCTAGCAAAGAAAAGTTCAAGCAGCTTCTTCGAGGAGCTGCCGATGTCGACCAAGCCAAAACCGGCCCCCAGGCATTCGAGCTCATTTGCTTCACCAGCTCAAAGTCCTTACGGTCATCCTGCAGCTCCCCCTTCACCAATGGCCCCTCCCGCTCCCCCTCGAGCATCGTATGCGCCACCACCTGTACAACAACACCCTGTCCAACACCCGCCCAATCAAGGCCTAGTTTCACCTGAACGAGTCAGTCCATATGCGACGCTTCCTACGGCGAGTGTACCTCCACCAGCTGTTGCATCATCACGATATTCTCCTTCACCTTCGCAACCGCAGCTCCAACCAATTCCACCTCCTCCCGTATCACAATCTCGATACTCTCCAGCTCCCCCCAATCCGAGTCAACACACACCTTCCTACAGCTCACCTGTAAATCCTGCTCCACCAGTTCTTGCTCATCAACCGAGAACATCCAGTCCATTAGCACACTTTGAAAGAAACCAAGACCCGCGAGGATATGGGTCTTATTCCGAAAATGCCAGCTATGATCGTCGAAGTAGTTCCTCTGGGTATGAGTCTAATCTCAGGCACCAGCATCTTCCTCCAACCAGGGAGGTAGATGAAAATGAGCAGGCAATAGTCAACGGGAATCGGAATTACGGTGCTCTCCAACACCAAAATATACCCCAGCCTGCAACCCAACCTCCGAGAACTGTAGCTCAGACACCGCCACCTCCTCAAAATCTTGCCTCCAGACTAGTGAGCTCGCCTCCGAAACGTGCCACCTCAAATTACCAACCCCAGCAACCTTCAACTGGTCCGGCCCAAACATTCGCGCCTCCAAAGAGATCACAGACACAATCGCCTGGCAGTGTGTTTGGTGGTCCAAGACGCGACCCACCTCCAGCAGATCCGTACCAACGACCCGCTTCTGTTGAAGGACCAATATCTCCTCGAGTAAACAGCGGATACTCTGCACCATCTGTGACGTCTTCTTATGGTCGAACTAGGGGTTTCTCACAAGGTTACAATTACATTGCACCTACTGACGGCCGTGAACATGATCCATTGCAAAGATGGAAAGGTGCTCCAGTCTTTGCTTGGGGCGTTGGAGGGACCATAATGACATCTTTCCCCAAAGATGTGCCTCGGTATGGCATGGGCCAGACAGTACCCATGATTGTTCGGAGTCCTGGAGAAGTCAAGCTTCGGAGCATTAAAGACGTGGATCCACTTCAGGAACGATTATCAGCATTCCCGGGTCCGTTGAAAGGCAAGGCGAAGAAGAAGGAAGTCTTGTCGTGGCTCACGTCAGGTATCGCCATCCTGGAGCAGAATGCATCATATCTCCGTACAACGTCGAATCTATCCCACGAGGATAAGCGTATCGAGGAAAGAATACTTCTCTGGAAGATCCTTCGTGTCTTTATCGAGAATGATGGTTACCTGGAGGGCAGCCCAGTCGTTGACAAAGCAGTACGAGCCGTACTTTCACCCGGTCTAGATGCCGAGGAATCAATAGTTTCACCCCTTTATGCTACTGGTGCTGAATTATCAGGAATTTCAGCGTCGTCGGCGCCGAAGGCTGATGCTATCGATCCTACCGCCGTAGATGAATTGAGGAAGCATTTGCTGCGTGGTGAACGAGAGAAAGCCGTATGGGATGCCGTTGACAAGAGACTCTGGGCCCATGCTATGCTCATTTCAAATACGGTGTCTAGAGACTTGTATAAGAGAGTCGCTCAAGAGTTCGTCCAAAAAGAGGTCAAGAACATCGGTGATAATACCCAACCACTCGCGGCGTTGTATGAGATTTTTGCAGGCAACTATGAAGAAAGCGTAGACGAGCTTGTACCCCCCTCAGCCCGAGCTGGCTTTCAGATGGTTAGCACATCCAATGCTAGTGGCCCATCGAAAGATGCTCTTGAGGGACTTGACCGGTGGCGCGAGACTTTGGGTCTCGTCCTCAGTAACCGAAGCCCAGATGACAACCAGGCTTTAAATGCTTTGGGCAAGCTCCTGTCTAGTTATGGTCGTGCCGAAGCCGCACACATCTGCTTCTTATTCGCGAGAAGTCTTTCCATTTTTGGCGGCATCGACGACCCTCAAGCAAGCATCGTGCTTGTTGGATCTGACCAGCTGAGGCAACCTTACGATTTTGATCGAGAAATGGAGCCTATACTGCTGAGTGAAGTTTTTGAATTTGGAATGTCGCTAGCTAATCCCTCGGCTATTACTCCTTCAACCCCTCACTTGGCTGTTTACAAGTTGCAGCACGCAAAGATCTTGGCTGAGAATGGCTACCGAGACAAAGCTCTACAGTATTGTGAAGCTATTGCGACATCAATTAATTCACAGACACGCAGGTCGCCTTACCACCACAGCCTACTGATTTCTGAACTGGATGATCTCAGCAAACGACTCAAGTCGTCGCCTAAGGATGAAACCTCTTCTTGGATCTCCAAACCAAGCATCGACAAGGCCAAAGGTTCAGTATGGGCCACGTTTAACAAATTTGTTGCTGGGGATGAAGGCGACACACCAGCAGCAGTCTCAAGTGCTGGAAGTACAAACGACATTGGACCTTTTGCCAAAATCGCTGGAGGTACACCAACGATCAGTCGATCGCCATCAAATTCGGAGATCTATGGTTCATATAATGGAGGATTGCCAATCAATGGCAACGCTTCTAAGACTAATTCGAGGTATGCACCAGGTGGTGCCTATAGCCCTGCTACCAATGAACCTCTTTCGAACTCGTACGGATCGCAACCGCGAACGTCACTCGAAGAAAGGTCATCCAACGAGTTTCGACGGTACGAGCCACAGCGACAGATGTCAGATTACAGGCCAGTATCTCAGTCAAGTAATTCTGTCAACAACTACAGTCTACCCAAGTCTTCCGCCTACGTACCCCAGTCCTCGTACTCCCCATACGCCAATTCTGGCTCACCATATGAGCCAACTTCAAGCTATGCTCCTCCTCAGACCCCTGTGATTGAGCAGCCTCCAGCCAACATGTACGCATCGCCGCAGCCAATCCCCAATACGGACAGTCATCAACCGTCCCTTGAATCATCCCAGCCTTCATACGATGAACAAGCGTCGTCAAGTTACGAGCCAACTACCAATAGCTACAAACCATTCTCCAACAGCTACGAACCTCCGGCTTCAAATAGCTACGAGCCATCGACTTCAAGCGGCTACGAACCACCATCTAGCGGTTACGAACCTCCAGCCTACGAGCCAGTGACTATGGACGACGAACCCGACTCACCTGTCGAGACTCGACCGAAGAAGAAATCGTTCATGGACGATGACGATGACGATATCCCTGCCCTGAAGCAGCCGCCTACCAACCGCGAGAAGACTAAGGCGGAGAAGGATCGCGAAGCAGACGAAGCGTTCAGGAAGGCAGCCGAGGCTGATGGTAAGTTCTGCTCCACATTTCCCCTACATATTTCTCACGAATACACAGCACAAAAAGCCAAGGAATCCGCCCCAGCAAAGAAAGGCTGGGGTCTTGGAGGCTGGTTTGGTGGCGGCAAGAAAGAAGCCGACATGGGCGCACAAACTAACAAGCCTATCCGTGCGAAACTCGGCGAAGCTTCCTCCTTCGTATATGATCCTGAGCTGAAGCGATGGGTAAACAAGAAAGGCGGAGCAGAGGCTACAGAACCTAAAACAGCGACACCTCCACCACCCAAAGCTGGTCCACCACGAACATCAAGCCTTCCTCCCACCAGCGCTCCAAGACCAATGAGCATGGGCAGTGCACCACCTCCGATGGCCCAGCGAGCAGTTAGCGAATCAGCTCCACCAACGCAATCCGATGGCCAAGGTGAACTAGCTGCTCCTACCCTCGCACCACCAGCTATGGCTAGAAGTGTAAGCAATGGCTCCTTCGGGCCGGGAAGTGGTGGGCCTCCAAGTGGTCCACCCAGTAGACCTGGTACCGGCATGAGCAACGCAAGCAGTATCGACGATTTACTCGGGCCAGCTATGCCGAGGAAGGGAGGACCTGCCAAGAAAGCGGCGAAGAAAAAGGGGAGAGGGTATGTGGATGTAATGGGGGAGAAGGCCACGTGAATACAATTTTCATTGCATCGGATAGAAGGGAGGTTTTAAGGTCGTGCGGAATCTCGATACCGTGCTATCAAGATGCGTGCACAGAAGGGCAGGGGAGTGTATTATATATTTGGAAGTTGGGGAAAGGGAACTATCATGTTGTAATTTGTATCATACGCACACAGCTTTGTTCTTTCTATTTTGGCGTGCGGTTTCGCTGGTTCGTTTCTTGCATGGTTTGCGGTGCGATTAGGGAGATATGTGAGAGATGCGGGGATGATAGAGATGAATATGGAGATGTGAGGGGAAAGGATGGAATGAAAGTTGTTCACCTCATCCGATGCTCTTTTCCTGTTGTGTTTTCTGGTGTTCCACGAGGCTTAAACTTCTCTACTTCGCTCGTGCTAAATCTACTCTAATTCCCCTCTAGTATTCATCCCACGGCGCCATATAAATGTTTCCATTGCAAGTGCAATATATCGTTCCCTTCATGGTCCTATCTGCTAGTGGATATTATTGGTTTCTGCATTATTGGCTGGCAAATTAATCGACGATTATGGCCTCCTCGTAGTAGTCATCATCTGTCCTTGCCTCGAGGCGGCGCCAATTGTGGAAGTTGATCTCAGGGCAGGTGTTCACGTTGTCCGTCGAGTCATACCATCCGAGTAACACATCGTATTCCAAAGTATTACGAACATCGTCGATCATTGCGACCAAATCCCCCGCATCACTCCCAACTTCCTCAATGATGTGTAGTTCGTCCAGGTTCTTGAAGTTGTTCAAGATCCCACCACCGCAGTCC
Organism: Mollisiaceae sp. DMI_Dod_QoI; assembly: GCA_009613015.1. Classification (NCBI taxonomy): domain Eukaryota; kingdom Fungi; phylum Ascomycota; class Leotiomycetes; order Helotiales; family Mollisiaceae; species Mollisiaceae sp. DMI_Dod_QoI. Next base: position 132,115 of record VXCB01000108.1, read on the forward strand.
CAGAACCACTCTTTCAGAGTCTGACAAATAAGCGGATCAGTCCATCCCTGCCATCTGAAGTTTCGGAGCTCCAGGAACTTGATTGCATCGAAACATTCCGGGGCTTGGTCATAGATAGTAGCGAAGCGGTTGTTGGGATCGAACAAATGTGCGAAGTCGACCCATACATGATCTAGGTGAGGGTTAATGAACAAAGGCCTCTCGTGGGGAACTACTAAGTCTCCATATTGGGTTTTGACATAGCCTGTCTCCTTCTGGAACACTACGTGATAATGCTGCATTGCGAGTGCCCTGCTTTCTTTGTTTATATGAAGCAGCACTGGCGGCTTTGCTTCGTGCGGCCGAGCGTCCCAGGGTAGTTTTAAAGTGTCGCAATGATGTATCGGACAGCAGTATGGCTGGTAGAGTGCGAGCTGTATGACACGTCTTCCTAGTAATACCATATTCCAGATGATCAGCCGAAGTTCGGTAGGCAAGTTCGGAAAGCAGGTGAAGGCGGTTAGGTGTAGGCACTGTCCGACAAGCTCCCCGCCCGCGTCAGGAAGTTCGAAAGTCAGAAGCTGCAGAGACTTTTCTGCTTCTTCGAGAGTGTAGGTCTTTGGGTCCGTGCTCAATTAGTTCAAAGAGGTGCTCTACGCTTCGGGACGGACATGCCATATTTCTTTCCCAGGAGTAGACCATCCCTAGACCACAACAAAGTTGTCTGGTACATCTCTAGATGCTGCGTTAGCGCTCAAAGAAGTGTGCTGTGCGTCTGATACGTGTTCGAGAGACATTGGAGAGCTTAATGTTGATGGAAAGAGAGACGAGGTGTTCCGCAAGATTTGTGAAACTTTTCTAGCTGCACTTCGAAAGGGGAAGTCGCGACACGCGAGCACGTGACTGGAAGAGCCTCGTAAGTGCTCGTTGAACTCCTGGGCACTTACCTAGGCTGCATTCAACCAAAGAGCAGCTTCGATCATGATTCTAACATTTGAGAGTACACATATACCATATTTCTGACTTAGTAACAAAGTAAATCCGGAGGGTTGTAGAACTTCAATATCTCGAGGTTTTCTAGCGACTTCGTTCACAATCACACTCGCACATGCTTTCCCGAATTGTCCATCGAGTTACATCTCTAGGTATAGGCCATCATGCTACCGTATCTTCTACTTATCATTATTCTTTACGTACCAGAGACCACACAATGCATTTGCGACCACAACCACAGGATTCGACTCTTCCGATCATTCTTTCGTCAATTCGAATACAAAGAGCAGAATGTATGCTCTTGAAACACACCGTACTATGTTCATTCAACAACCTCCTTACTCTGACAGAAATTTGATTTACAGTCTCCAAAAGGCAAGGGTGAGTTTCATACATCCTCCACTCGACTTGGTCCACTTGGATGCCAATAAAGTCTTGGTCGACGGACGTAGCTATGCAGGCTTTTTAAAACTATGTCTGCGAGTGTCGCAGTCACTTCACGCTATCATGAGTTCCGAGCTATGGTGCTTTGACTGGTATAGTGATAGCACACAAGAATTCGATCACCGAGATCGGGGTGAAGGAAGACAGCGACTTGGGTTGCTGACCATGTTCAGGGAGGTTTATCCACGAGGTGAGGGCAGCTTTGTTGTTTGAATACCTTATAAATGTATTGTTTTTTGTTCCTGCTTTGGTCCAATCGCGCCGGCGTCCAAGTAATCTAATGCATTCCTCGACAAGGGCGATTCCCACGTCTCCTCTTCTACCACTGCTATCCTTCTTCCATCTCCATGTCCAAAGCTTCAGTCGTAGCCAAAAAAAAAAAATTATTCAGTCTCTTCCTCAAAGATCCTAGCGTCGTTAAGGTAAGCCTCATCCGTTCTTGCCTCGATTCGGCGCCAATTATGGAAGAAGATCTTGGGAGCAGAATTCATAATTCTCACACCACCGGAATATTCTTGAACCTCAGAAGCATCCATCATGTGCGTGTACCACGTAGTCAGCAAATCATCCATGGATTTGCGTGCTCCCTTCGCCAGCCGCACTATACGCTCATGGGGTAAGTCGCGTCGGGCGATTAGATGCAGTGACTGGAGATTCCGGAAATGCCTCAGAATTCCTCCCGCTTTGACCCACTCATCATCGAACAGAAAGAAGTCTACCAATTCTGGGCCTCCCATTGTATGATCAAATGAGAGCCAATGAAAATCACGAAGCTCTAAAGTTCGGACGGAGTCGAAACAGTGGGGTTCTTGATCATAACTCTGCTGGAAACAATTGTGTCTATCGAAGATTTCCGCCATGTCAATACACACTTGATCAAGAACGGGGTTAAGACAGAGGGTTCTCTCATGTGGAACGATCATTCCGTTTCGTATCTTGATATGGCCTGTCATCTGTTGGAAGACAATATGATACGTTTCCTGTGTATACTGTCGACTTTCTTGGTTGACAAACAGCGTAACTGGAAGTTTTGGGTCCCGTGGTCGAAGCTCCCATGGTACAATTGTAATTTCGACGTCCGCGTCCTCGTCCCATAGTGTACCGTAATAGACGAGTTTGGTGAGTCGTCTACCAGGTAGCAATAGTTTCCAGACCGCCAGTCGAAGCTCAGAGGGCAGTCGGAGGAAGCAAGTGAATGTGGATCGACGTGGATGGAGTTCTTGTTCAACAAGCTCTTGGCTTGCGTCGGGAAGCTCGAGGTTCAGAAGTCCTAAACACCTGGTTGCTTCCTCGATGGTGTAGCTTGTAGGATCTACATGTGTTAGCAAGGAAATGCTAAACGTTTGTACTCGCATACCGTATCTCTTAATTAGGGCAAGTCTTCCTTCGCGCCACTTCAATTTTGTTTGGTACAATTCTTCCTTTTCCATTCGAGATAAGCTGGCTCTTTGATACTTGAGGTGGCGACGAAGGACTTGCTCTGGCAGATATTGAGAATGATATTCTCGGCTCGATACTATATCGCGTGGGTGGCGTACGGCAAGGCGGCCATCGCTCCATTCTAACTTTGGCTGGCACTTCATCGTACTGACATAAAAGTGTTTGATTCGAGGTCGCTACGCGTTGTCACCGAAGTGTTGATGGCGCGGGGAAGGTGTTGAAGTGGTAGTGCTACTTCCTAATAGAGCAAGCTTTTATAGCTCTATTACCGACAAATTATAGCTGCAGCCTAACTAACATGAGAATTATATCGGGTTAATTAAAAGTTAGGGAGATGAAACCCTTATTGTGGGTAGGTTAAGTGTATATAATAATGTTAATGATCCTAACTGGCGGTGAGCGAGGATATATTAGGTAGGTATAGGAACACAATAGTATCACGTGACCGTGGCAGGCAGATAAAAGACCCTACAACGCGAAAGCCCTAAAATTGAGCTATAGATTGCTGTAAACTACAAATATCTTGGGATTTTATGAACTAGAGGATAGAGAATTGTTCATAGTCTAATCTAGTGAACTAGCAAAGATTAGAACTTGATCAAATCAATCGCACTTCATTCAAATTTGACTTTACGAAGATGGTGGCTGCTTCAAGCTACACGCAGCTATATTCACTATAAGCTAGGGATGAAGCCGTCGCACTGTCACTAACCACGTACAGACAGGTTGAGCTCTGTTGTAGTCTACCCGCTCTCGAAGAGAAATCTTATACTCTTCAAGGTCCGGTTATATGAGAGTTCATGCTCGTATGGCAAACGAAACCCAACTTTCGGAACTGTTGTACAGATCCCCTTTTCCCTCAGTCGTTCGAAACCTCGTCTAAAGTAAATGCAGCATCGCCTGATAGCCCAAGAAGTAGGTTCTGGATGGAATCGCGCGTTATTCCTCTGAAAGAAATCTAGAGATAGCTCCTCGACGTTTTCAAACAACTCTAGGAATTTTAGGTGCGGGAGCTCGCAAAGGTCTACGTTGAGAAGACTTAAATCCCGAATGTCGACTGTGAACACCAGATTTTTTGTGGTCGTAAAGTAAAGATCCTCGAATGATGGACCTTCATAAATACCCACCTTACTTACATATGACAGGACATCGCTCTTCAATTTTAAAGTGTCGATCTTCGAGTTCCAAATTAGTGACCCACCATTTCCCTGATGCATGATTTTATAGTTAAGCCGGAACTCCTCGCGGCTTTCATGGTTGATTCCATGTGCAATTGGTACTTCGGTATTGAAGAGCCCGTAAAAGAATACCCCATGTGAGGATGGCACAAAACCAAGATCATATATTTGAGGGACAAATGTTTCCCGCCATATCTTCTGACGCAATTCCAAAGGAAGCTTGGAGAAAAGGTCGAATGAAAGTATTGGTTGCGGGAATAAAGTCCCTTCAGGATCCGGAAGATCTGAGAATGCGTTCATGTCCGCCCTTTTTGCCAAGATCGTCAGCACGCACAACTATTGGCACTCCTCAAGAAAACTTACACCTCGTTAAGAGAGCTTTTACGGCAATTGCAGAGCTGATTACAGGAATGTAACATATTGGGATATCGTCTTGATCTTCCGTCCTTGAGATCAAAGATCAGCAGATGACATTATATGAATTAAGTAAGGGAATTTTCTGCCCTTGTATATGAAGCGTTATTTGGATTTGGATTCAGACTAGCTGCATTGGTTTGGGCACCAACACTCTGGCATTGCCCCATGTGCGGAGGCTACTCTTCTAGTACCCGAACTTTAATTTGGATGGTGTATCGTAAGTGCCCGTTCGTTAAACTTGAATGTACCTTCAATTTTTGAGGAGTAATCGATTTCTTAGGAGCGGTGCTGGAATGTGACCCGGCTCCATAAACTGGTTGATAAAAAAAGAAAAGGTCTTTGAGCCTTTGAGCAGCGTGAGCCTCCTGCTAATGAGATGTATTATCCCAACCCGCAAAATTCTGTAATATTGGTACCATTATTCTTTTGGTGGGCTTCCTTCTCTTGTCTCGCACTTCCTAGCGTTGAGCTACCTGGAGCAGCCGCCGAACCCGTCGGAACTGGCGTGATCGTATGTCAACAATACCTTTAGCTCCAAACAAGAGAGATTTCTTGGTGTAAAGTTTTTAACTTCTAAAATTGAATATCCCGGTTCAAGCTTTTCAGTGTAGACATTCGCAACTTTGCTTCATCTCCTTCATGTCCCTAACAGCGTAGGTACGCTATTTATCAAGGCTCATTGCAATCTCGCATAGTCGCAGCAAAGAATTACTCAAGCAAACGAAGCTAAACCATGAAAACGGTGGTTACCAGCTAGGTCTCGGCTTCATCATAAAAACCATGATTTGATCGACGTTGCAATGTTCATTTAGATTTCAAGTCCATGCTTGCAAATTCATGCGCTTTGTTCCCATTTACTGCAACCTCCCTTTCCGAAGCAGATCTCCCATATGGCAAACCAAATTATAACACCAGTGTGCTAATCTCAGCTTTCACTAGAAGATCAGACGTTGAGAGATTGAATTCCACCTCTTTGGTAGAACTGCTTCTCACGCTCCTCTTTCTCCTCCGGCGTCATGCACACCTTCTTGTGGCACTTCCAGTCACTCTTCTGGCACTCCTTGCTACAGTCAGACTTGTAGATGAATACGGGTTTACCCGGATAGACCCGGGTACAGAGGCCACGGGTACCACCCAAGTAGAAATCTAGTGGGTAGGGTACCAACCTGGCGGGTACCGGGTTTTACCCCGAGTATCC